>JAHWFO010084943.1:358689-389642 GCA_023313115.1 Rhysida immarginata
ACTGCCCGGATACTTTTTCTTGCCACCCGGCTGCAAAAATTTTCTGGGGAGAACCCTGAAGTGGATAAAAATTGGAAGTTACTTCCTAGTTATCCTAGACTTTTTAAGCCGCACTATTTATCCCAAAACATTTTAGCACGTATTAAGAATGAGCACTAATGCTCTCACTCTTGCTTACTTGCATGAGTGTAAGTTAGGGCAATACTAAGAGATTCTGCTTCTGTGCTTACTAAATTACTCTGCTCAATTTGCTTACTTAATCACTTCTTTGAGCCTTGAGTTGTAGCATGAGCAAATGCAAGGAGCATTGAGTAGTAGCATGAGTAAAGGCATGGAGCGATCGTGAACGATACTTCGCTGTGAGCGTAATAATTATTCAATTCTCCCCTCGCTCTAAAGATTCTAATCACTCCTGCACGTCCATGTTGTGAAGCTTAATGGCATCGCCAAATTAAGCATTGAGCAAACTCCCCAACCTTACTTATCACTCATAGTGAAAAGACGAGCGACCGCTTGTGCTAAATCTGTGAAGCACGCTCTTATTACTACCCATGCTTATACTCTACTGCTCTTGCTTACGCTTAGAGCAAGAGTGTCAGCATTAGCGCTCATTCTGAATACGCAATTTGTATTAACAATAGTCTTGAAGAGCAAGAGTATTAGCTTTCATTCTAAATACGGCAGTAATGTGCAGAAATAAAAGAGTCGTTTAGGTACTGGATATAGCAAAAATAATGGTTAATATACAGGGTGTCTCAAAAAAAAAATGTACACTTACTTTGAATGACTATAAAAACATTATTTATAAACATAGGCACAAGTTTAAAGGCTTGAATTACAGAAGACAAATGTAATTAAAGAATGATGTTCAAATTGATGACCTTCATTGTCCAGACAAAGCTGATAACGTCACATGGCGTCACATTTGTACAATGGATTCGCAAACGTCACGAAACAGTTAATTTGGAATATAGCAATATTGTCTTTCAATTTCCAATTTCAATGCATCAATTGTTCTTGGTTTTGTGCGATAAACTCTGTCCTTGTGGAATCCCCATAAAAAAAAGTCCATTGGCGAGCAATGGTCCGGTGCATTGATGGCAGATTATCAGACTCCCTTCTGAACAGTCTTTGCACTTCCGTGGTGTTTTCGGTCTTCCAATAACATTTAAGGACAAACTTTCTCTCTTCAAAGCTAAGTTGATCTCCTGCCATTCTCTTACATTAGTTACACCTGAAAAAACAAAGTGTTAGTACATTTTTTGAGACACCCTATATTTGATGTAAGAGGAAAGAGTGGTAAGATATGATGTATGTGGTGATCTCGTACATAAGCAGGTAATGGCTCACAGAAGGTATTTTTGCAAAGGATGATTGGATGGTTGGGTTGCCAAGTTTATGGATTTTTAGAAGATAAAAGCGACCAGAGAAGTAAATTAATAAAGGGGAAAAAGATGGTTTTGTATATCAATCTGAGAACATGTGACAAGTTGAGACAAGATATTGTTAAATTTCAGGCAGAACTTTTCCATATGATCAGAGGCTAGTTTCTTGTAGAAGGTGTGGTGGAAGAGTTATTTGTTAATTCTTTAATGTAGTCAGAGGAGTTCGTGACAACAATGGCTCCCCCTTTATCGGTTTAGAAGGAGATCTTTTAATAAGTTAGTGATGGACAGGATGTCTTTTGAATGCACTTGATGTAAACTTCAAGCTCAGGGTTGATATTATGGGGAGAGGTCTAGTCGCTAGGAACATAAAAGGTTGAGGTAGTGGGTTCCTTCTGTTCTCTATTTCCAGCTAATTCCTTTCATCTATCCCCCTTCCCCCAATGTGTCTGTGTATAAGGAGATCTTCCAATACCTAACTTATTATTTTTTTAGCTTTGACAAACGTCAGCTGTTTTCAGGGTCTTACCACTGTCTTTTTTTTAGTCCAGGCTTTTGTGTCATCCTTCTTTTCTTTTACATCTGTCATCTAAAATTTAACGTAATGATTGAATATCTGTAATTTGTTAATCGATTTATTTGGTTAAATAATATATAACCATACTCTGACTACCATTTTAACCATGCTCCCGAATAGATACGACTGTTATTCTTAAAGGAAGGTCCGTTTGCAATAAAAACAAAACTATTATATATATTTTCAAAATTTTTTCTTTACCAGATTCTATGTACCTTTAACCATTTTTCCACATAGTTTTCAAGTTTATTTAAGCAATTGCCATAGCACTCAATGTACTTCCGCATGATCCATTGAAAAAAAATGGCAACAAAAGACAGACTTCACAAATACCGTAATGATGTTTTTAACTGGCTTGCGCTTTTAACATCGTTCTCACAATGCAATACCACCTATTCTCAAGTAACTTCAATTCTCAATTAAATTATATCATTATCTTTATTATGTTATACAGGGCATTTATAATTAAACTGACAGTACTCAGAGCCATCTGTAGCTTCATCTCACAACTGGAATGACACCAAATTTGACATGAAGGTTGAAGATGACATGGGAAGAAGGAATCCGCAAAAAAAAAATTGTATATCCAAATGTTTCAGATAGGAGAAATGTGTGTTGTGGAATGTAAAAAAGAGTTACAAAGACTAGACAAATGACTAATAAAGATGAAATTGAAGTGACGACACATTTAGCAAATATTTCATTTAGCACATTACCTTCTTCAGTGAGGACTTCAACCAGTTTCTCCAGCTTCAACGTGACAGTGAAACTTCTGAATCATGAATTTCATTGTATTAATTGATAAAGGCCCTTTATACAGATTGCAACGTTTTAAAGTCACAAAGAGTGGCTACTGCATTAGACTGGTGAAGATATACTAACCTCAGAATTTACACACCCAACAATAACATAAGACGCATGTTGAGCTGAGCTAGTCTTTGGACACTCTTTTGCAGTTTTCCCCATATTCTTTTAGCCTAAATTTTTAAACCTGTATCATTTGCATAGTGAAAGAATTTGCATTATGGATTTTTCCCTGAATTTCATGCAACTTCTCTGCTAAGTAAACTACAACAGCGCCACCTTTGCGCCTATCGCCAACATTTGGAATTACTGAATTTTTTCACAAAATTATTCTTCCCATGCCGTCTCCCATGTTGTTCGTCTCCCTATCAAACTTGGTGCCTTTCCCAGTGTTGTGAAATCGTACTACAGATGGCTGTGTGGATCTAGCCCAAAGATCTAAGGAGAATATTAGTATATAATGTTTACATACTCAATCCATTTTTCCAAAATTTCTGGCTCAATAGAGTCCACAGGGTGTTGTTTTCCAATTTCATCTTTGTCTAGGGTAGTTTCCATTTTTTTTCTTTCCAAAATTATAGAGAATTACTGGAAAAAAAAAATAATTATTTGAATTTACTGATTAATACTTCAATAAAAAATTATATATAATTTAGGAAAAATGTATCATGATTTTTATCAAGCATAACAATAGTTTTGTTCCTCATATGAACTGTATACACACAAGTCAAAAATAATGTAACCCTCCTTGGTAACACAAGTATGCCAAACCAAACTACTTTCACAAAATGCATATATGTATAAGAAGCTATAAAAGATCAAAAATGCAAGCATTGCTACAACATTCTGCAGCAGTCTAGCATTGTTAAATACCAGCATGTTTTAAGATCTGTGTCGCTGACTAATGATGTTGTTGACAGGGTCCAGGATTGGGTTCTTCTCAAAATTGGTTTGGATGTTTAGAATCCTATCCGGGAGGTCCTCTGATTATCAAGGCTTAATGGGTTAAGATGCTTCTTTGGTCGGCTTCCACTTTGACTATTGACATTATTTCTTTGATGTCCCAAATTGTTTTTGTTTAATGAGTTGATCTTAAAGCATCCAATGAAGACTGATTTTTTCTTTTTCCATAAAACCATTTGTTATTTTTATAATCATGTATTTCACTTGCTGTAATTTGGCTCTTAGCCTGCCTTTCAGTTTTCTTCATCATTCTGATTGGCAGATGTAGATCATAAATTTGGGAGTCCTGGCTCGCTGTGGAAGACCTCTTTGGGTTAGTGAGACTTCTTGCTTATTTCAGTATATTTCATGTGAAATTTATTCTGGTAGGGTGAGCTTTGTGAAAGCACTGCTTTCGTCCCCCTCGAAGAATGTACACTTCACTGTTCGATTGTCGCTGTATATGTCTTTTGCCTCGGTGATGAAGTTATTTCGAAACCCGTTGGCTTTATTAAAACTCTATTGTCTAGCTATTACTGGATCTATTTATTTTCTGATAATCACACCAATCCTGACCATCATGCAATTCTTAGACAGGATGCTTCTTTAGCTGGCACCATATCAGAGAATGTTACTTAATTGTCTTTCCAGAGATGGTTAGCCACATAATCATAAGAAGTGGGGTATGATGTCAATATACTTTCAAGGTGCGTTTGTCGGCTACACGACCAACATGAGGCACGACAGACTTCAAAGTTAGCAATCACCATTTAAACATGTCTTCTTCGTTGACTATTATTTTACATAATAATTTTCACTCTTACTCAACCTGCTTTGCTAGTTCAATTAGACTCCCTTTAGTACAAAATTTTCAACGCCAGTATGTTTTCTATATTGGAATAAAATGGTAGTCATTAATTTCTCAAAATATCCGTAATCTCCCCTCCTGCAATTTATTTAAAAAGAAGCTTCTCTCTGACTTCTAAATCATAATAGTTGTGATTATTATTTTAAGTTCCCGTTTATGCTCATTTTTTTCGTTTGGTTATTTTCCTTTCCCTGTTTATACTAATATTATGCATTTGATTATTGTATTTTTTTTTTGTGCCCCCCAGGGACCTAACTCGAGGAGTGTCGTGGTCAGTTCCTGGACAGATGTAGGGCGAACCATCCTGGATCTCACACGTCGTTCTAATTCGTCCCAAAGATGTTCGATGGGGTTGAGATCAGGACTCTGGGCTGGCCAATCCAGTTCTCCAACCCGCATCTCATCAAACCAGTCGGATATGGATCTTGCTTTGTGGCAAGGCGCATTGTCGTGCTGGAAGAGGAACAGCCCGTCACCGAAGTGTTCCCACAGCGCTGGAAGTGCCCTGTTATCCAGAACGGTCCTGTAGCCTTCGCATTGAGGTTTCCGTCCACCTTGATGAGCGGGCCCAGTCCAGTCCAGGAGAAACACCCCCAGACAATCACTCCACCAACACCAAACTTCACTGCTGGAACAACACATTCCGGCAGGAAGCGCTCTCCAGGCATTCGCCAGACCCAGACTCTGCTATCTGATTTCCACAACGTAAACAGTGATTCATCACTCCATTCCAAACTTCTCAATTGGTTGCTGGAGGATATGTGACGCTTCTCTGATGCTTTTCCCAGAAAGGTGACATCCAATAATCTGTCCTCGTAGGAACTCAGAGAGATCCTTCAGTCGTGGCATATTGATGATATGTCATTTGTTCTACAATTCAACTGTGCTTGAAATGGATCATTCCATTAAAAAAAAAAATTTAAATTTTGTTGTTAACTTTAAATGAGCTTTTTTAATGAAATGATCCATTTCCAGGTGTTCACAGGGGTGTCCCAACTCTTTTGACCATGCAGTGTGTAAGAAAATTGGAAGTTGCACTGTGAAGCAAAGGTGCGACAGAAAACACATCACTAGTAAAGCCGAAGATAGACATCTAAGAGGTATTGTCAGAGGATATCACGCTTTCAAACAGCAAGAGAAATTACTGCCAAATGGAATCCAAACAGCAAGAAAAAAGTTTCGGCAAAGACAACAACCCGGCATTTGAAAGAGAGAGGTTACTCTTTTCCTTCTGCAGCAAAAAAGCCTCTCCTAACTAAACGAATGAAGAAAAAAAAGTCTTGAGTGTGCACGTGAACACTCAACATGGACTATAGAACAATAGTAAAAAGACATATTCAGTGATGAATCTAGATTTAGCCACTGAATGATGATAAACAAAAAGTTGTGCGCAAGAAACGAGAAAAGTTGGACTTTAGATGTGTACCATATAGAATCAAATTTCTACCAAGCATCATAGCTTATGGAACAATAAATGCGTATGGGACCGAAGTTTAGCTTTTGTCAAAGGAAACTTCAGCAGTTCCTATTACACGGAAATAATGGATGATCATCTGATACCAGGTGCTGCTTTTTACTTTCCTGATGGCAACTTTATAGTATACCTTGTCACAGAGCAAATGCGACAATGAACTGGTTGGAAGAACAAAATATCCACCTTCTAAAATGGCCAGGAAATATTCACCTTCTATAGAAACAATTTGGGGTAAAATGAAGCAAAACATTGCCATATGTAAAATTCTAACAAACAAGGATTTATTATTTAAAAACAATTGATAAATAAAAGTCACCTGATGTGGAGAAACACAAATAATGAAGTGGGAGTCTTATGGAGATCTGGTTGATGCAGATGAAACGCAGGTGAAAAGAAGGTCTTGTAGAGAAATGTTACAATAAAGAAAAGAAACACAGTAACAGTAGAAGAAAAGCTAGTGACAAAAGTCCGATGATCAGAAGAACGCTGATAACACATACAGGGTGGGCCATAAGTCGCGCACTAAAGAATTACGTGAAGTGTGATGTGAAACAATGTAAAATCAGCAAATGGCGAGCAGTTTGAGCATCTGTGATTGTACCAGCAACGTGTTTCTTAGTTCATTAGTTAAGCTTGGTTTTAATAAAATAACATTTATTATCAGAATTCAAATATAAGATAATGACTGAAGAAACATCTCCAAGATTTCGAAAGACAATTGAAAAGGGAAGGAAAATTCCGCGACCCGGATTCGAATTGTTTAAATGCTTTGGTGCGCGACTTACAGCCCACCCTGTATAACGATTGGAAATGAATTTTAAACAAAAAAAAAAAACGTTTTCGAGATGCACTATCTGCCCAAAAGTAATCGGACACTTTCGATTTTAGATGTTTTGTCAAATATCTAGAAAAATACTAGACGAATTATCCTGAAACTTCAGGGATGTAAAGAGCATGTTACACCTCATATATTTCAACGAAGGTTTTGTCATGGTTTCTTAATTGAAGAGGTTATGACACTCCCGTTTAAACGCGATCCCGCTATTATTTTGACCACCAGAGGGTGAAACATCGAAGTATGCTTTAAATAATCAGATATACAATAGAATTCAACATATAAAGCATAAATTATCGATGTTTATTTTAAGGCACAGCTAATTAAATATTTTAAGCTTTTTAAATTAAATAAAAGATTCAAAATGATTCATAAAAATGTAATAAATGAAGCATAGAGTGCTCAATCACCATCTACTTCCGGTATATCTTCTGGTTCGCGCCGATAGCATTGGAACAGTTATGAATGCCATAAACTCTTCAATTAAGAAACCATGGTTTCTTCCTGAAGGCAAATAAGGGACCAGCAGCAAAGTGTACCAAAAAAATAATGTTTGGGAAAATTCTGTAAAAAATAATACTTGAAATGCGTTGTAGCTTCTTTTACTTATGTGCGTTCATTTGTATGAGAATAGCAAAAAAATCAAAATATCTTCTTAAGTTTATTATTAATAACATGCAGGGTTTTCAACCTAACGCAATTCCATTTTCAGGAAACTTGACCAACTACAGTAGACACAACACCCTGCAATCAGAATATAAAAATGTTAAACACTTGATGAAATATGAGCATTTTTACTAAATAATGTTTAACTGCGTATGTGCAAGCGTTACCAGATTGTCTTTTGCATCATTTATTACCCAAATGTATAGAGCTACTCTTATAAAAAGCCCAAGCAAATATCAAGAAAATTCAGATAGATATCGGGGATAAAACGAGTTGAATTTCAATTGCTCTCAAAAATAAACAAAATGATAAGGGGTTTAATCCAAAAAATTTTTTGATTCGGACATCAGCATCAGCTTCTTCTCCTTACGCCGATATGAAGTCAATTTGCCTATATGAAGTCAATATGAAGTCAGTGTGTACAGTCCAAAAATAAAATTTGGAGAAAACCCCATATCGTGTTTTACTTTCTTATACATAGTATAAGGAAGTATTGTAATCACGAAAAATTTCGACCTCCAGATTTTCACTGATCTTCACGTTTTAGGGTCCCTAGATTACGAAAATATTAGTTAGTTAGTTAGTTAGTTAGTTAGAGTGTGTGTGTGTGTGTGTGTGTGTGTGTGTGTGTGTGTGTGTGTGTGTGTGTGTGTGTTCACAATAGCGTCCAAACGGCTATCGAGACCAAACTTTAAACTTAAGATTAAAATCTTTCTCAAGAGGTCTGATTAGCTTTCCAGTGGAATTGGTGAATCGGAAGTATCAGTTTACTCCAGCGCCAAAATATAAATTTTGAAATATCTCGTTAACCATTGCGTTTATGAAAATTTTGATAAGATTGAAAAATGTTACAATTTCAATTTTAAACAACTTTTGTTGAGAAAAGTTTTCAAAATTATAACCGGAAGTACCAGTTTTACTCGTGAAAATCCAGTTTTTGGCTAATTCAGGCGAAATAAGACTGTATAGGAAAATTTGTGAAGTATACAAAAGTATTTAGAAGTTAATTCTAAACAACTTTTGTTAAGAAAATTTTTCAAAATTCCAACCGGAAGTACCAGTTCTACTCTTGACAAAATCCTGTTTTTTGCTCATATAGGCGAAAGATGGTATAGGAAAATTTGGAATTTAAACCAAAGTGTTTAGAGGTTAATTTGAAGTAACTTTTTTTTATTCACAAACTTTTTTAAAATTTCTATAGGAAGTAGCCATTTTAGACAGCTGTTTTATTTTTTTCTGTATTTGGACCAGGACATTTATGTATAAGAAAGTCGGGTGGTGACCACACCTCATTTTTTTAATTTTGAGAGCATCTGAAATCAACTCATTTTATCGGCGACATCTTTGTGAATTTTACAATATTTGCTTGGGCGTTTTAAAAATATAGCTCTATACATTTGGCTAATAAATTTTGCAAAAGACATTTTGCTAGCGCTTGAGTAAAAATGCTCATATTTCATCAAGTATTGAACATTTTTATATTCTGATCGCAGAGTGTTGTCTCTACTGTAGTTTGTCAAGTTTTCTGAAAGTGGAATTGCATTAGGATGAAAATCCTGCATGTTATAAACAAAAAACTTATGAAAATACTTCGATTTTTATTAAAGAAACCTTTATATCTCCATGACTATACGTGGTATTCTCATACAAATGGACACAGAAGTAAAAAAAACAACTTTATAAGCATATCCTTCAGCTACAATGCATTCCAAGCATTATTTTTTACAGACTGATCCCAAACATTATATTTTTTGTTCAATTTGTTGCTGGTCCCCTATTTGCCTTTAGGACAAAACCTTCGCTGAAATATATGAGGTGTAACATGCTCTTTAAACCCCTAAAGTTTCAGGATAATTCGTCGAGTATTTTTCTAGATATTCAACGAAACGTCTAAAATTGAAAGTGTACTGTACAGTACGATTACTTTTGGACAGATAGTGTATATTATCCCATCTTCAGTTTGTAAGGAAAATTTTTTGAATGAATTTTGATTTAAAAACATAATAGAAAACAATAATAAAAACGTTAGTTAAGGCATCATTATCCAACGATATAAGGGTTTTAGCATCAAAACATTACTATCAGTAGCAGCTCGTGACGATAAGTGGAGGGGCACAAATTTTCAATTTGGGGCCTCTGGGGCTCTGCTGGCACCTGTAAGGTTCGCTGATACCTTCGCATAAATGTGATGACCGGGGTTTAAGATATTAATTTAAATGCCTAATTAGGGTTATTCGACTACGCCATTAATTTTGATGACTAAAATATTAAACCTGGCCTACATTTATTATTATTTCTCCGCATTTTCGGTTCGTGCCAGGAAAGACTTTAGGAAGCATAAACGACTCATTCAAACAATATCAAATCAATTTATTCTAAGAAAGAAACGGATAATTAAAAGATACATAATACTGCTATTTGGATGTTAATAAAGAACCAATAAACTCTAGCTAATAAAGATGATAATCCAATAAAATACCATTAATCCCATCTACCTATCAATTCAACCATATCAAAAGAATACGCATTTTTGGCCATAGGAAAACAAAGCATATCTGCACTGGTATCGACTGGTCGCACGTCTGCCTTGTGGATGTTGCTTCCGTCCGGGGATGAAATCTTCGTTACTTTCGTAACATTTTCTTACTTCTGAGCATCGCGAAGGAGCGGGGCATAGAAAACTTATATTTAAGGGTCATTGTTGAAGCAGGGCCACTGCATGGTTTTACTCGTTAAAAAGACCTCGAAATCGAGCGAACAAAAGAGAAATATACATGACGTGGACAAATCATGAAAAATGTAAAATAAAATAATTTTGAATATCTCTGCCGAAATTCTAAAGGACAGCTGGGTAGACTGCAATAAGTGTTGCAGGAAATTCTGGATTACCAAGATCCATGGCCCACTTACGCTGCCTCCAGAACTCGGGCAGAGTTACTAATTAAAAGCCGCTAGTGTATCAATGATGCACGCCTCATCTCTGGTGAATAGCCTCATTTTCTTCTCTCGGATCTGCATAGTTAAAGGAGGCTGGAAGCGTTCAAGAATCACGTGACAACCTTGTAACATCACATGCTAAATCTGAAGGGTCATTTAGATGGGTCAATTTGAGTTCATTTGGGCCTCCTTTCTTTCCGCCTGTCTGTTTTTGTCTTCGAGTCCCAGAGACCCCTTGGGTCACTGGCTTAATAGCACGAAGCAATTAGGGTCTCCTCCCACACATTCCACAGGATAGTTCTGCTTTTTCCTTCTCTTTATTTAACCCTGTCGGTTCGTTTGTATAGGGTTGCACTGCTTTCCTAAAAAGCGTAATAAACTTCCCAAAGAATGCTAATGGATTCGGGAAAGTTACTTTTTGCTCTCTGAATGCCTATAGATCACGGGGAGATGGACATTAACCCTGTTTCTCACAAAGGAGAAGAGAAACCAGATGTCTAAGTGGTCATAACTAATTAATAGGAATCGTTCATCCCGAAAACTAAATGAAAACCTTATATATCCCAACTTGGGTCTCTTTTAGAAAAAATTTTAATAAAACATATCCAAATTAGTAATAATCTCTCCTTTAATAATTTAAGATTAAACCTGAGGACCTATGATTATTCTGCATAATATGTACTTATTTTAGCTAGTTGAAATTTAAATATTCCAAATGTAATTTCCATAGTTTCGCTAATTTGCATATTATTAAGTGGGACCTCACACTGCCTCCCTCTTCTTTGAAGAAGAGATCTCAAATTTCTTCTCCTTTGGGGATCCGATTTTTCCTGACTTTGGGTCGACAATGCTTCAGTGCCAGGTTACTTTTCCCTAGGCCATTACCCTTAGTACATAACATGCATCAGGTAAAATAATCAAATCATTGAATTCATCATAACTTGTATAGAGACTTAATTCTATCAGTAATCAACAATAACTATAATTGTAAAACATATATAATCAAAATATCATGGAATATTGTCAATTGTTTACATAAGGAAAGGGTTTCGATAGGATTCATTCATGAAGGCATGTAAAAAATACCATTATAGAGTTCAATCGAGTTCATAAAGTCTTAATAGTCACTTTCATTTAAATTATTACACATTCAAGTTCACAGGGAACATTAAGAATTTAATTTTTAAAATTTTATTTTTATTTTTTTTTGGTCGTTTTTTAGGTTGTAATACAATCCAAGTAATGTATATATCTAAATAATCCAATTAATGGTGTATGATTATACACAAGGATATGACAACTATTCAAATATCTCCTCAACTATGATTACAAAAAAAATCTAGCAATACAAAATATTAGGGATTGCTAGAAAACCAATGTCCAGTAATTTAAGATAAAATTACTTTCCATAACAACAATGTCCATAATTAAATTCATTCCCGGGGAGTCAAATAACGGATAAACAAAATAACCAGCTTAGGACAAACAGAACAATATATATCGTATCATCACACATTCAACGTCACTACAACTGTGTCAACAACTCGGCCCATTCATGCAATCTATAGCACTACATCTCCAACACCATGATCAGTTTCCCGGAGGCTTCACTTGAAGTATTTGTCTATGGAATCATCCAATGAATCCCTTATTCATCTCCCCAAAGAAACAACTCTTATTCTGATTTCATAACCTCAATCACTGGTACCAAAACAACAGCCCATCACTAATAACTTTGGTACACAAACATCAATGTACTAAACTAATCTGGAAATATAGGCTGTTAACTTGCGAACATATAGCGCGGTGCATAAAACAATATCTTGGAATACAATTTCTTCAATCCTTTAATGTCAACCTATATCAGCATAGCAGAATTTCTGTCTAAACCTGTATCATTCATCTAACAACAATTATTTAATCCAAACAAAATTTTCCAACATCCGTCACCAAAATATCTACAACTCGAGGCATCCATAATCTCTGCCTACTTTTCTATTAATGCAAAAGCAAAATAAGGTATATAATCTCCCACAAATATATAAAAAAAAATCTGAATAACTCTAGAGTAATTATCATAATGAAACAAACAGCCTAAGACTTATGAGATTCAACCAAAACAAACTAGACAGGTCTTAATCATTATCAGTGTCTGCACTCTTAAAGTTGAGGATTGAAAAAATTTGTTCTCATTCTGGCTTCAATCAGTTACAGAGAATTATGCTTCTAATTTATAATTATATATATATGTGTTGACAACCAAATTTTCTGCCATATCTCCCTATTTTAGATTGCCAAAACACTCTCAGTTAACAGCTTAATAGTACAACTACCTTATACCAAAATCTTGACTTAGTGCAGCTAAAATATGAAACAGGAGCTGTTGTGCTGTGTTACAATATTTTATAATATTAAACAATCCTTGTTCTTCAATCAATTTTCTTTTTTTTTTTTTTTTTGTACAAATTTTCATTCTATAATATCACAATCAACTAGTTTCCAAAACAAACTTTAACTTCTCTATAACAATGCAATCTATCCATTACCATTAGTTCAACTCTGAACCATTCCAGCATTAATAACTATTGGCATTAATTAATTAAAACTTCCAATTGGCATTCCAAACTTCCATTAATTAATTGGCATTCCAAACTTGGCATTAATGTCATTTTTTAACTCTATTAGTAACTGCTAAGAGTATCGACTATCTTCATTATAAACTCTGATCAATAATTTTAGTCAGTATATTGATATTTTAATTTATCCAACTTGCTGTCATTAATTTGTCCATGCAATTGTAATTTATTCTCAAAATTAAACTTTAAATTTATTTCTCTTCATTTAAACTGAATGTATCCTACTAACAACCTTCTTTTCAAAACGTTTCTTTGCATTATTAATTTAGAAGCAATATGTATAATTTTATGAAGTGCATGCAATTTAGTAATTCTCTCCTAGGTTACTCACAAAAGAGGGGAGGGTGATGAGATCGAAACTTTCGTATAAGACTTTCTTGTGAAGTAATTGATTCGTGTTTCCTTAGCCTTAAAATAACTTTGACTTCTAGTTTTATTTGTCATCTATTTCATTCTCAATTTGAATCACATAACATATATTTCCACCATGAAGGAAATCACCTGTTTACAACACCCATGGGCAAAGCACTAGTTCCTTCCAAAACATCTATTTTTATGTCCTTAATTCAAAATAAAACCTTTTCTAAACATATAATATGAGAAACAACAGATATGGCAATAATATTGTGGGGTATTTGCGTTCAGAATTCAGTAATTAATTCCAATTTTTTTTTCTATATAACAGTTTCTTTATATAGAAAGAAAGAACTTCGAATATGACGCTCATATTTGCAGCCTTAGAAAGAAATACGACTCCACTTTATAGCCTTTCTATCCAGCCAATCAATTCAATTGTTGTCCCCAAAAAAAATTCTAATGCTTAAAATCAACATAGAAATATGACAAAGTAACCTGTGAACGATAATTTCAAATATTATGTATTTCTTTCCTTGTTATTTCTTTATTCCAATGTCCGCGATCATAGTGTTTTGAATCTGGCTCCAAAATGGCTTATGCCTGCTTCTCATTGGTCAACAAAAAAAAATAATAATAGGAATTTGAATCTTGCAATTTCCTTCCGCTTTTATTTTTAAAATTTTTTAAAATTCTTTTCATGAATTTTAATCTAATTCTCTATGAAATGTAATATTTCCCGACTGAAAAATAAATGTGATGTATCTCTAAATGAAAATATCGATACACGATATTTTACGATACGTAGAACTGCGATACGTATCGTATCAAGATATCGCCCCCTAAATATCGATATGCGATACGATACACGATATTTTATAAGACTACTAAAAAACAATTAGTTCAAGACACAAATAAAAAAATTTTAATGAACAAATCAAGAGATATTTCATTCTTAATGAAAAATTACCAAATACATTCAAATTACTTCCAAAGTTTACTATCCAAAGAATTTAAAAATAAAAGTTTTCAAACAAGGCTTGGCTTCAGACGGTTTCGCTTAGTTGTTATAATATTTCCAACTTTAGAGAATAGACGTTCTGTGGGAATAGAAGTAGCACAAATACCTAAGTATTTTACAGTAATAGGTGACAAAATAGGGTAAACAGATCTTGCATTTAGCCAATACATCAATGGATCAGTTGTTCTCATTTCATGCTTTGCTTGAATGTAATGACGAAGTTCAATGGGCCAGCCAGAACTTGATGAATCTCGGAAATCGTCATCCATTTAGGCAATTGTTTATCATGAAAGTTCCAGATGCTTGCACTAGTAGTAGATTCAGTCTTTTCCCGGTTTCCCGTTCGCTAGTCACCCTTTATGATTATTTATATTTATTACTTACCTGAAAAGGTGATAGTTTTCTTAAAATAATCTACCATAGTTTGCTGGGGTGGCATGTCTGATATTGTTGTTGATGATGAATATGAACTTGTAGAACAAGCTGAAGAAGGTCTTGGTTGGACATTGTCCACTTCCAGCTCTATTTCAAAGATTAAATAATAAATTAAGAAAATTAAGAAGGTAGAATTAATTCCATGATAATAAATAATTATCTCACCTGTTAACATTTCATTGTCTGATTCAAGATTCTTCTCATCACTTTCTGTTAATGCTGGTTGCTTTTCCTTTGTCTTCTCGTTTTCATAAAATTCTTGAAAAATTGAAGCATGGTGTCTTTGCAGATGGAACTTCAAGTTTGTAGTATTACCACTGGTTTTGACATCTTTCAGACATAATCTGCATGTAAGAATTCTTGGCTGATTACTCTTTTTAAAGGACGATTGAATGAGAGATTTCAGGGACGGCTTCTTGTTCTTGACCGGCCTCATTTTTTTTCAGTGATGCGAGAGGAAGTTGTAAACTATTCAATGCAAAATTCAAAGTAGTAATTTAATCTTGGCTGTGCTTTATTTTGTCCACATTGGCTCTCATTGGCTATGGGCAGCCAGAGTTAATCCCCTGAATCATTAATTCATGACATGACATGACAGACTAGAGTCCCTGTAAGTAAAACGAGTAATGAAACTCCATTCTTTCCTAAGGCGCGGGTTCGAATCCAGCCGAGGGCAAGGATGTTTTTGTTTTTCCCTTTTCATTATCATCCTTTCATCATTTTCATCCATGCTCTGGAACTAACAATTCCAGTTTCAAATTTAATCAGGGATATACAAATTCTTCCCCTTCAAATTTCAATTAACAGTGTTTTAAATTACGTGCTCTCTAGACAGCCAAATAATTCGAAGAAAATATTTAACAGAAGTGCAAATTTAACAATTTGTAATAGCTATTGCTTTCAGAAATTAAATAAATACAGCCTAAGCATTTGTATGGAATTATTGATTATGTATCTAAGCAAAGTGATGTTCAAAAAAGAGAAGTTTTTCTCATGGAATTTTTCGGAAGAAATCCATCTCACACTTAAATAAAATATTTTTTAACAATTTTCATTTGGTAATGCATTTCCATACATCTTTATAAATAGAATAATTTTCCCTCGTAATTACAAAAATTCAATCAAACTTGCCGTTTTTCCCATAGGATAACATTATACATGGCTGCCATATACACCCAAAATGGCGGCGTGTCATTACTCGTTTTACTTACAGGAACTCTATGACAGACGGGCGAATAGCGCCCTCCCTGACGATTTTTAGCAATACAAAATCTACTTGTAATTGGTCTTATTTTTCACAATATCGTATCGTCGTATCGTCCATAACATGTGTATCGTATCGAGTGTATCGCATTTGGGGGAATATCGATACGTATCTAAATATCGTGTTGTTGTATCGTACGATACGATATATATCGTATCGTATCGTCCATCACTAGTATACTTCCATTATTAATACATGCTTCGGGTCATGGGCCCTACTTCCAATTTGGGTCTCTTTTAGAAAAAATTTTAATAAAACATATCCGAAATAGTAATAATCTCTCCTTTAAATGCAACAGTATGATTTTAATAATTTAAGATTAAACCTGAGGACCTATGATTATTCTGCATAATTACTTATTTTAGATAGTTGAAATCTAAATATTCCGAATGTAATTTCCATAGTTTCGCTAATTTGCATATTATTAAGTGGGACCTCACACGCCTATATTACTTTTTTGAATACAGTATTTGCAATATTTTTTTAGTACCACACTATGAATATACAAAATTTCAGGTTCCTAGGTCGTTCAAATCTATAATTTCAATTGTGTTTGGGACCTCAGGACCTCCGGCGAGGCCCTAGAGGCTTATATCACTTTTCTTATATATTGGTTTTATTTTTTTAGAACCGTGCTACAAATTTAAGAAATTTCAGGATTTTAGGCCTCTTTGTTCAAAAAATAAAAAAGGAACCACGAAATTTATACAAGTAGCCCCTGAGGGGCCCCGGGCCATCCTAGAAGATTCGCTGTTTTTCGCACCGTCCTCTGTATAGGGCCTATATAAAATTTCAAGGTTCTATGTCAATCTTTTCAAAAATTATGGCGTGTGGCATACACACATACAGAGTACATACATACATCTGTACCGTCATTAATCATGTTTTATCATAATGCTAAAACCCTAAAAACCAATAAAATCAAAAAGAAGGTGCTAATAAAAAGTGAGGAGATATTTTTCTTAGTTAGACTGTTGTGAACAGGGTATTGGTGTTGCTTTGTTGAGAGCCAGGAAGTGTTGTCGTCGTCTGGGTTATGTGTTGTAATTTCTTATTATTTACTAGGAGAGAGCCGGCGTTGCCCGGGATAATTACAGTTGTAGGAAAGAGAATAACCTCATGAAGTTAAATAATAACTCGAAATTCTACAATTTCCTGAAGACTTTCCCGTTGTTCAGATGTTTCCAACACTCGGATAACTTTTTGTCTCTTACTCACACTTGTTCTTTTCTTCAGTGGCATTTCTTTAGATATGAATAAAAACGCGTCTTTTGAATTATTATTAAACAGCAACATACAGTTTGCTTAATGATTTGAAGAGTCGTCTTGATATATGCTTTGTTATCGTTTCTGTCGTAAACTGTCGCCCGAGATCGAAGGCATCTTTGTATACCCAACCCACTGGAAAAGGAAGGGGGTGCTGCTGTCACGTCTGGAAGGTTCTACGTTGTTCAAGGGTTCCAAACACAAATCGTCTGAATATTTGTTAGGGAGCTCAAGGGATTGCTCTTTGCCTCCTCGAAAGGGATTGCCATATGCATATCGTGCTATTATACTCATTTCCTGGTCGTTGTTAGTAATTCGTTTGTGTGATCTAGCGGTTGTCAATGTAACAGAACATTCAATCATTCCATATTCTTGAAAATATTGTTGCATCATCACCACATCTGTTTTCATGTAAACAATATTTCCCTGGCGTTGATGTGGAGATATAGGGCAACAACAATTTCGACGAAACAACTGTCTTCTTGGGTGGCAATGAATATACATGGTCGTTTATGTCTGTGTGCTATCCAATGCCAACAATCTGAGCAAGATTATTCACTAATTGGTAATCTGTTGTTGCAATTGCACTCTGCTCTAGATGTCTTGACGGAAAACTTAGACATTCATCATTTTGGGTGATCTAGCAATCGCTGTTTCCTCTGTCGTCTTTCCACTTTTTCTCAATAGTCTGGTAACTCTCCTTTATCTCCAATTACTGCACATTTTTAAAAATTTTCAAGAATTAATTATGTTCTAAAACTATCAAATCTATGAACAAAAGGAATTCTATGCACTGTTACAAATTGAACCGCATTTATAAAGCACAAACTCTTTCGGGTGGCATTGCACGTACAGGATCGTTTTGGTCTGTTCTTCTGCAATCCCAACAATCTAAATGGGGTTATTCACTACTTGGTAAACTGTTATGGAATTCCCACTCTGCTCTCGATGTCTTTAATCAAAACTTTGTAACATCTAAACTGATTTTGAAATTTTAAAATAGTAAAGCGTGTTGCATAAATTTATATTTGAGGTTCGTTTATGCTAGTCTGTTTGGGCTTATGGGCAAAGTGTGAAGATGCGCCAATGAATCAGAGACAAATTAGAATAATACGATAAAATTTATTTGACAAAAGAAAATGATAAATCAAAGGATAGTGTTCTCAGGATACAAATTTAACTTCTAAAAACAGCAAATTTCCAAATTGAATAAAGTGGATCCACAACAGACATCTAAACAAAAAACAACAACAATGAAGTACAATAAAGATCACCGGGTTGAGAGATAAACTGTGCAAAAATTAATAGATTGCACAATTCTAGGTGTCAAACACCAAAATGAAATATAAAGCTTCATAGGAAACTTTATAAGGCATACATGAAAAATAAGGGATAGTAATTTCAATTAACATAGAAAAAATTTCAATGCATAGAGCATCAGAACGAAATATAACAAATTGTGATAAATACACATTGGGAAATGGGCATACAAATGCTTGAGAATAAATGCATAAGCATTAAAGACAATGTCAACAGCAAATATATAGTGCTGGACAGAATTATAAACTCATATGAATTTTGAACCAAACTTAACTAAAAATAAAATGATCTGCATCAGCTTTTTAAATATCATTTATCAAACATAAATTTACCACTCTGCTGATTTTCATTCGTATATTTTAAAAATTTTATGAACAACGACAATAAACTCATAATTTCACTTGGACAAAATTATAAACTCACCCTTAAAAATGTGTTCGCCCGTCTATTTTTATCATATGCAAATTGCAAAAAAGGTTGTATTTGCAATCACTTATTGTAAGAAAATGTCTGCTGCAGATTTATACTTTGTAAAACTTTGCCACGATGAACAGAGTTTAGTGAGACAGACATTAGGACAGTATTGATGTTGCATGGATGTGGAATGTCCCAAATGAAAATTGCAGTTCATCTTAACCGATCCCCGAGGCCAACGAGAAAGACAGGTCTCGAAGCGGAAAAATCACCTGATCATCTGGGTCCAAACAACAATCCAACCTTCATTGTTTCCAACAAACGAAAAAATACTGTTTGTTAAAATCCAAGATGGAGGCAATGAAGATTGGATTGTTGTTCGGACCCAGCTGGTCAGGTGACTTTTCCGCTTCGAGGCCTGTCTTTCTCGTTGGCTTCGACCGATCCCAGTGTGATGTCAGAAATGTATTACAACGGGAAGTTGATGGGAAAGCGAAGAAACGAACAGGAAGGAAAAAAATCTTAAGCTCTCGAGATGAATCTCATTCGACGACCGGCAACTGGAAGCAATCTTTCTGCTAGACACATTGTAGATGTACTTTCACTTAACTGCTCTCGGCGCACTGTTGCACAGGTTCTGCAACAACTCCCATCAATGTCCACAAAAAATTTCTACGAAAACCACCTCTAAACCAAGCTCACAAAAATGCAAGATTGGAGTTTTGTAGAGAAAAAATGGCTTGGACTCACGAGTGGTACACAGTGGTGTTCTCTGATGAAAAGAAATTCAACCTTGATGGTCCCAATGGATGGGACTATTATTGGCATAACACCAGACATGACGAATAGCTTAAACTGAGTCGTCAAATGGGGGGGGGGGGGGCGCAGTAATGGTTTGGGGTCGTTTTCTGCTCAGAGTAAAAGTGATATGGTAGTGAGCAATGGATGCATGGACTCTGCAAGATACAAAGTGCTGCTGGAAACTCAACTTTCAAGCTATGGTGAAATTCTTAGTGGAGATAACTGGTCTTTCCAGCAAGGTAATGCTCCATGCCATCGTTCCAACCTTATGAAAAAATAGTTTCAAGAGCAGCAGGTAAATGTTTTATGTTGGCCGTCATGCTCCCCAGCCCTCAGCCCAATTTAGAATGTATGGGGACAACTAGCACGTCTTCTTTATAAAGATCATCGGCAATTCCAGACTACTCAAAAGCTCACCACTGCCATCATGGAAGGATGGGAATCTATCACCACTGAGTATTGCATAAACTTGTCGATTAGATGCCAAACAGGATGTTTGAAGTCATAAGAAACAATGGAGGACCAACAAAGTACTAATGTTTGAAAAATAATCGCCATACTTCTGTTTTCTAAGGGTGAGTTTATAATTTTGTCCAAGTGAAATTATGAGTTTATTGTCGTTGTTCACAAAATTTTTAAAATATACGAATGACAATAAGCAAAGTGGTAAATTTATGTTTGAAAAATGATATGTAAAAAGCTGATATAGATCTTTTTGTTTTTAGTAAAGTTTGGTTCAAAATTCATGTGAGTTTATAATTCTGTCCAGCACTGTAAGTGCATGCTGAAAAATGGGCAAATGCCTGAGAATAAATGCATAAGCATTCAAGAAAATGTCAACAGCAAATATAAGTGCATGTTGAGAAATGGGCAAATGAATGCCTGAGAATAAATGCATAACATTTAAGAAAATATCAACAGCAAATACACTGGGTGAGAATATTGTTATGACCACCTGACATGTTTATGCAAATGCGCGCACGGACGTCGCCACAATGTTGCTAGCGGGACAGACCAATATAAAAGGGAAGCTGAGTCTCGTCGACAACAGTAGACGTGTTCCATTCTTCAACTATGGGTAAACGACGCGATTTAACAGCCTTCGAACGCGGGATGATTGTAGGTGCTCGGAGCTATGGAGCGAGTATCAGCGAAGCAGCAGCATTCGTGGGGTGCTCAAGAGCAGCCGTCGTTAAAGAATTTAAAGACTGGATGGTTAGCCGGAAGACGGTGTCTGAACGTTCACGTTGTGGCTGCCCGCGGATGCTTGATGATCGGACAGAATGGAGACTGTCACGACTGGTAAAGGATAACAGAAGGGCAACTGTACATCAAATCACTGTTGACCTTAATCAGGGGTCCTCCAAAACGGTCTCTGAATGCACTGTCCTCCGCACACTGCATCGCATGAGATACGGAAGCCGAAGACCTGTCCGCACACCTTTGATGTCTGCAACCAACAAGCGGAAACTACTCCAATTCGCTCAGGAGCACAAGGACTAGACTATCGAGCAGTGGAAACAAATCGTGTGGTCTCACGAGTCACGATTCCAGTTACATGATGCAGACGGCCGCGTGAGAATCTGGGGGAAACAGCACGAAAGCATGGGGAATGTCTAACAGTATTATGGTCTGGGGAATGTTTTCCTGGCATGTGTTGGGTCCGTTAATACGTGTTGAACAACGTCTGGATGGCAAGCATACCTCCGTATCGTAGCCGATCAAGTCCACCCTGTCATGTTGATGGCGTACCCCAATGGAGATGGTTACTTCCAGCAAGACAATGCGCCATGCCACAGAGCTCGTATTGTGCAGGAGTGGTTCCAGGAACATGAGGGGGACTTTACCTTACTTTGGTGGCCCGCACAATCCCATGAAGTCGAATGAACCATCAGACGGCTGGATCCATCACCGTCCAATCTAGCCCAACTAGACAGTGCTATCCATCAGGCATGGTGCCAGATTCCTCCCACCACCTTCCAACATCTCGTGCAATCAATGCCACGAAGAATCCCCGCAGTATTAAAGGCAAAAGGTGGCCCAACGAGATACTGACAGGGTGGTCATAATAATATCCTCACTCAGTGTATAAGAGCATGTTGAAAAAATGGGCAAATGAATGCCTGAGAATAAATGCACAAACATTTAAGAAAATATCGACAGCAAATGTAAGTGCATGTTGAGGAATGGGCATATGAACGCCTGAAAATAAATGCATAAACATTTTAAAAAAAAAAAGAAAAAAAAACAGAAATAATATTTTTTTTTAGAATTAAAAGAAATATTATAAATATCATACTATTAAAAAACTTTACCATCTTCACTTTCTGTGATCTAGCAGTCGTCGTTTCTTCTGTTGATACACTTGCACCGTTGAGTGCCACGTGAGAAATTCGGTGACTACCTGATCACTCACGACTTGAACAGTTTGTCAATAGTCTGGTAACTCTTTCATGTCTAGTTAGTGGTCATTTTTAAAGATTTTCAAGAAAATGTTAAGTTCTGAGAACTACCAATTCTAAGAAAGGCTCCAACAACAGGAATTCTATGCACTGTTACAAATTGAACCTTATTTATAAAGCTTTGCATTGTTAGTCATGAGATATACAGGGTGACGAAAATAGATTATAGCATACACATAATAGATTATAGTATAGTATTGTACACTATCTAGCCAAAAGTAATCGGACACTTTCGGTTTTAGACGTTTTGTCGAATATCTAGAAAAATACTTGACGAATTATCCTGAAATTTCAGGGGTGTATAAAGGATGTTACACCTCATATATTTCAGCGAAGGTTTTCTCCCGAAGGCAAATAGGGCACCAGCAAAGAAGTGAACCAAAAAAATAATGTTTGGATTCACCCTGTAAAAAATAATGCTTGAACTGCATTGTAGCTGTAGCAAATGCTTAAGAGGGTTGTTTTACTTTTCTGTGTCCATTTGTATGAGAATGGCACGTATATTCATGGAGATATAAAGTTTTCTTTAAAAAGGTCGAAATGTTTTCGTAAGTTTTTTGTTTATAACACGCAGGATTTTCAACTCCATGCAATTTCATTTACAGGAAACCTGACAAACTAAAGTATAGACAACACCCTGCAATCCAAAAATAAAAGTTTGGAGAAAGCCCCTTATCGTTTTGTTTATTTTTGAGAGCAACTGAAATTCAACTCATTCTATCGGCGATATCTTTCTCAATTTTCTCGATATTTACTTGGGCTTTTTATAAGAGTAGCTCTATACATTTGGCTAATAAATGATGCAAAAGACAATCTGGTAACGCTTGCACATACGCAGTTAAACATTATTTAGTTAAAATGCTCATATTTCATCAAGTGTTTAACATTTTTATATTGAAAATATTTTTGTATCATCACCACATTGGTTTTTATGGCAACAACATTTCTCCGGCGTTGATGTGCAAAATATATGTCAACAATTCTCTTCTTGGGTTGCAGTGGATATACATGATCGTTTGTGTATGTCGACTCTCTAATCCCAATAATCTGAGTGGGGTTATTCACTACTTGGTAATCTGTTGTTACAATTGCACTCTGTTCTCGATGTTCTGAAGCAAAACATTCGTCTTTGTGTGTATTCGTCACTTGGTGTAATCTAGCAGTCGCTATTTCTTCCGTTTACACGTTCACCATTTGCTCACTGACAGCAGTGTGCTGGCAAAATCAATACAGCACGGAACAAAAGGACGGCTTCCTCTATCGCCTTTCCACTCTTTCTGAATAGTCTGCAGAAAGTGATAATTTTTAAAAATCTTCAAGAAAATGATAAGTTCTAAGAATTATCGATTCTAAGAAAAAGTCCGACAAACAGGAATTCTAGCTGATAAACCGGTGTCGCTCTGGATTTTATTTCACCACTTCTTGATATCCATCTTCACCATCGGGGAACGTCACTGCATACATTAGACACATCTTTATTTGAAAATTATCCTTGCTCTTATAAAGCACAGAATTTGCCTTGCATTGTCGGGCATGAGATTTATATAAATTGTTGGTCCGTGCATAGCGTTGGTGAATTGCGTTTGGTAGCATTGTTGATACCTATTCTTGCACACACACTTTGCTTTGCCCTGCCTTCATTATGAATATCGATATATTATCGGTAATTATTATTTTTCGAAATCTGAGGCTGACAGAGACCTTCTTCATGCTTTGAAGATCAATTGTGCAAAATTTCATCAAAATCGGAATAAAACTGTAGATTTCTCTAAGAAACAAACCCACCAACCCACAAACACTCTTCTTTATACACATAGACTAGCAGAAGCACCTGGCACGGCCCTGGATAATTACAGTTGTAGGTAAACAGAATAATCTCAGGAAGTTAAATTATAATCAAAATTGGTTAAAAAATAACTTAAGCAATACAACACAGAGCAAAGGGACTGCTTCCTATGTCGCCTTTCCACTCATTCTCAATAGTCTGCTAACACTCATTATCTCCAGGAAGTGCTTATTTTTAAGATTTTCAAGTAAATGATAAGTTCTAAGAACTATCAATTCTAAGAAAAATCTGAAAAACAGGAATTCTAGCTGATAAATTGGCGTCGCCCGGGACTTTATTTAACCTCTTGTTAACCCGCCTCAGATCTTCACCACCGGGGAACATCACTGGATACTTTTGACCCATCTTTATTTGAAAGTTTTCCTTGCCTTTGATGTAGAAGCTTATACACTCTCTTGCTCTAGTCGAAGCTCACGTTGTTCAGATGTTTCCAATGCATGTATAGCTTTTTCTCTTTCAGCTGCAGTTTCTCTGACCAATACTAGTTCTTTCTCTTGCCTTTCCAGACACACAAATTTCCGCCAATCGTCTGAACGTTTGATAGGGAACTCAAGGGAGAGAAGTTTGACTTCTTTGCCTCCTCGATAGACGCTGCCTTATTTATGTCCTGCCATTTCATCATTTTATGTTCATTATTAACACCACGTGTCTCAAATGTCGCGTGCCATATGAAAATTTTATGAATGTTGGCTTTATGTTCACACGGTTTTGCAAGCTTATCGTTCATGTTTCAAAATGTGCACAATGCACTCGAAGACAATGTCTCACACGATCCAAATTTTCTTCTGTCACACGTAAAAGTGTAGCTGGTGAGCTTGGGAATATTAGGGTGCCAGCGATGAAATTCGTGTGCAGCTTCTCGAGATGTTCTGTGGTGATCTCCACAAAGAAGTATCGGCTCTAAACGTTGTTCCGGTGTCAGCATTATTCCTCTACTTCATTATTTCACCTACAAAATCAAAGCAACCAATGAATCCATTTGGCACGTGACTTTTGAGACACACGGTATTTCTTGGAAACGAGCGTTCTATCATCGCATTATCACCATCTTGGTTTCCAAAATATTCACATTCACACAGGTTAAAGACAAAATGTATTTTAGGAAATGTTTGGATCTGCTGTGCTACCAAATAAGCTAGGTGATAACCCCGGCGTGGCTTTTTTTTTTTTTTTTTTGATTAAATTTTGCGATTTCTGAAAAATAAATACGTGAAAATGTTTAGAATAAATATAGTAAAAATTCATAATGAAAATTCGAAAAAAAAATTTTTAAATGCTCACAATGGATAGACCTCTCCACGTATGCCACAACTAGCCTAAATAATTTCTTGGGGTTCCGTAATCTTACTTTAGATGTACACTTGTTGCAATTCCCACTCTGCTCTCTATGTCTTGAAGCAAAACTTGGCCATTCGTCACTTTGTGTGGTCTAGCAGTCGCCGTTTCTTCTGTTGATACGCTTGCATCGTCGAGGGCCGCCTGAGAACTTCGATAACTACTTGATCCCTCATGACTTGCTCAGTTTCTCAATAGTCTGGTAACTCTCTTATCTCTAATTAGTGCTCATTTTTAAAAATTTTCAAGAAAACGTTAAGTTCTGAGAACTATCAATTCTAAGAAAAACCCGAACAACAGGAATTCTATGCATTGTTACAAATTGAACCTTATTTATAAAGCACAAACTTTGCCTTACATTGTTGGTCATGGGATATTTATTGTTGGTCCATGCGTAGTGTTTGGGAATTGCGTGTTGATACCGTTGTTGATACTTATTGTTGCACTAACTTTGCCTTGCATTTTTCGTCATGAGATACCTCTTATCAATATGCCCTGCATCATCCAGAAATATCTGAGCCCTGCGCCGCGTGGGTGAGGGTGCCTGGGAGGGACCCATCAAAATAAGACACCCATGCGTGGTAGGGTCGGGGTATTTTAGACTCGTGAGGGGAGGTGATGCTTAGTCAAGGAACAGATGCGTGTACTAATAAAACAAACATTTAATATCAATACTCAAATTGTACAGTATTTTAAGAATTATCATAAACACTCAAACGAATTAAATTATAAACAATACTAATTGTGATTAACCTAAATGACAAGTTATCGTTATTACAGCAGTTCAGTACAGTACTCAATAGTATATCTATTTCAAATAAACTCTGCTCCGATGCTAGTGTGCGTTCGCTTGCACATGAGACAGGAGCGATACAACCACATGGTTCTCAAGCGCATGTACACAAGACTATACGGCTGTTGTCTACTGCTATATTTACCATAGGACCCCTGAGTCTGCTGCCGTGTAAGAATGGCATAAGAAGGCGCCACGCCCTCCTTTATTTGTACCTCAACCTCCGGAGTTTTCTCTAAGGCAGAGCATCTCGAGTTGGGGGGGGGGGAGCCGTAACCCCTGCGTGTAACACTGCGGACGCTTCAACGTCACGATTCCGACCACTGCACACTCCTTACACGCCTCTCAGGGACCCCCGACAGGACACACAGGTTGACAGCACCATATTTTTTTTGGGGGGGGGGGGGGAGGAATCACCATTAGCTGATTCCGTCAACGGCTTTGTAAAACTCCGTAAACAGGCTCATGTGACCAGCTGTGCATTTACAATTTCCCAGGCACACGGTCGGGTAGCATCATTGGAACAAATGGACGAGAAATACCCACTCCGAACAACGGAGCCCGTTGAAATAGACATGTAAACATTTAGTAAACAAATTTGTCGGAGTAACTTCTAACAATATGGCTCAAAACTAGTTCTTGAAAACAGGTGATGCTTTTTTTAAACGTGTTCAACTCACGAATGCGATCACTCAAACGGCCACTGCTGCACCATAACGAGCGGTGGCCAAAAGAAATATCGGACAGGCTGCTCAGGACTCAGTTCTGTTCCGCTATTATTCTTGGCTAAGTAGCTTAAACACTCAAGTTTCAGGGGAATAATAAAAAAAGGAACAGTCTCACCGGACAACACGAAATCTCAACGATGTGTTCTAATCTTGGACAGGCAGATCCGTTCGATCCCAAAGAACAAAAGAACAACGAGGGCGCAATATTCATTATTGAGCACTTATAACAAGTCGGGTTTCCAGCAATGTCCGATTCATTCATTCTTTTCAGCAGGACGGGATAATTTGTTAACCGAACTTAACTTAGCTAGCCATATAACGGCTACAACTCCCGTTTTTTCTTCGAAAAACTCTCCCACGGACGAGCGGCTTCTCTGCTCGACACGCATTAACAACGACGATCGCTCTTTTTTTTTTTTTTAAACAAAGGGGAAGACACATTGTTTTTGTTCCTCATAAATTTTAGGAAAAGCTGCAGCAACAAATACACGAAGGTAGATCAGTCACAAACATTGTTGCAGTATCCCCATTATTTTAAAACAAACACCAGTCACTTACAATTATGGGTATAAAACGAAAGAAATAATGTTCACTTCTTATTCAATTAACCTAACACGGAATACATACTACAGTGCAAAACCCAGAGCACACAAGTTCACTAAAGGGCCCACGCCCCCACAAATCTTTCCCAAACAAATGACAGCAACCAAACGTAAACAACTAATAAAACAACAGATGACATAACTCGCATAATTCACTAAACAAATACAAAACACACACTGACAACAGTCACATATTGATTTTTTTTTTTGAAATCTGAAGTAGACAATGACTTTCCTCATGCTTTGAAGAGCAAGTATAAAAAATTTCATCAAGATCGAAATAAAACTGTAGATTTGTTTAAGAAACAAATACACCCACCCACAAACACTCTTATTTATACAGGGTGTTTCAAACTTCCTGGTACAAACTTTTAGGGGAGGTAGTATGGGTGATTCTAAGCAAAAACGTTCATATGAACATGGGTCCCAATTTGAACGATAACTGAGATATGAACAGAAATAAAAATGTCGCCAGCAAGATCAAGATGTTAATAACTCAGGTTCCGGAACGCCTAGAATAATGAAATATATGGGAATAATAGGGTTCATAAAACCGTGTATGCCGTTAAAATTTGAACGAATTCCAACAAGTAGTTTCCGGGTTACGCAGTCAACATCGTAGCCCCTTCAGACACAGACCTTAAATTCGATTGTAAAAATTTTGTTTTTACATTTATTATATTGATACTGTTACATTAAACATAACCAGCAGTTTTTTATTTATTAATATTTTTTATTATCTTTTTACATGTATGGCTATATTTGCTACCGAAATATACATATTTATTAGAGAATCAACAGATTTTATTCATGTCATTTATTTAGTACGAAATTTTACAAAACATAAAAAAATACCGCACTTTTGACAAGGTAAACGTCCAAGATACAAGTTGGAAACATATGTTGCCAGGGTGACTGAAGGGGTTAATACGTGCTGATTAGTAATCGCATGTGAGCACTGTTACGATTTTGAAAGCGTAACTCGGAAACTACTCGTTGGAATACGATCAAGTTTTAACGGTATACACAGTTTTAAGTACCCTATTACTCCCCCAAATTTCATTATTCTAGGCGTTCTGGAACCTGAGTTATTAACATATTGATCTTGGTGGCGGCATTTTTATTTCTGATCATATCTCAGTTATCGTTCAAATTCGGACCCATGTTCATATGAACTTTTTTCGAATCGCCCATACTACCTCCCCTAAAAGTTTGTACCAGGAATTTTGAGACACCTTGTATACATGTATATAGACTAGCAGAGGCACCCGGCATTATCCGGGATAATTAGTTAAGTGGAACAATCTTAAGAAGTTAAATAAAAACTCAAATTGAGTTAAAGTAATTCTATAATTTCCTGCTGTAGATGAAGATCCCGTTGTTGAGATGTTTCCCACGCCTGGATAACTTTTTTTTCTCTAATCAATACTCATTCATTTATAATAAGGATGGGGTTACGTGCGAGCTCACGGCGTGAAAGATTATCTAATAATTCTATAATAAAGGTTCGATGAAGCAAATTACTTCTCACTCGCACAAATGTAATATGGATGGGGTTATGCGTGCTTATTTAGGATCCAGGATCACCCTTTATTCTCCTCCTCTCCCCTGTTTACCTATTAATCATGCGTAATCCGTATGCCCACATATTTACTGTTTTGCTCAATATGTGATCGTATAGTGATTTCTTAATAAACTTACCAGTAATTAATTATACAGTCGAACTCTGATAACTCACATCGTCAGCGGACCACATACAAATTTTGACTTATCAGGTTTTGGACTTAACCAGTAAGTCGAAAACGAGGCTACATGACCACTACAAAGATTACATGATACTCGCAATATTTCTATGAGTTTGATTAGATTAAAACTTTTAATGAGATCCATTCACAAATACACAGTACGGACCCAGTAAAATACGGTCCGTTCCAAAACGAAATCAATCCCAATGCTGATTGGGCATGGCTTCCGAATTCTACTTCCGGTTTGTAAAAATGTTCAAAAGGCATCTTTTGGTGATTTTTGCCCATTTATTTTTAATCTGATGGCATTTATGATATACTATATGAAGTATCCGGCGTCGCTCGGAGAAAAATATAGTTTTTTCATATTTATGTACACAGGGTGTTTTTGAATAACGTGGAGAAATTTGGGGGGTGGGGTTATAGAGGGATCAAATCTAAGCAACATTTTCCTCTTTCATTTATTTCTCTGGGGCATTGTTTTTGAGACAAAAAATGTTGGACGACGCGTAGACGTAATATGCCACTCAATCCCTGCATACAGCACAATAATGTGACTTGTTTTTTTATGAAACATGCAAATGTTTTATAATAAGTGTTCTAATTGACTCCCTCTGGCATGAATGCATGCTTTACAACGTCACTGCATGGACTAACGTACACACGTTCAAATGTTCCTGGTTCTTCGCGAATCTGTTCCGCGGCTACGGCGATTGTGGTTACCAGCTCTTCATCGGATCCGACAGGTGTCTCGTATACCACTGTCTTAAAGTGTCTTCACAGAATATAAACAACCGTTTAAACCTTTTTTTATCTCAAAAACAATATCCCAGAGAAAAAAATGAAAGAGCGAAATGTTGCTTAGATTTCATCCCTCTATCACGCCCCCCCAAGTTTGTACACGTTATTCGAGAATATCCTGTATACAGAGTCCGCCAAAAAATGTATACACACTTCAGCAAAAGAAAAAATATAAAAGTTGTAACACTAAATTCATACAGGCTTCTACAATTACGAAAGTGATTATCATTAGCGTTGAGATATTTTTGAATACGGCGAACAGTTGCTCCTATACATTTCCTAGCAAACTCTTATCAGTAATCTAGGTGGCAATTGTGGCAGTGTCTTTTATCGGGATCGTCTTCATTCAATACATGTAATAATACTGGGGTGTAACCTTTCGATTTTGCTGTTACGGAAAAAATTATAGATGATATCTAGTAAAGTGAGTATACATTTTTTTGGCGGACTCTGTAGAAAATAAAATATACATTGTATTCCCGCGCGAAAGACTTGCATCAGTGTTGATGCTGTTTCACGGAACAATCGCAAAAGTCATCATTAAACAAAGCAACGAGGCCAACGAGAAATACAAGGCCCTGATGCCGAAAAGTCACCTGACCATAGCAGTCCGACCAACAATCAAACTTTCATTGTTTTCAA
>JAHWFO010084943.1:397507-426463 GCA_023313115.1 Rhysida immarginata
TGATAGAATGAGTTCAATTTCAGTTGCTCTCAAAAATAAACAAAACGATAAGAAGCTACCATTCTCCAAATTTTTATTTTTGGATCGGACACCAGTATCAACTTCTTCTCCTTACCTTGACATGAAGAAATATTGACTTCATGTCAGCGTAAGAAAAAGAATTGATACTGGTGTCCGAGCCCAAATAAAAATTTGGAGAGAGCCCCTTATCGTTTGGTCTATTTTTGAGAGCAACTGAAATCGAACTCACTCTATCGGCGATATCTTTCTGAGTTTTCACGCTATTTGCTTGGGCTTTTTATAAGAGTAGCTCCATACATTTGGCTAATAAATTATGCACAAGACATTTTGGTAACGCTTGCGCATGCGCAGTTAAACATTATTTAGTAAAAATGCTCATATATCATCAAATATTTAATATTTTTATTTTCTGATTGCAGAATGTTGTCTCCACTGTATTTTGTCAAGTGTCCTGAAAATGGCATTGCATTGGGTTGAAAACCCTGGAAGTTATAGACCTTGCCCAATAGTAAACAAACTGCCATTTTGAAAATAAGCAGACGAGTATTTCCGCGAGCAACAGTGCTTCCTGCTGTGAGCTTCTCATCTCTAGACTAGCCTGCTCCTGCCTCTATGTAGTACATAGTGCAGCACAGTTTTATCATTATAAAAGGAGACAAGGAATCTACACTTCAGAGCACTCGATAATGCATTTTATATTTTTTTATTTTGGTTTCTGAAAATGTTTTGGCAAATTGCTTTGGCAGGGGTAGGCCACTTAATGAATGACTCTAATTGTTCGGGAAAACTCGGATTTTTTATGTAAAAATAGATATAATTTTATTTGTAATTAATTATTCTATGTTTTCTATTCTTTAAGTTTTTTTTACTGTTTTGCAGACAGTGATTGTTGAGCATATATTGTTTCAATAAATGTTAATTAAAAAATCTCCACGTGATTATCACTGTCTGCAGCTAGTTGTCCCTCGCGAATAATTTTCGTGATAACGAGGATGTGTGTCCCACTATTGTTGATGTTCTTTCCATGGTTACTGTTTTTATTTCAGACAGACCACTTCCAGCTTCTGGCTTGACCAGTCGTCCCTCCCTCTGGTCCTCCACGTCCTCACTAGCCTGCAGCATGACGTTCAACTTCCATTTATCATTTTCATTCCAATGCTCTGCAAATTACTCCTACCCTGCCGTTCGATGTTTAGTTTCTTATTGAATTTCTCACTTTCTCGCGGCAGCCATGATTCTTTATCGAGCAGCATTGTTTTGCGGGTTAATGCATATGGTAAAAATAAAATTTCTTTTAATGCTATCTCAACAATAACGCGCATAAGGGACGCCATGCTGCACATTTTCAATCTTATTCCCGATTAATAATTATTATTTCGCAGTCTTTCTTTAGACATTAAATGGGAATTTTGAAATTTCTTTTCCTTATTCTTTATAAGGAATTGGTCTGTCTCAAATATTTTTATATTTAATCTCAATTCGCTCCTTGTAGCGATTAATATTTCTCGTTACAGTGTTTTGGTGTATTTAACGTACATTTAAGTATTTCTTTATTTTATTCCGAGAAATATTTTTTTTTTGTAATTCAGATCGCAATGCCTATTCCTCAATTAAATCATATTGTATAGAACATTCTTTTGTACAGAATTTTTGTATTTTATAAATAAATATCGCAATTTTTAAACCAAAATAAAAGTCTTTTAACGAGCCACGTTTACTTTAAGTTTTGGGGTTCTTTCTTTTAAAGTACCACCCATTAAATTCTATTTATTTTGCTTCCCCCTCTGAACATATGGTAGCAGAGCGTGGTTTCTTTCTTTTATTTTAATACAATATGGAGGAATCATATTTTGAAGAGGGTCGTTCCCTCCCTTGGCCAACGAGCGCCAATTATATTCAATGGACGTATCGAGATTTAACCTTTCTCGAAACCAAAGGGCTAGTCAAATATGTCCAAGAAAAGGTCTCTCTCCCTACAGAAGCATCAGCCAGCTCATCCATGCGCCTTGATTGTGCAAGAGTACGGCATTACCTCCTGATTATGGTGAGTGATGATATTGTCATCATGCTTCAAGATGACAATCCCTATACATTGTGGGAAGCAATTAAGCGTCGATATGGAAGGCCAGGTTCAGTGACACAGACTGAAATAATGCGGCATCTCTCAGCCTTGCGTTTTTTAGACGCTGATGATCCGAATGCCTATGTAGCAAGAGCGCTACAAATCCGTGCTCAGGCTGGAGCCGTGTTGCTGGTTCTGGATGATAAAATTTTGATTGACCATATGGTCGCAGGTCTACCTTCAACTTATACTCCATTGAGATTCGCGGTCCAATCAAACCCATCAATGTCAATTGTAACCTTCCTGAGTCAACTAAATGTGGTTTTTAAGGACCACACCACACTAAATTCTTCAAAAGGTGTAGCCTGGTGTGCCACCTCTGTTTCTTCCCCGCGTCCATATAAAAATGCCCGTCGAACAAATGACGTAACATGCCATAATTGTGGAGGCCGAGGATACGTAAAAACGGTTTGCCCGTCCAAACCTTATCCCACTACTGCAGGTCCAGCTACTTCACGCATCGTGATACCAACGTTCGCAGGATCCTGCATTAACAAAGCGCATACCTCGTGCATCAGCTTCACGTCCTAAGCGTAAGCCTCGCAAATCAGGTACAAAAGGACAAAGCAAGAAACCTGCAGCCAGCTGTGTTGGTGTTCCAAACAAGGATTGGATACTTGACACGGGCAGCTCATTTCACGTAATTAAAGAAAAACAGTTCTTTGATTCTTTTCAAAGCTGTCATAAGCGTATACATACTGCAGACCCTAAGAAAACGATTGCTGCCATCGGTACTGGTGCGGCAAGCGTGTTATGAGATTCAGGAGCAGTTTTAAAACTCCTCGACGCGCTTTATGCCCTAAACGCACGCCTTAATCTTGTCTCCATGAGTCAATTATCAAACCAGGGTTACAGTCTTCACTTCGGCCCAACTGGTTATTCCATTACTTCACCCAAGGGCACGACCATCGCTGCGCAGGAGGACTTGGAGGACCTCCCGTTTCTTCCCGTGGTCTCAAATATCCATTCACTTTCCCGAACGGACCCCCCATTACTTTCAATGGCTGTCACTTATAGTGACATTCACAATGCATTGGCCCATCCGTCATCAAAAAAACTCACCGCAGCCAGGAAACACCATAGCATGCGCAGTCTTGAAGTTTTGCCGCCATTAATTGATGACCAACCATGTGTTGCATGCCTTCAGGCACGATTATGCAACGCCCCTCACAACATTGTAAAAGGTCAACGGTCAACACGTCCTTTACAGCTACTTCACGTGGATACAGTGGGACCAATGCCTACCACTTCTATCCATGGAAACAAATTCCTGTTAGTAGCCGTCGATGATTTCTCACGAAAAACTTTCGTTTGTGCTACTCCGACAAAAAGTGAAGTGCCAAAAGCGTTAATAGACTTAATACTAAAGCTACAATGCTCTACAGAACAAAATCTGGCGTATATATGTTCCGATAATGGACCAGAATTCACCAATGCGGAGCTAGGTGAGTTCTGTACGAAGCAAGGCATATCTCAACAATTCACCGTTCCTGAGAACCCCCAGTCAAATGGTATTGCTGAGAGAACCGTACGCTCCATTTGCGATGGAATTCGAGTTCTTCTTGCATCGTCAAAAGTTCCGCACCGATTCTGGGACCATGCTGTGACTACAGCAGCATTTAATCTGAATTCTTTGGCTAGAGGAGGTCAAACTAAGTCCATTGAAGAGATATGGTCCAAAAAGAAACCAACCATCAAATATCGAGCTCCTTTCGGTTGCCTGGTAATACTATTATTTACCCAAGTCGCACCGATCAAAATTTGACGCTCGCGCCAAAAGTGGTGTTTTTATGGGATACTCCACTTCATCTCCTGGGTACCTTATTTATGCGCTCAATGAGAGCAAGCTTTTACGAGCACGTACCGTTCGTTTCCTTCCTAAGGTATTTCCAGAGTTCACAAGAAAATCAGATCCATCATCATCTGTTCCTCTGGTATTTCCAATTCGCATGGAACCCCCAGTATTTGAAGCACCATAGCCTGATGAACCACATATCATTCAGAGCGTACCAACAATCTCACCCACTTTAACATTAGACAAGGCAAGAATGCAGGTCCTATCTGATACTGAGGACATTCTAGTGGTCACACCTCCATCAGAAACCACATCGATGGAAGAGTTCCAGTTTGTTCGTCTAAATCACCAGTGAACCAACCACCCGTTGAAGTCCCACAATCGGTATTATGACGTTCACAAAGATTAAAAGAGAAGGCAGAAAAACAACCTGCCGCCTTATGTCATCCTGACTTTACTGACTCCGACTTGCTAATCACTCCGCCAATCACACCCCAGTCTTATGAACAAGCACTCGCTTCTCCCCAACATCATCAATGGGAAGAGGCCATGCAAGATGAATTGAATTCACTCATGCTTCATCATGTCAAATTTAGAGCTTCCACCACCAAATGTCAAAATTTTAAAGAGCAAATGGATCTACCGCATCAAATACAATCCTGATGGTTCGGTGTCCAGATTCAAGGCAAGGTTGGTGGCTATCGGCTTGTCACAAGTCTACGGGAGCCAGTATGAATCATCATACCACTTTCTCACCTGTCATCAGAATGGAATCCCTCCGTTTACTGTTTGCCATTGCTGCAAATACAGGGATGTCACTGTGCCAGTATGACGTCAAATGTGCATATCTTCACGCATTGATAGAGCACACCATATATCTATCGCCACCCAAGGGATTATCAACGCCAGTTAATCACGTCTGCAAATTGCGTAAATCACTTTACGGCCTCAAACAAAGTGGAAGATGCTGGTACGTAAAATTGTGTCAGCAGACGATTGTTTTTTCTATTGCACCAATTCTGGGTGCACCATTCTCTTAACAGTCTACGTGGATGACATCGTGGCAGCAACAACAAATGTCTCCATCCTAACCTCCATCATGGACAAGTGAAACAAGAAATCGACCTCGTGGAGTTAGGAGTGGTAAAGCATCTGCTAGGTATGATTGTTCACAAGTGAACGGTTCAATTCATCTGTCACAGGCACATTATATCAAGCAAATCCTGCATGATTACGGCCTCCAAGACATCAAACCAAAGACCATGCCACTAAGCCCTCATGTGAACCTTGATGATACTGTGGATTCACAACCGGTCGATTCTACCAATTACCAATCTCTTCTCGGTTCCTTAATGTATGTAATGACTTGCACGCGGCCGGATATAGCTTTTGCAATTACTAGGCTGTCGACATATGCTAAATCGCCTACACATTTGCATATGACTGCTCTTAAGGGCGTCGATTCTTATCTTAAGCACACCTGCGACACATCACTCGTTTTTACCCCATCTACGGGTCCTTTGTGCGCATTCGCTGACGCTAGCTTGTGTGTCACCCCACAGAATAAAAGATACTCTGGAATTTTGATCAAAATGGGGAAAAATACCATAACCTGGTCATCTAAGAAGCAACGTTTAGTCGCCTTGAGCAGCTGCGAAGCAGAAATAATCGCTATAAACGAATGCGTGAAGTCACTGAAATGTCTTTGGGACCTCATAACCGAGTTAGGACAGGGGGAGATTGTTTCTTTCCCCACAGTCATTTATACTGACTCAACGTCTGCCATAGCATGTCTGGGAGCATTAGAATCGAAGAGTAGGACAAGACATATCTTGAAATTGCGTAATTTCATCGCGCGAGAAATTAATCTTCAGAATGTGATTCTTACCTACTGTTCTTCCTCCGACATGCCGGCAGACGCACTAACTAAACCTTTACCTGCCCCTGCTTTACGCAGATTCCTGGATTTTTTATCCTTATCTGAGCAGGATAAGTAATTATTTATATTAAATTACTTAACTCATTGGTTTGCTGGCCCACACGAGGGTATTTACAAAGTTTATCTTGTTCCTTTAAACTTCATAATTGCAAGTTATTTACTACGCGGGATGAGAGGGGTTCTAAATGCAATATTTTTTTGTTAAATGACTTTAGCTTTAAAATCACAAAAGGATATTTTTGGGCTTGTTCTTACCTTGTTCTTATTTTTTTTAGTAATAGTAATTCTCTTATCCAACACCTCCTAGAAAGAAAGCCTAGGCACTGAAAATTCATACATTGTAACATGATCATAAGAAGTCATAATTTAGGGCTTATTATTGGTTCAAATATGATTAACAATGCATATATAGAATAACATGCAAAAGTGTTGTTTTATTATGTTAGTCCGTTTGGCGTCATTTCAAGATTTAGTGAAAATACCCAAAGTCATTCCTAATGTGGGGTGGTCTCATATACGGGGTACCTATGGTTCCTAAAATGGGGATGCAAATACAATGAAGAGTTAGACTTTGACCTAACTTTAAATTAGTTCACAAGTTTATTAAGGTAATAAGGTAACATGGTAACAAAGTAATATGGTGACATGGTAACATGATTAATTTTTCAACTAGGCTACATTTATTGCAGATAAACACATTATCCTCAGCATAGAGAGTATGCCCAGTTGTTGCACAACATTTGTGTCATTTGAAAATAATCCGTTACAATATGAACATTCAGCATCACTGTCGCAATCATTATTCGATTGAAAAATGGAAGGAAATATTCTGCGACCCGTATTCGAACCAGGAACCTCGACTATCATGGCTGACGCCTCTATCTCCATGATAGTCGAGGTTCCTGGTTCGAATCCGGGTCGCAGAATTTTTCCTTCCATTTTTCAATCGAAAAATTATTACCTCTGTTTGGAGACAATCTCCAGTTTATAATTATTATTATTAACTGTCGCAATCATTATGCTTATCTAGGGTCACATGAGAATCCGTAGACTCTGGAGCTTTTTTATTTTGTTTTTTAAGCTTCTTCTCCTTGGTTTTGGTTAAGCTTTTGTTCTTTGTGAGGCTTCTTGCAGGTGTTTGTTATTTTGTTCTTAAGCTTTCCTTACAAATTAGCTTTATTTGGGGAGCCTGTAACTAAGGAAGCACTGCCTCTTCTCCCTCCACGTTCTCTTGGCCCAGCCATTGAAGTCGATGGTAGCGGAGAAATGTTGGCTGCTGAAATGAACCTACTTGCAACAGGCCCATCATGATCTGTTATAGGCGGTTGGTCAGGATCTCTTGCAGGTTCTTCACTTCGATTAGACTTATTAGCAGTTTCATCCATCGCTGCAGGCACAAAGTCGTGTGGTCTGAACACCTCCCTTTTCAATGGAAAGATTCCAGTCACAAGGAGTCCTGAGGATGCTAATTCGCATGATACAGCTCGAAGATAAGCGTTTCTAAAAAGTTTGCCAATCTGGTACAAAGTGACAGTCCTACCAGGATTATTTCTCAAATAAGTTGCAATTTCTTGGGCATAGTAAGTTTCAACGGCTTCATGAATGCCACATCTAATGGTTGCATTTTATGCGAGATGTGTGTTGGCAAACACACGATCGAAACAAAATTCTGCGTCGCATATTCAATGACATCAATGTTTCGTGTATACGAAAAGTGCCCATTAAGAATCAGAATGACTGGGTCATCTTTAGAAGGTTTTGTGATGTCAATAAAATGATGAAACCATTTTGTAAAGATGTGTAGCTGAATCCAACCTGATGGGTGACAAGCACTGATCGATCCAGGTGGCATTCCTTCTATGTATTCGACTTTCATATTTTTCCTTGGAAAAATCACCATGGGTAGAATATAATGCCCCGCAGCATTCATACATGCCACTACTGTCACAAGGGCACCCCTTTCCGCTGACGTAAGCTTACCAACTACCTTCTTCCCTTTGATGGTGAGGACTTGTTGATGCTGGTGCTGCACAACTGTTATCCCTGTTTCGTCACAATTGTAGACCCTGTTTGGGTTGTAGTTGATTTTCTGCATCTCCGGCTCCAGTATGTCAAAAATAATATTCACATTCTCTGCGGCAAATCCCCTAAGTCGAGCGATTGATACATCCTGAAGAAAGAAAAATAACTCCGAAAACACTAATCCACATAATAATGTGGATTAGTGTTTTCAGAGTTATTTTTCTTTCTATAGTTGTGTCCACAGTTGTTGGCTTGATTCCATTACATCCTAAAGACTTCTAAATGAGAGGTGTGGGTCGCGACTAAGAAAACTCCTCAGCCATTTCTTAACAGCCTTTTGTCTTTCTTGGTGGAATGGGTTTAGCACACGGTTAGCTTTGGCTAGCTGGAATGCCATCACGCAAAGATCGTGACGGGTGCATCCGAAGAACCTTTCATCCATTTGTAAACAGTACTTGACAAGATTGTTTTCCAACTCTTTTTAGCACCAGTTTTCCTCCTACCTGGGAGTCTAGAATATCCTCTTTTTGGTGTGGTTTCAATTTGGCTTTCTGTATGTAATGCTCCAGTGTGGTTTGAGGTACTCCATAATGTTTTGCAGCTTTGAGATACCCCATGTTGCCTTTCACAACACAGTCCACAGCATGTCGCATATCCTCCGAGTCCCACAGCTTTCTCTTTTTCAGACCCATCTATGAAACGAACATTAGGTGGATTATTATTAAGTTAATAATAATTTCAACTCATGATCTTAACTCTAATTTTTAGGTCGGATATAAACTTATAATTGATCATTAATCCTTACCTGATAATTAATATAATTGATACATACAATTGATGTGTTACTGATCATTAGTAGCAATAACAATAGTAATCTTGGTTACATTAAGTTATAATTATTAGCCAGCTATTTCATTCGTAAACATTGAACAAACATTCTACAAGCGTATCCTATTATGGGGTATTCCATATTGCAAAACCGAAACAACCCCATTTTGAGGCACATTATAGTGTTTCATAATCCGTTCTATTTGCTGTGTTGACCCAGAACTTTCTGAATTGTCAACGCATATATCGTAAGCAACAGTACTTTCTAATAATTCACATAACAAATAAAATGGTATGACAGTGGTACTGTCACGTGGATTTTTGCAGAGTGATTGTGACAAAGAGTTTGATAAAGAAAATAAATCTTTATTCGGCACAAAATAAAGCTTAAAGTTAGTAAGAATATTAAAGATTGCACAGTGGAAAGACTTCTCCGCACTGGAGCTTGAAGCAGAATAGTTCGTCTATATGGCCGTTGCCCGTCTTGGATGCAACACCTGATGCTATACGATGAAGTTCGCCGCTGGCGAAGTTCGGAAGATGAGACTGGATGCTGGACACACTTGAAGAGTTGATTTCAGCAATTCCTGTCGAATTGTGGACGCACACAAATAAGAAGACGTAGGTATTTTAGACTCGCTACGCCGAAGCACACTGCTACTCCAGAAATAATGAAATGGCATAAACTAGAGACGTCTAAGGCTCCTTTGGCCTTCAGTCGCTTAAATCAAATGCATTTAGAGGCTGACGCCCCTTTTTCTTTTCGTCGCACTCACCAAAAATAAGCACACTACACTGCGTGTATCAATAGCGATGGATTGGATGCACTTTTACTTTTCGACACAAAATCACTTTAGAAACTAAATTATTTTCACATGTTAAGGGTAGGTAAGCCCTTACGAGGTACACTTTCACGCATACAAAAAACTGCTACACTCTGTAACACCAATTTCTTTGACTTAATTACGAGCCCATTAACACACTCTGAAATTTTACTGTCGCACTTATATCGATGCTTATAATTGAACTGTACCCTGAGCAACACCACAGAAGACGCACTTTATCACTTGTCGGTAGTTACTAACGTTGACTATTGAAACTGTCGGAATCCTGCCGTTTTGAATCTGGCAACTTATGTCGAACATTTAGGCACACACCACAAACGGATACAAATGATAGAGTTAATAAAGCAAACTTGCACATACCGCATAAAGAGCTATCACACGTCGAAGTACGCCTCGTCTCTGTTCAGTGCTTTCAGGAAAAAAAAAATCACCGCAAAATAAAGATCGTTGCGTCACGTGATTGAATGACTTATTATACCGAAAATAGTGTCCAAGTCGATAAATTAGGATTCATAAGACAAGTCCGGTGAGTAATGTCCAAGTACTTTAAAGAGAACGATTAAGGAAAAGAGGATGAGGGTCGTGGCATGATTCCCCCTGTACCGCTTATGACATAGGCACGAACTGAAAAAGGAAAAATGCACACGGCCTCGTCGTTTTCCACGAGTTCATTTGCGTCGGGGTGAAATACTGTTCGAAATTCACTCAGCACCATGGCAGGAATTAAGGAGTAAATTAAGGAGAGATTACTTACTCCGACAAAAGGTAGACTGCAACAACTGCCTATGTGGATTAACCACCTCCCATCCCGCGTAGTAGCTTGACGACGGTACGTTTCAGCACTTCGCCGCTCTTGGTTTCGTCCGTCGTCTCTCGCTTGCTCATTCACGAGCGGGGAAGGTCCGTCGGAACTCACGACGTTCTCTACGGCTTTGGAAGGCGTTCTAATGAGTTCAGTAAACCGCTCAATGGCTTTTTCCAGTCTTTTGTGCCATTCGTCAGCCTCTCGGTAGCGCTCGCCGGCTGCTGCCCGCTGTCGTTTCTCGTCGGCGTGTTGCTCGCCGATCGCCTTCAACGCTGTCGCCTCGTCCCTGCCGCTGTCGTCTAACGTTCCCCTGGATTCCACTTGTAGTATGACATTGTCGGAGACGTCTCTCATCTCTCGTGCTATCTGCCGATGATGTCGTCCTTCGTATCTGCCACCCACTCGAACTCCGCCTTCGTTCTTTTTCCTCCGCTCGCTCTCGCTCCGTCTCGTCTTCTCTCGCTCCTCACGCTCCCTCTTACATGTCGCCTTCGGGATGACGAGTTCGGCGTCAGCTCGCCTGCTGACTTCACCTCTCTTCTCTCTCTCTGCCGATCCCTTTTCTTGGCGAAAACCACGTGACATGCTCGCCGATCGCCTAGTCACCCGAAGGCTGTCCTGCATCATATCGAGTTGAGGAGCATCACTCACTGCCCATCTGGACAACGCATCTGCCATAAAGTTGTCCACTGCCTTGATATGTTTCAGCGTCACATTAAAATCGAGTAGATCTTGAAGCACCGCCGCCTGCAACTGCGAAAGCCTCGGTTGCATCAGTAATTTGGCTGCTGACTGATTATCGGTATATATAATTGTCGTTGTTTGTTTCATGTAGTGCCTCCATAATCTGGCTACACGAGCTATCGCCAAAAGCTCTTTATTATAAGCCGATGAATTCAGTTCCCCTTCTCTGAACCGACGCGACTCATAGGCTATAGGAAATTGTTTTGTCCCATATTGTTGTGTCGCCACCGCTCCTATGGCTATAGCGGATGCGTCGCACATAATATGCAGCGGCTTTCTTGGATCAAAAATGTTGAGAATGGGGGGTTTGACGAATGCTTCTTTTAAGGCTTCAAATGACTCCTGCTGTCCTTACGTAGCAGCTGAAATTAGGGCGCTGTGATTAACGAGTATCTGGGAACGAATGCTCGATAAAACTGAGCCATGCCCAGAAACCCCCTGAGCTGGGATACAGTTGTAGGTGTTGGCCATTCTCTTATGGCTTTAGAGATTCGCTCTTCGCAAGCTTTCCCTTGCTGGCTAATGGTGAATCCCAGGTACTGAACTTTCTGCACTCCGAACACACATTTGCTATCGCGTAAGAAAAAACGGCTTTCTTTCAACTTTTGAAGCACACGTCGCGTTAAATTGTTTAACTGTTTTATTGAATGGGCGTAAATTAGGATATCATCGAAATAATAAATGACTCCTTTATTGATGAACTCTCCTAGTATCTCGTTCATCGCTTTTGAGAACGTGGCTGCTGCCCCCTTTAGTCCAAAAGGTAACACTTTATATTCGTACAATCCAAAGCGCGTTTTGAATGCTGACAGGTACGTATCACGTTCGTCCAATCGTATTTGGTGATACGCCTGCAAAACGTCCAGCTTTGTGTAATACTTGGCGCCCTGCAGCATATCAATTAATGACTCTATTCGGGGAATTGGGTAAAGGTTGTCTTTGGTCATGGAGTTAATTTTTCGGTAATCAATACACATGCGCAACGATCCGTCTTTTTTTTTTTAACAAAAAGCACCGGCGAGGCGTAATACGACGTGGAAGGAACGATTAAACCTTTACTTACTAAATTCTCCACTGTCTTCTGAAGCTCGTTTTCTTCGTCTTGTGATAGAGGATACAATCTGGAATTGAAAGGAGACGCCACTTGCTCCAGCTCGATCCGATGCTGCGTAGCACGCTTCGGTGGAAGTCCCTCCGGGAGTTCCTCTCGAAATAACTCTTTGTATTCCTCGATCACCTGCTTGCAGTTTTTAGAGTCTCTCTTATCATCATTGCTGATGCTATCTTTAATTAGTAATAAATATAATCCATCACAGTCTTGTGACCGCAATAAGTCTTTCGTTTCCTGAATGGATAACACACAGCTACATTCTTCTTCCATCCACTGCGGCATCCAATGCTTGCGCCCTTTCACGAGAATACCGCACCGCCGACTTTTCCATTTGATTAGGGGATCTACCTTGCATAGCCATTGGTAACCCAATATATAATCAAAATTGTGAAGCGGCAATAGGTGTAAATTTAACTTGTCCCGGTATTTGCCACTTACTATTGGAACTTGAAATGCTGTCTCGGACACTTCCTGTTTTCTGCCGTCCGCATATGTCACCATTCTTCTATTGGCACTTTTCACAGTTTTTAAGTTTAATCTCCGGGCGCATTTTTCGTTTATATAATTTTCCAGGGTTCCTGAGTCAATCAGTGTTTTAAACTCTTGGTCGCCTACTTTGACACGAATGACACACAAGTCCCTTCGCCGGTCATGAAAGATAGCGTTGTGGGGTGTAGATTTTGTCTTTGGCGGTCGTCGTTTACTCCTACAATTTTTGCTTATATGCCCCCTCTTTTGGCAATTATAACATATAATGTCTCCTTTTCCTTGCGGCTTCTGTCGTCTGAAGGGTTCTCTTCGAATTGCTCCCAATTGCATAGGTTCCTGCTCTGGCATTGACGGGCTCAAATCGTACGCCTTGTACCAACGTTCCAGGAAGGCTATGCCTTGTTCCACCGTGACACACCCTTGGAGTTTAACCTTGGCTTCTAGCTCTTTGGGTAGTCCTTGAATTAGGAAGAACAATTTTTCTGATTCCGACAAATCGGTTAGTCCGTTAGTCAGCTTGCTGAATGTGGCTATATAAGCTGTTAAATCATTGTTTTTGAGTTTTAACTTTAAAAGGTCTGTCCCCCTCGAGAATGCCCTTACAAATTCTGACTTGAAATGCGTCCATGTGACAAAATGGTGACTCATATGACTAGTGAACCACTCTTTTGCTGCCCCTTTTAGGTAGCCCTGGATGAATCGAACACATTCTTCATCTCTAACTCCCTTGTTATTCGCTTCGTACACGAAGTTATGCAGGAATAGGGCCGGATCTTCGTCCAGAAGACCAGAAAACGTGGGCAGTTCTACTTTATTAACCAGTCTTTGTGCTGGGGAAACCACCAATTGCCTGAGCACCTCCGTTAGTTCCGCTATTGGACTTTGTGCGGCCATAGCTTAAGAATTTTTATTTTATTTATTTTTTTTTTAAACACTATCAAACGTTCCTCTTGACGAAACTCACATATACACTATAGCACAATTTGGGTGGGCTGGGCGGGAAAACACATGAAAAGTTCGGTTTATATATCCTTGACTTAAACCACTATGTTCTCAAACGTTGGGTGGGTTTGGGTGGGTAAAAACAAAGTTCGGTCCGTAATCAACAATGACGACTGGATAATCGAGAAAGAATAATGTTCTGTCCGTACTGTCGAACCACGCGAATGTTACCACAAACGTTCCTCTCTTGTCACGTCGATTTTTGCAGAGTGATTGTGACAAAGAGAAAGAACGACAAAGTTTTTGATAAAGAAAATAGATCTTTATTCGGCACAAAATAAAGCTTAAAGTTAGTAAGAATATTAAAGATTGCACAGTGGAAAGACTTCTCCGCACTGGAGCTTGAAGCAGAATAGTTCGTCTAAGGGTAGGTAAGCCCTTACGAGGTACACTTTCACGCATACAAAAAACTGCTACACTCTGTAACACCAATTTCTTTGACTTAATTACGAGCCCATTAACACACTCTGAAATTTTACTGTCGCACTTATATCGATGCTTACAATTGAACTGTACCCTGAGCAACACCACAGAAGACGCACTTTATCACTTGTCGGTAGTTACTAACGTTGACTATTGAAGCTGTCGGAATCCTGCCGTTTTGAATCTGGCAACTTATGTCGAACGTTTACGGCACACACCTTAAAACGGATACAAATGATAGAGTTAATACGAGGTTATACCGACGGTAGCAAACTTGCACATACCGCATAAAGAGCTATCATACGTCGAAGTACACCTCGTCTCTGTTCAGTGCTTTCAGGAAAAAAAAAATCACCGCAAAATAAAGATCGTTGCGTCACGTGATTGAATGACTTATTATACCGAAAATAGTGTCCAAGTCGATAAATTAGGATTCATAAGACAAGTCCGGTGAGTAATGTCCAAGTAGTTTAAAGAGAACGATTAAGGAAAAGAGGACGAGGGTCGTGGCATGATTTTCCCTGTACCGCTTATGACATAGGCACGAATTGAAAAAGGAAAAATGCACACGGCCTCGTCGTTTTCCACGAGTTCATTTGCGTCGGGGTGAAATACTGTTCGAAATTCATTCAGGCAGGAATTAAGGAGTAAATTAAGGAGAGATTACTTACTCCGACAAAACGTAGACTGCAAGAACTGCCTATGTGGATTAACCGCCTCCCGTCCTGTGTAGTAGCTTGACGACGGTACGTTTCAGCGCTTCGCCGCTCTTGGTTTCGTCCGTCGTCTCTCGCTTGCTCATTCACGGGCGGGGAAGGTCCGTCGGAACTCACGACGTTCTCTACGGCTTGGGAAGGCGTGCTTATGAGTTCAATAAACCGCTCAATGGCTTTTACCAGTCTTTTGTGCCATTCGTCAGCCTCTCGGTAGCGCTCGCCGGCTGCTGCCCGCTGTCGTTTCTTGTCGGCGTGTTGCTCGCCGATCGCCTTCAACGCTGTCGCCTCGTCCCTGCTGCTGTCGTCTAACGTTCCCCTGGATTCCACTTGTAGTATGACATTGTCGGAGACGTCTCTCATCTCTCGTGCTATCTGCCGATGATGCCGTCCTTCGTATCTGCCACCCACTCGAACTCCGCCTTCGTTCTTTTTCCTCCGCTCGCTCTCGCTCCGTCTCGTCTTCTCTCGCTCCTCACGCTCCCTCTTACGTGTCGCCTTCGGGATGACGAGTTCAGCGCACAGGCACAGCCTACTATATAGATAACAGCCTGATCGATCGACAGTTTCCAAGTTTCACCGCAGTAAAGGAGGAGGGCGCTTTTAAGTAGGGTGAAGAAAGCTTTGTTAGCCTTGAAAAAGCCTTACCACTGCTACGGGTCAATCCATATGAAATCAACCAATAAAAAGACAATTTGTTGCTGACATATTTTATTTTACAATACTCATTTCCAAAAAAGTTGGGACAGTGCAACATATAAGAAGAACTCCAACACATTTGTTTGGATTATTGTATTGCCGTTTATTTCAACGCATTACAATACATAAACGATAAATTAGGCATGGGATCACATATCTTATATGCTTAAAGAAAGATACAGGTGGTTTTCCTGTTTGGCACGTGCAACACACTCCCAAAAAAGTTGAGACAGCACGGCGTTTACCACGGTGTGGCATCACCTCTCCTCTTGATGACACACTGTAATCTTCTGGGCATCGATGACACCAATCTTTTTAACACCGTAACCGGAATTCTGTCCCATTCCTGTTGGATATACGTTTTCAGCTGTTCAACTGTCCGGGGTCGTCGCTGTCGTAGTTTTCGTTTAATAATACGCCAAACGTTTTCTATATGCGACAAATCCGGGCTGCAAGGGGGCCAATCCAACATACGAATGCGCTGCCGACGTAGCCATGCAGAAGTTATGCGCGCTGCATGCGGTCTGGCGTTGTCTTGTTGAAATATACACTGACGTCGTCCAAACAGGCGCCTCTTAGATGGCACCATAGCTTGTTCCAGGATCTGTATATACGCTTCAGCATTGACGGTGCCATTGCAGATGTGCAAGTCTCCCATTCCATGGCCACTAATACAGCCCCAGACCATGACAGACGGTGGTTTCTGTACCGACGCCTGTAGCACGCGGGAATATCCTTTTCGTCTTTGGTCCGGAGTGTACGGCGTCCATTATTTCCGTAAACAATCGTAAAGGTTGATTCATCGGACCACAATATGTTCTTCCAGCGTGCTTGAGACCAATTGTGATATCAGGCGGCGACGTTGCTGTCGTTTGTTGATGTATGGCTTCCGTTGCGCACAGTATAACTTAAGTTTGCATTTGTGGATGCACCGGCGTACAGTATTCAACGATAATGGCTTCCCGAAGAAATCGCGGGCCCACGTGGCTATGTTCCTATTCGCAGCATTCCTATGCGTCACGCAGTGACGTCGGAGGATCCGAAGAGCTCGAGCATTCAGAATAGGTTTTCTACCTTGGCCTTTCCGAACTGTGATCTCACCACTATCTCGGTAGCGCTTGATAATATTATGTACTGTAGTTGATGACAGGTTAAATCTTCTGGCTATTGCACGCTGAGAAACGTTGTTTGTGAATTTTTGAATGATTCGAACACGAAGATCTTCGCTAACTGGCTTGCCTCGACCCATCGTTCCGAATAAGTTACCTGAACGACGGATGGCAACTGTCATTTCGCAATACGGAATGTAGTACGACGTCATCATTCTAGATTATTCCCGAACAATTCGGAAGGTTCCACTACTAACGGCGCTTTCTACAACGTATGTCCTACTATTTTGGAACGTGTTGCAACACCCCCATTCAAAATGAACGTCCCGGCCACGATACAAAATGTTTTGGTGCACACAGTATATATATGTCATTTCATAAACGTATCTGCTATTTTGTATTCGCGAGAAAGTTTTGTTACATCATCCCTTTTTGTTTTTTCTATATATTTTGCACTGTCCCAACTTTTTTGGAAATGAGAATTGTATTTTTACACATGCATTTTCTGTTTATGTAGGTATCTGGGAGTATAAAATGATTTTTTAAAAAAATTTACCACTACCACTATGGATTCTAGGAGCCATTTTGTTTATAGGGACCAGCCGTTTTTGGCGTTTTTAGAGGTTAGCGATAAGTTAAATAACTTTTTTATTTATTAAGATATCAACTTGAAATAAAAACCGTGTTATTCTAAAGGAAACCATCTACAAATCATGTTATGGCCAAAAAAGTGTTAAAGTTTAAGGAAATAACATAAAACTTAACTAGAAAAATGTGTTTTGATTAGAATAAATTGAAGAATTTAGGGAATTGTTTCCAAAGATATAATAGAGGGCAAGACTTAAAAAAATTTTCAAAACTTTTAAATGCCTCCTTTGCGTTTTACGGCCATTCAAATATCGCAACTTGTCCAAAATTGCCAAATTTTAAACAGGTATATCTCAAAAAGGACTAAATCAAAAAATCTGAAATTTTCACACAATACCATTCTAATAACTGGTAATCAACACGTAAAATTTCATCATTGTATTTTAATCAGAAGTGCTTTTTTTTGTTAAGGAAAAAAGCAAAAATACACAGTAGAACTCACATAAGCGACTGAAGTTTTAAACACTGAAAAAGAAGTGGGTTACATTAGTGAAAAATAAATATCCTGTTAGTACAATGTAGGCAGCATATGGATATTATTATTATGTTTTAGTTAGGTTTACAATTACTTTTTTTAATTTAGATTTTTGAGAATATACAATTAATGCAAACAATATTAGGTACAAATGAAGCAAAGCTGAGCCAAAAATTTAAAAACTGTAAAAAGGTACCAGAAACAAGAACTTATCACAATTTTGTGGCACAAAATCCTAGTGTGATTCAGTGTTATCTTCACTCAAAAGTGAGACTTACAGTGAACATAATGTTTCTCTTCTACCTTAATTTGAAACTGGCTCTTTCAAAATAAGTGACATTTTGGTATGTGTTTATGATCAGAACTGGTGGATTGGTGAAGTTAAAAATGTCAGTATGGAACACGGTGAGTTGATGATTCATCTTTATCATCCACATAGGCCTCGAACATCATTCAAGATTACAAAGACTGACAGAGTGTGGGTACCAGTCAAAAAAGTTTTGAGGAAACTATCACCATTGGAGTTTACAACCAAGACGGGCCGGGGCTACACCAGACCTTTCAACATTTTTTTCAGCGTACCAGTACTTATTACTGTTTGCATTAATTGTATATTCTCAAAAATCTAAATTAAAAAAAGTAATTGTAGACCTAACTAAACATAATATTAATATCCATATGCTGCCTACATTGTACTAACAGGATATTTATTTTTCACTGTTGTTATACACTTTTTCAGTGTTTAAAGCTTCAGGCGTTTATGTGAGTTCTACTGTGTATTTTTGCTTTTTTCTTTAACAAAAAAATACTTCTGATTAAAACACAATGATGAAATTTTACGTGTTGATTACCAGTACTTATTAGAAGGATATTGTGTGAAAATTTCAGATTTTTTGATTCAGTCCTTTTTGAGATATACCTGTTTGAAAATCGGCAATTTTGGACAAGTTGCGATATTTGAATGGCCGTAAAACCCAAAGGAGGCATTTAAAAAAGTTTTGAAATTTTTTTAAGTCTTGCCCTCTATTATATCTTTAAGGAGAAAAAATATTAAAGTTGTACTTTAATACCTTCTTTGGAAACAGTTCCCTAAATTCTTCAATTTATTCTAATCAAAACACACTTTTCTACTTAAGTTTTAGGTTATTTCCTTTTGGCCACACTTTTTTGGCCACACTTTTTTATATATATATAAAATTATAAAAAATGCATCATGTTATAAAAAAAAGTTTTTTAACAATTATATAAGATTAAGATTATATATATATTTTAGATACCGGGTGTTTCAAAAATGAACGGTATATAGGTATATTTGAAAAATCAATAAAAATTAAACGGGCAGCGATAGAAATACACCGTTTGTTGCAATATGCTTGGGACAACAGTAAATTTTCAGGCAGACAAACTTCCGAAATTAGTTCACGGCGTATTTCTATCGATGCCCGTTTAGATTTTTCAAATATACCGGTCATTTTGAAACACCCGGTATTATATATCAGTGATGCCGCTAGGCAAAATCAGCGTGGCGCAGCGCCATGCTGCCCCTTGCCCCGCCTTGCTTTCATGTTTAAATTAGCATTAATAAAATGTTGAGGGATAATACAGATCAACTGTATAAGGTATAAAGTTTAAAAATCTTAATGCAATCATTATTCGCAATTTTATCCTGCAAAAATAGTGCATAAATTGTTGAAAAATATACTTTAAAAACTATTGAGGAGTGTACCACCAGATGAGGTCTGTCTAAAATTGTTTCTGATATACGCCATTAGATGGCAGTGATCCTGTTACTTAGCAACTGATTGTTGTTGAAATGGCTGAATCTCTGCCTGCCATGACGGTAAACGCATGTAAAAAAGCTAAGTAATTGAATTTGTATTGGTTGTAAAATAAACAAAGTTATAAAAAATTACAAGGCCGCAAGAAGATATTTAATGCAGCATCGCCGAGTTTGACATATGGTGCCGAAACCCGGGAGAAAGGTAGAAAAACAACGTCAATAAACCGTGAGTACAGTGAATGAAATGCTAAAAAGATTGAAGTAAAATTTGGACATAGGAGTCAATTGATGAAAATTTATTATGGAGGCGCTTTATCTTAAACAAGATGATAAACTGGAGAATTTAATTAGAGCACAAACAAATTATAAGAAATCGCCTAAAGAGAGAATAACGCAATCTTATATCGAATCAAGATTAGAAACTTTAGAGAAACTTTGGGAATCATTTGATGGTGGACATGACAAAATTGTATCAGCCATCCGTAAAGAGGATAAATCGAAAACTCCATATTTCCAAAATGAGGTGTATGCACAGTTCGAGGAAGTTTACACTGAGTATAAAACGAGACTGAAGGATGATCTCCGTTCACGAATATCAGCTTCTTCGTCACTTGTTACATCTCAAAATCAAAGTACATCACAATGTGAAGTCAAATTACCTCGAATTCAATTACCAACATTTTCTGGAGGTTATGATGAATGGCAAACCTTTTACGATATGTTTGTGTCACTTATTCACAACAATTCAAAGTTAAGCGCCGTGCAGAAGGTACACTATTTAAAGAGCAGTCTTTCAGGGGAACCTGAGAATCTTCTGAAAAATCTGACTACAACTGAGGCAAACTACGATGAGGCTTGGAAGCAACTGACCGGACGCTACAATAATAAAAGATATAATTGTAACGAAATCTTGAAAAGGCTCTTTTCTCAGAGGAACCTCAACACGGAGTCTGCAAATGGTATTAAACAATTGCTTGATACCACATCATCCTGTTTAAAATCATTGAATAATTTGGGCGTACAAACAACTTCTTGGAACGCTATGATCGTTTACTTTGTAGTGTCAAAACTGGATCAAGAATCTCGCAAGCAGTGGGAGATACATGTTAGTCAAACTTCGCCAGACGAATTACCTACATGGACTCAATTGACAAGTTTTATGGAAACAAGATTTCGAATGCTAGAGATGATTGATGGAAATAAATACACGGGCAAATCAGAACAGAGTACTGTGAAACAAGTACCAAAACAAAAGACTGTAAATTGCGGTGATGTGTTGCGGCCAACATCTATTATATCAATGTAAACAGTTTGCTAAACAGTCACCTGAACAAAGAACTAATTATATTCAATCAAAAGGACTGTGTTTCAATTGCTTAGCACCTACACATTCTGTGAAGAAATGTCATCAATCAACATGTTGTCGTCGATGCGGCAGAAGACACCACACTCTTTTACATTTAGAGCGAGTACTTAATCAAAGTTCAGTACCTACTAAACCTATCCTCAGAGAAATGGGATCAAATAAAAATCAACCAATTCATGATTCTGAAACGAGAGTGACAGCCAATTTTGCCAGAGAGGACCATCGAAGTCATCAGGTGTTATTGGCTACAGCAACAGTAAAGGCGAGAGCTAAAAATGGCTGCAAACATCTCATCAGAGCTTTGGTCGATCAGGGCTCTCAAGTATCTTTTGTAACAGAGGAGACTGTTCAGCTCCTTGGACTTAAACGACTTCCTGTGAATGGTATTGTATCTGGAGTTGGAGATGGTCAAACAAGAATCAAGAATATGGTATCCATAGAGATTGAGTCAAGACATGATCCTGAGTTTTTACTCCAAACTGAAGCATTTGTTTTACGTTCACTAACATCGTTTTTACCGACGAGTCAAATTCCAACATCAGATTGGCTAGATATCGAGGATTTATCACTAGCTGATCCTGATTATGGGTCTCCCAGTAGAGTAGACATTCTTCTAGGAGCAGAGGTGTATAGTGAGATTATATTGGATGGTGTAATAAAGAATCCACGAGGAGGACCTATTGCACAGAACACTCGTTTTGGTTGGATTTTATCGGGTCGAGTTTTTACTAATCCAACTTCAAAAGAACAACAAGTTCTTAGTTTTCATATGCAAATTAAGGAAGATCAACTTCTGAAACATTTTTGGGAGCTAGAGACTGAACCAGACTGCATAACAAAAAAATTAACAAAAGAAGAAAAGATATGTGAAGAATTTTATGAGAAAACAACCGTAAGAGACAAAGATGGGCGTTATGTAGTACGTCTACCATTCAAAGTTGAAGATCCTGCTTGTATGTATGGTCAGTCAAAAGAAATAGCATTGCGAAGATTTCATTTATTGGAGAAAAGACTACAGAGGAATGCTAATCTACGGCAAGAATATACAAAGGTTATTAATGGATATTTGGAATTGAATCACATGTCACTTCTTACAGACGAAAGGGATTTAAATAATGCTCGAGCAGTCTATCTTCCGCATAATGCTGTCATAAGAGAAGATAAAGACACTACCCAAGTCAGAGTAGTTTTCGATGGCTCTTGCAAAGGAACTAACAATGTTTCGCTCAATGACAATCTCCTCGTTGGACCCAGGTTACAACAAGATCTACGACATACTTTGATGAGATGGAGACGTCACCCTATATGCATAGCAGCTGACTTGGTAAAAATGTACCGCCAAATTCGGGTACATGCTGAAGATGCAGACTTTCAAAGGATACTATGGCGTCCTGAACCCAATGAACCAATCCACCATTACAAATTATTACGGCTTACATTTGGTACGACATGTGCTCCTTATTTGGCTGTCAAAACATTGCAACAACTGGCAAAAGATGAACAAACAGAGTGTCCATTGGCAGCCAAAATAACTTTACAAGACTACTATGTTGATGATTTAATGACAGGGTGTGAGACAGAAGATGATGCTATATCTATTTATGAAGAAATGAATAAATTGATGAATGCAGGTGGGTTTCAACTTCAAAAATGGTGTAGCAACAACGACAGGCTGTTGAATCATATTAAAGCTGAAAAACAAAGATCAGACGTGTCTGTACTGATAAAAGAAAATGACATGTTAAAAGTATTGGGTATCAAATGGAATAAAACCAGTGACAATTTTCAATACACAATAACGTTATCAGAACTCAAAGAACCAGTCACTAAGAGAGTTGTACTCTCAGACATAGCGAGATTATACGACCCTTTAGGATGGATCGCACCTACAATTGTCATAGCAAAAATCTATATCCAAAAACTATGGAATTCAGGTTTGAGCTGGGATGAGACGTTAACACCAGAATTATTGGATGAATGGATTAATTTCAGAAATGATTTGAATAATGTTGAGAATATTGAAATCCCTAGATGGCTACACACAACAAAAAATAGTCAAATTGAATTACATGCTCTCTCGGATGCATCAAAAGCAGCTTATGCGGCTGTGATTTACATGAAAGTAATGGATTCAAGTAGTAATATCAAGATAAATTTGATAACCGCTAAAACTAAAGTAGCACCGATTGAAAAAGAAGTTTCTATTCCAAGACTGGAATTATGCGCAGCCTTACTTAGCGCCAAACTTTTACACGAAGTTTCACAAATTATGAACATTAGTAAGGAAAATCTATATGCATGGACAGATTCGACAGTTGTTTTGGCTTGGCTACAAGGCTTATCAAGTCGATGGACGACTTTTGTGAGCAATAGAGTATCACAAATCCTTACAATACTGGACTACGAGCAGTGGGGTCATATAGCAACAAATCAAAATCCTGCAGATTGTGCTTCAAGAGGATTAATGATAACAAAATTAATGAATCATAAACTTTGGTGGAATGGACCTGATTGGTTCATTCAACCTATCGTATTAGTATCTAGCGAAAAGTTTACCACACATGAAGAGGAAAGACCCATCAAGGCTTTAAGTGCGATTATACCCATGGAGGAAGATTTTATTTGGACCAAATTTTCAAATTTATCAAAGGCTTTAAGAATACTATCTTATTGTAGACGATTTCTAAATCTAAAACTACCGAAAGATGAACGACAACAACTGACTGAGTCAATCAGTACTAAAGAGATCGACAGTACTTTCAAAATGTGTGTCAAACAATCTCAGGCATTCCATTTCTATGAAGAAATCAAGCAAGTAAAGAATAAGGCATGTGTTTCCAAGAATAGTCCACTTCACACTCTTTCTCCAATTCTTGACGAGAACGGGATTTTAAGAGTTGGCGGCCGTCTCGATCAGGCACAAGTGACCTACGAGAAAAAGCACCCTATTATTATGCCCAATAAGAGTCATCTTACTAAGCTTATAATTTCGGATGCTCATAAAAGAACACTTCATGGTGGACCACAAATCATGCTTAATTACTTGAGATCGAAATTTTGGATCATCAGAGCTAGAGAACAAGTGAAAGCGTTCTACAAAAACTGTATCACATGTTTACGTTATTCCAAACAAAATAACTCTCAGTTCATGGGCCAGCTTCCAGAAGTTAGACTAAGGCCGAGTAAACCGTTTAAGGCTTCAGGAGTTGATTTCACTGGTCATATTAACATTCGTTTTTCTCCAGGAAGAGGATCAAAGGCTTACAAAGGATACATATGCATTTTCATATGCATGAGCACGAAGGCCATCCATTTAGAAGCGGTGTCAAACTTAACTGCAGAAGGATTCATTGCAACTTTTAGGCGCTTCGTATCGAGAAGAGGTCATTGTAAAGATCTGTATAGCGACCACGGAACGAATTTTTTGGGTGCTAACAAACTTTTAGTTGAGATGAACGCTAAGGCTAGAGCTAAAGCATCTAACGAAATCTCCCAACTATTTGCTTCGGAAGGAACCACGTGGCATTTTATTCCTCCACATGCTCCAAATTTTGGAGGATTATGGGAAGCCGGAGTTCGTTCAGTAAAAACGCATCTCAAAAGGATTATTGGTGATTCAACTCTTACTTTTGAAGAGTTATCTACAGTCCTTACACAAATTGAAGGCAGTGATCCTGTTACTTAGCAACCGATTGTTGTTGAAATGGCTGAATCTCTGCCTGCCATGACGGTAAACGCATGTAAAAAAGCTAAGTATTTGAATTTGTATTGGTTGTAAAATAAACAAAGCTATACAAAACTACAAGGCCGCAAGAAGATATTTAATGCAGCATCGCCGAGTTTGACAATGTCTTTTCGTGGCATCACAAAGTAAGGAAGAGATTAGCCTAGAAGAAATTAGAAAGCCTTAAACGTGCCCTAATCGCATACAGATTTCGAAGTTAGCATTATGCCTTAAAAATATAAATGTAGGTCACTGAAATGCCCATGTACTTTTATTAACTTTAAAGCAAGAATTTAGCTGCATTCAGTGCCCCATTGCCTTCGAGCGCGCCATGCTGCCCCTTGTTTCTGTAGCCATCACTGTATATATATATTAACATTATTTAATACTTAATCTTATATATTAATCTTATATGCATATTTAATCTTATATAATTGTTAAAAAACTTTTTTATAACATGTCGCATTTTTTTTGAAAAGTAACATTCTTTGGCTTGTTAATGGTGCATATTAATTAATATCTAGGAATATTGTTTCATTTTGACACTTAAAAAGACTTGATCAGCTGTAGCTCTGTGCATAAGTAAACACACTTGTTACCAAGGTTCCCCTTCACTAAAAGCGCCCTCACGTGAGAAGTCGTTGAACTAAGGCGGTCTTAAGATTTCAATGGAAATCGTGTCGATTGAACAGGCTGTTATCTATATAGTAGGTGTGGCACAGGCCTATCACGAGATAATGATACGGAATCAAAAAAAATTTATGGGGCTGTGTTGGGACATGGAGAATAAGAAAGATCTTTGTGCAAAACAATTTAAAAAATTTAATTTCTGATATAAAATGTTCAAACAAAAAATGTAGTTGCAATTCATCAATTCATCATTTATGGCATTCTGAACTTAAAAATCACTGGTCAATGATAAGAGAAGTATGTTAGAAATGGCAACAGACAAAAATCAATATTTCGCGCAAATGTCAAATTTATAGTACTGTCACCCAATGTAATAGGTGATTTGATAGGTTTGTAATTTAAATTAAAATGTTTCTTCATAAAGCTAAGAGTGTATAATTTAATGTAACATCTACATTGATAAAGCTAACTGTCATAATTGCATTATCAGTATCCACCTCCATGTTGTCACTGACTGGTCTAGTTGTTGGTGAATATTTCAGTATCGCACTGAACAACAACATTTCCATACCAGATATCGACACTTTAGGATGAATGGCCAGATTATTATGACCACTCCATCAGTACTTCGTTGGGCCACCTTCTGCCTTCAATACTGCGGCGAATCGCAATTACTCCACGAGATATTGAAAGGTGATGCGAGGAATCTGACACCAGGAATGCTGTTGTCTTGTGTTTCTGGCCACAATCCGCTTCAAACCCCTTCTGTCTCTATTAGTGAGCTTCGACTTTTGGTCACTGTTGTGCTTAGCAGATGATGTATTTCCCTGCTTCTTATAGGCTGTCATAACAGTCTTTGTCTGACAAATAGCACTGTAAAATTTGTTGGATTTGGCACCACCTGTCTGATGGCTCTTTCAACTTTCCCCACAAATGCTCAATTGGATTGAGACTTGGTTATTATTATGGGTGCCACGTAAGCCAGATTCGTCGTCGTTCGTGGCGATCGCAATAATCTCGCGTTCGTGGCGACTATCATTTTCAATTGTCGAATCAACATAGGGGTTAAAGCATACATTCAGTAGCAACAAAAAATTTTTGGAAACAAACAACGCACAAGAATAGTTGGTTCTTGAAACTATTCCTGCAAAATACGAGTAGCGTGGCATGGCGCATTGTCACATTGGAAGCAGCCATCTCCATTGGGATACACCATCAACATGATTGCCTGAACTTGATCAGCAAAGATACTTAAGTATGTTCTGATATTCAGACGTTTTTCTACACAAATTAAAGGACCCATATGCCAGGAAACCATGCCACAAACCATAACTGCCCCCACAAACTTGAAGGATTGTACTCATGCATGTGGGGTCTATGCTTTCATGCAGTTTCCGTCAAATTCTCATTTTGTTTTCTGCATGATGCAACAGAAAACGTTGTTCATCAGACCACATGACTTTATTCCGATGCCCAACTGTCCAATCCTTGTGTTCCTGAGCGAATTAGAGACAGTTTATCTTGTTAACTGCAGACAACAAAGGTGTTCGAACTGGCCTTCGGCTCCCATATTATGCCATGCAGTGTAATTAGATGATTAAAGATTCCTGATAAAGATCTGCAGTAATTAGATGCACTGTTGCCCTTCTGTTGTCTTGTAAATGTCTTGCCACTCTCCTTTCTGGCCGAACATTGACTAGTCATTGACGGCCACAACTGGCACGTTCTGACCCAGTTTTCCGGCAGACAGTCCAGTCTGTAACAATTTAACAGCAGCTGCTCTTGAACATTTAACGAATGCAGCCGTTTTGCTGATATTAGCTCCATGGCTTCGAGCGCCAACAATCGTCCCACGTTCAAAGACTGATAAATCGCGTCGTTTACCTATAATCTTCATAAACAAATCACTTTCATTGTCGTGGTAAACAACCTGCTTGCCTATTTACACTAGTCCGGCTCTTTAGAAACTTCGGCGTGAAATCATAGCTAATTTACCTACAAACATCAGGTGGTCATAATAATCTGGCCACTCAGAGTGAACACCTCCTAGTATAGATCTCACTACACCAACAACGCTTTAACAATACAAATATCACTTATACCAGCGTCAATCAGTCGTCCATAGTTAGACCAGTCTGTCAGTATTCGCCTCTTGCAAGCTGCACGGGCGCCACCATCGTGAAATTTCTCAAATTATTTGTGGCCATGAGACTGGGAGCTGAATGAAATGAGAATGTTCTTTCCTTATTAAATACGGTTTCCAGTATGTTAATTTTAATTATGCAAGACCCGAAATACTTTTTTCCTGTAATCGCTTTGTCCATAGCTGTCTTTGCTGAAGAAACTTATTTTCAGATGGAAATGAATAATATTTTGATCCTTCTGGGCGTCTATAATATGAATTTGAACATTCTATTACGCAATACATCATACAGGGCTTATTTGAGTCAATTCAGAAAATTTATGCACAAAATAAAATCGTTCAAATTGAGATAAATTTGCGAGCCCCCATAGAAGACAAGCATAACGTATCCACAAATAGTTTACTCACATTCCCGCCCGGTGGTGGTTCGATCTAACTTGCAAGAGGCGAATAGGTTCACATTCAAAAAATAAAAGAGTTAACATTTCAAAAAATTGCAAAAACGCCTGCTCTTGTATAACTTACTAGCAGAGGACCCGGCGTTGCCCGGGATAATTACGCTTGTAGGTAAACAGAACAACCTCAAAAAACTAAATTAAATCTCCAAGTTGGTTAAATAATAACTCAATCACTACAATATAGAGCGAAGGACAGGAATTAACCTCTCCACTGAAAAAATCCATTCTAGGTGATATACCGGGACTTGATTTACCGAAAAAAAATTTTTTAAAGGCTCACAATGGATGGACCTCTCCAAGGATGCCTTCTAGTCTAAATAATTTTTTACTCACGTAAACTTGATGTACACTTGATATTGTTGCAATTTCCTTTCTTCTTTCGATGTCTTGAAGCAAAAATTGGCCATTCATCACTTTGGGTAGTCTAGCGGTCGCCGATTCTTCTGTTTACTTGCTTACCATTTGCTCAATACAACTCGGAGCTAAAGGAGTGCTTCCTCTATCGTCTTTCACTATTTCTCAATAGTCTGCTAACTCATTATCTCCAGTTACTGATCATTTTTAAAGATTTTCAAGAAATTGTTAAGTACCAAGAATTCTCTTTTCTAAGAAAAGCCTGAATAACAGGAATTCTATGCATTGAATTCTATATTGCACAAACTTTGCCTTGCATTGTTGGTCATGAGATATATATTGTTGGTCCGTGCAGAGTGTTTGTGAATTGTGTATTGATACCATTGTTGATACTTATTGTTGCAAAAACTTTGTCTTTCATTGTTGGTCATGAGACATTTCTCATTAATATGCCCTACCATAACCATGAATATCGATTTTTTATCAGTAATTATTATTTTTTCGAAATCTGAGGTAGACAGTGACCTTCCTCATGCTTTGAAGGTCATGTATGCGAAATTTTATCAAGATCGAAATAAAATTGTAGATTTGTATAAAAAACAAACAAACAAACAAACATCCTTGTTTATATATATAGAAAGAAAAGATACCACCGTATTTTTGAATAGTTTTAAATTTGTTCTACAATGATTAAACAGCATGAAATCTTTC
>JAHWFO010084951.1:0-12438 GCA_023313115.1 Rhysida immarginata
TCGATTGTCGATAAACAAGTCAGAGGTCGTCACCGCTCATACATCATCCTGATCAGGTATCAGCATCGCTCATCATCAGGACGGAACCTAGGCTGAGGACGATCAAAACGGACTAGCTCTTCAAGGTATCACTCTACTCTCTTTTCAGGTATCATTTCATTATTCTCATTTCAAGGTGCGCCCTTTTCAGGGCGATATTCACCTTCTGTTACGTCTTAGGTGCTGGTCCCTGGCGTTGGAATTAATATTCCCGTAAACCACTACATCAAGACGCTCATTATCCTTCTGGGTCCCTGGCGTTGGGATTAATTTCCTCGCAAACCTAACTAAGGACATTTTCTCATATCATCTATTATTATTCTAATCATTCACGAGCGGATCCCTGGCGTAGAATTAATTTTCTCGCAAACCTGACTTGTTCATTTTTCTTAGAGCTAGGTGCGTCCTTCTTAGGACGGCTTCTTTAGCACACACCTAGTTGCGAGGTTACTCCCCCCCCCCCTGGTTCTATACATTTATATATGATGGCTTCGTCCAAATTAACCAAGTTGAAGTCTGCTAAAGAGCATTTGGTAGTGGCGGATGGTAAAACTGTGTCCTGCGAAAAGGCCTACCGGGATGCCTGCTTGAATGCTAGGTTTGCTGCATTTGACCTAGTGTTCAACGAAATGTTAGAAGCCCTCCGGGATGAAATAAACGCTAAGTATAGTGCACTAGAGGAAAAAGTCGAATCCCTACACAAAAGTTTTGAGGAGAAATTCGAAGGTATCAATAAGGAAATTAAGGACTCTCGTAGAGATGTTATTGACAAGATAGGCGAACTTAAGGAAGCCTTTGGGAAATGCTCCGGGAGTCCGAAGGCAAGAAACTCCACGGAAGGTAATCCAGTTGATAACAGCAAGGTAAGTAATGTCTTAAAAATTATTTCCTCTTCAAATAGTATGGAGTCTATGGATATAATAGAAAATAGTGACTGTTCGACAAACGGTGGCTGTAAGAGAAGTCACTCTGACGGAACTGATGAAGAAGTGGATGACAGTCCCTGGATTGGTGTCACTAATAAAAAATTCAGAAAAGGCACGAGGATCGATAAAGACCGTCTCCAGAGGAAACGAAGAAGTCGTCAGCGCGTCTAGAATGAGGAATCTGAAGAATGGACAAGGTCGCTCGGCTAATGAAGACCATAGAATCACGAAGAGGTATGTACCGCCGATTATCGTGCGGACTGATGGCGTCCCGTTTTAGACGATTTTAACTGAGCTCGAGAAGCATGTTCCAGTGGAAAAGATCACCGTTCATACGGGCAGAGCTGAAACCGTCAAAGTTAAATGTGAAGACGAAGAAACGCACAACAGGTTAGTCTCTGGAATTAAGTCTGATAATATTTTAAAAATTCAGCATCATCAACTGAAGTCGGAGAAGGTCTTGAAATACGTGGTACGTAATGTGGATATTACGTATGACCTCGATGACTTCCAAGAAGACCTAAAAAGAGCCAACTACTTCCCGGAAAAATTAATTCGCTTCAGGAAAGCCAAAGGATCTATTGATATGCTGATGGTTTTGGTTCTGCTCTCGAACTCCGAACACAACCAGTCATTGAAAAACATAACACGTATTGGGCCGCTTGCAGTAACAGTGGAACAAGAAGCCACTACAGTGCTACAACTGCCTGCGCTTCGGACACGTGTCCATGGGCTGCACGGAAGATCCTCGTTGTAATAAATGTGCTGAGGGGCACCAGTCAAGAGGTTGCCCCAGGATCAAAGGACAAGACCCCCCAAAGTGCATCAGATGTGGTGGACAGCACACTTCAAGTTACACGAAATGTCCAAAATACCCCCAGGTTCAAAGGATGCCTAGTTCTAAAGTGACAGTAGGCAAATCCTATGCTGCTGCTGTGTCTACGCCGGAAGATAAAGGCCTCAACATCAACGACCTACCAGGTATGTATAAGCAATTAGGACGTATCTTTCATTTGTTTTCTAATCTAGGCAAAAGTTACCCACAGTTGAGTGGGCTCCTTACGACCAACTAATTTTAGTATGGCTGCACAACGTTATCCTGTAATCAACAAAGGTGAACTTCGGTGCGTGATATGGAACGCTAGGGGCATTCCCCGAAAGCGTATCGAGTTTCACAGTTTTCTGTTAAAGTAAGAAATCGACGTTGCTTTCCTGTATGAAACTCATCTCAAACCAGGCCAAGACTTCAAGCTACCTGGCTATTGTATGTACCATAAGGATCGAACGGCTTCAAATGCTGCAAGATGTGCGTCTGGGGGCGCTGCGATCATCATTAAGAAGAGAATTCAACACCAAGAATTAGTCTCCAAGTCTTATGCAGATATGGAATCGGCTTCCATCATTATCAATGACGTCTCCTGTGGTGAAGTGAAGTTCGTGGTGCTCTACAATTCACCTAAACATTATCTTGACATTAGTGAGCTTGATGAACTCTTCAGTGGTGACACTCCAATCGTCCTAGCTGGTGACCTAAATGCCAAACACCCAAGCTGGAACTCCAGAACGCAGAATTACTATGGTATGATTCTCTATAGGTACATACAAGTTAGAGATGATATCATCGCTGCTGGACCTGTGGAGGACACCTACTACTGCGACCACTCTCCTAGTAGTGACTTTTTGGACATGTCGCTCTTGAAGGGTTTCTTCAAACCGTACAATATCTTCACGATTGATGACCTTTCTTCTGACCACAAGCCTGTGGCGTTGAACTTTGACAATGTCGACATAAATTTCCGAGGGGAACTGATACATCATCAAGACTGGAAGCTTTACAAAGATATTCTTAAGGAATATGGCTGCCATCCCGACGTTGCTTACTGTACAGAGGACATCAATCAACGTGTTGAAGACATCACCAGAGGTATTAAACAGTGCCATAGAAGCTAGTAAGTATCCATCAGAGAATAAATCTTCTCATCGAATCCAACTCACTCCTGGAATCCAACGCCTAATTTCTGAAAGAAACAGGACCCGTAGACTATGGCAACGCTATCGTGAACCTTGGCTGAAAACCAAGTATAACAGGCTAGTGCGAAGAGTCCAAGAGGATATAAAAGAGCTTCGCGACGCTAGATGGAATGAAAAACTCAAAAGCTTGTCGGCTCGCGACAATTCCATTTGGAGTATGGTCAGAGCTTTACAGAAGAGGAAGAATGATACGCTTCCTCCACTACGTACTCCACAAGGTGACTATGTGCAAACTGATCAGGACAAGGCCCAAGTCATTGCAGATTCACTCGAAATGCAGTTTGTTGCTCCTACCAACGATAAGCCCGAGAGCCAAATCATGTCTCAGCGTGTGGAAGAAGGTATTGTCAACTTTGAAGAAGTCCCAAAGCATTTAACGAAGTACAACATCGAGGCTGGAGAGATCGCCAACATCGTAAGTAAACTGAAAAAGAAGAAGGCTCCAGGAAAAGACAAGGTGAGTAATAACGCCCTTATGAATTTCCCAAAGAACTTTATTGAATTTCTCACCAATATCATTAGCGACTGCTGGAAATTTTCTTATTTCCCTGTGGCTTGGAAGAAATCTATTGTGTTGAGTATCCCAAAGCAGGGGCAAAATCCTGCAATTCCCGCAAGCTACCGACCTATTAGCTTGCTACCCTCGATGTCCAAGGTGTTGGAGAGAACGATCCTCGTCAGATTCCAAGATCACTGTCTAGCAAATGACCTTTTTCGGGAAGAGCAATTTGGCTTTCGTGCTGCCCACTCTTGTCCGATGCAGATATAAAGGCTCGTTGAAGACCTGAGCACCCCCGTGAACCTCTCCAGGTACTGTGGGGTGGTATTTCTCGATGTCAGTAAAGCTTTTGACCAGGTGTAGCATGAGGGCCTTGTCTACAAAATGATCAGAGACGGGTTCCCTGCCGATTTGATTTTGATGGTGAAATCCTTTCTTGACGGCAGATCCTATCAAGCCAAAGTTGGAGAAAATCTTTCCACACTCCGTGTTGTAAAGGCCGGTGTCCCTCAGGGTTCTGTCCTCGGGCCTGTGCTATTTAATTACTTTGTACATGATTTCCCGAAACCCGATAATTGTAATCTGTATTTTTATGCGGATGACACTGCCATTATGACTTAGGCACACCAGCCGGCTCACGTTATCATTTGGCTGCAGTGAGCCTTGCAGCAGTTCGAAGACTGGTTTAACTGCTGGAAGTTGAACCTTAACGTCGGAAAGTGCAAGGCTTTGTACCTCAATAGGAAGCTCAAGAATCCCCCAGATTCTCTTCTTCTGTTCAATAAGAAACTGGACTGGGTGGACAACTACAAGTATCTGGGAGTTATCATTGACTCAAGACTCTCATGGAACCAGCATATGTCCTATGCTCTGAACAAAGCGAAGAGGGCTAAGTACAGTATCATAGCTCTCATGGGTCGCAACAGCGCCTTCAGCATTGACAACAAGCTACTTCTGTACAAATCGATTATCCGGACCATACTCCTATGGCATGCTTGTGTGGGCGACTATCTGTAAAACCAGATGGAGTGAACTACAGTCATTCAGAATGTTACCCTGAGGACCATTGCCCAGCAGGACAGAAGGACGGTGAAAAACCAATCCATCCATTTGGATTTAAACATGGCCCATATCGGAAAGTTTATACAGGATCTCCTTTTGATTATGATACAGAAGATGAAGACTCACGACAATAAGCTTGTGAAAGGGATACTGAAGAACTCAATGAATATGCACTGGCATACGATGTATCGTAAACCGAGGCACGTTCTTGACATCAATTTTGAAGATATTAGCAACGTTTCTTTCCCAGTCTACTGGAAGATGTGATAATCTTCTTTCTCCTTGTATTTTTTATTTCGTTTGTATTTTGCTTCTGACAATCTTATTTTCTTTTTTGTATAATATGGAAGACCGCTTGGGTTGGTCAGGCTTTTTGACTACCTCAGTGTATTTCATTTGGAGTTTATTCTGGTTAGATGAGCTTTGTGAAAGCGCTGCTTTCGTCCCATCCTAACAAATGTACACCTAACTGTTCGATTGTCGATTGTCGAATAAACAAGTCATTTCCCTAAGAATCTCTTGAGGTTGTCCTTGTCTGCTGAAGATGAAAGCAAAGCTTTCGAAAGACGTTTACAGGTTGTATTGTTTTTTTCATTCTTTTTGTTTTATTTCTTGTTTAACGCCTTTTTTAGTTGTGGTTAAAGAGTGTTGTGCTTTTAATCTGTTCAATAATTTATGTATTTACGAGGACATATTGAAAAGTGATGTCTCCATGGCTGTAACTTTTTTATTTTTTAACCGAATTTCAAAATTCTTTTTGTATCTGATACTTACATTTGTCCTGTATGTAATGCACTAGTCACTTTCGACATAGTCCCCATCCCTTTCCACGCATTGCGCCAACGCGTGACTAGTCGGGTGAACCCGTCGGAGAGGAATTCAGGGGTTGTCGTTGACATATCGCAAGGAGCGCGTGCGTCGTGTCCCGGCATGCCTCGGGAACAGCTGTGCTCAATTTCAGGTCTGTAGCTAACCTGTACGGTTCTGTTCTGAGCTTTCAATATGTTTAAGACTATCAACACGCCCGCCGCGTGTGAGGTTCGGTCAGTGATACGGTTTTTGTCAGCAAGGAAACTGTCTGCTGCAGAAATTCATCGACAGATTTGCGAAGTGTACGGGGATATTGTTATGAGTGAAAGCAAAATGCGTAAGTGGGTACGACAATTCTAAGATGGCCGTGACAACGTCCATGATGAGAACCGCTGCGGTCGCCGTTCTTTGATTACAGACGATTTGGTGGCTTCAGTTGAAGCGAAGGTTCGTGAGAACAGGCGCTTCACAATAACAGGTCTCTCAAACGAATTTCCTGACGTGTCGAGATCAGTGCTTTACAACATTGTTTCTGAACACCTAAAGTTTAGGAAACTGTGCTCCCGTTGGGTCCCGAAACTCCTAACAGAGGACCACAAAAACCAAAGATTTGGGTGTGCCATGAAGTTCTTGACTCGTTATAACGAAGAAGGTGACGGTTTCTTGAGTCAGATCGTAACTGGAGACGAAACATGGGTTTCGCATATCACGCCCGAATCGAAGCAACAGAGCATGGAATGGAGACACACACACTCGCCTGTAAAGGTGAAGGCCAAACAGACTCTGTCCCAGCGCAAAATCATGGCGTCGTTGTTTTGGGATAGGCATGATGTTTTGTTGGTCGACTTCATGCAACGAGGAACCACTATCAATGCAGAAGCATACTGCCAAACCCTGGGAAAGCTACGCAGAGCGATACAAAACAAAAGACGCTTCATGCTGACGAAGGGAATTATCCTCCTTCATGACAATGCAAGACCTCACACTGCACATCAAATCAGCGATTTATTAGGCAGTTTTGGCTGGGAAGTTTTAGACCACCCACCTTACAGTCCTGATCTTGCGCCGAGCGATTACCATCTGTTCCTCCACCTCAAACATCACCTCAGTGGCAATCATTACAATGATGACAACGACGTGAAAACGGCAGTGAACTCTTGGTTATCAGAGCAGGCGGCAAGTTTCTATGAAGAGGGTATTTTAAAATTGGTTAAGAGGTATGATAAGTGTTTTAACAAAATTGGCAACTATGTTGAAAAATAGAGTGAAGTATGTACTTTCTGAAAATAAATTTACTTTTTTGAAATAACCTTTCGTTGTGTATATATGTTCAAACGGACCTTACTTAAAAAACACGCCTCGTATAAGGAAATAGATTTGACATGGACGTTTTTAAACCGTAAAACTGATAACTCCAGTTTGAAAGTTATGTACTGTATGTTTTGTGTATCATGTGAGGCAAGGATTGACAAACAGGTTTTTCAAAATAAGAAGATTTACTTCATCAGGTTAGAGTCATTAATACATCATCAATTACTTTTTTATTAGAATGGTTGTCCTTTGATATATGATCATACATATCTTTGTTAAATAACATTAACATACTTTCACTAGGGTGAAACGTTCTACAGTCTTTTTGTAACGAATATATAACTGTCATTATAGCTTGCGTTACATCAACGCTCAACTTATTCCGCTATTTGTTTTTAATCACAGACAGAGTGGAGAAAGCCCTTTACAAAGCAGCATTTGATATTGGCATTGGCAACAGGCTCATTGCTTGTCTATGAAGATTTTCAAACCTCTTTGAATCCGTATCTTTTATCACCTCTGTACAAAATGAAAGTGTATGATTTGTATTTCTCCACTGTTTGTTTCCAAGACTGTTCCGTTCAGATTCAGTTTTATCAAACATCCCCTGAGATCTCAAATTTTGGATTGTCTCCAAAACAGACAACAGTGCAGCAACAGAATTATGAGGTCTCACCATTGTACTGGCACCATCAACTCCAATGCCAATCATGTTCTTTATAATCAAATCGTCTGCATTTAGTTGTGCTTTCAAACAATTCACATTTCTTTTTGCAGTGAAATCTTCAAGCTTTAAAATTCTTTAGAAATTTGTTACGATTTCTTTGAGTTTTGGAGAGAAATATTTTATTATTATACACAAAATTTTGTTCACACTAACATTGGTTGATTCATCGATTATTAATGAATATGGGTTTTCTCCAACATCAAAAATTAGATCACGTAACATACAAGGTGAAACAACATTCTTTAAAAGCATAGTACATTTTGTCCTATGTAATTTCAATTGAGAAAGAACATTTGATGATTCATTTAGTGTAGGTAAAAGCTCACCAAGGTGATCCACACTTTTAATAGATGTATGTTCTGCAATGTAAACACTTAACTTCAGCTCTGCTATTTTCTCAGCTTTTGAGTGCGTTGCTTTAAATGGAAGAGGTTTATACTGTTTTGCTGTCTTCTCGATGTCAACACGGTTTCGATGTTTTGAAATTTTTGAATGATCCACTAAATCCCTTTTGTGAGCTTCGAGAGCTTTCGTGAAAAATGGAATCGAATCTGAAAGGATCAGAATCGATTAATTAATGAAAGGAATCGGTTAGTGAAAGTGACATCAGACGAAACTTCCAACTCAAAAGTGTCTCCATCGCCGGGAATAGACTCTGGTCCAAATTACCCCTAGCTCTCCGTTCATCACCAAACACTGCCACTTTCAAATACCGTCTAAAGAAATATTTTTTAACATTCCCATCAAACTAACTTTCCCCTCCTTTTCTCACCCTTTCCTTCCTTAAAATTTAACTTTGTATCATCAAATATTGTTTCTTTGCTCCCCACCTAGGGATCTACCTCGTCGGCCCCCGCCATACAGGCCCTGGATGGACAACTTGTATCTTTCTTTAGAATAAATAAATAAATAAATAAATAAATAAATCAGCTTTCTCTAGAGGGAGCACCTATACTGAATCATCTTAATAAAGAGTACACATGCTTAAAAAAGTAGCAGAATAAACACATAGATGAAGGTTGGTTTGGTGTATTAGAATTTTTGCCGTCGACTACTAAGGTCATTTTACGCCTTTTATACAAACTATATCTGTACGCAGCCCGGGACAAACACAAACATCCATGCCCACGGCGGGATTCGAACCTACGACCAGGTGGACTCGAGAACTAGAAAGCCTACGCCCTAGCCCTCTCGGCCAGATAGAAGAAGCCAATTATGGATTTTTATTTAATAACAAATATGTTTGAACAATATTTTTACTTAAAAGATTTTTATTTCGTGAAATCACCAGCTTTTGAAAAAATTCTCACACATGGGACAGATGTGGTTGGGAAACAGAAAGGACATGAGACTGTGAGACGTACGTGGTTTATACATAGGTGATGTTATTATAACATTGTATTGTGAAGCAGAATATTTAGTTCAGATAAAAAAAAAAAGTAAGATCGAAATTTGACACAGCTGGAATTGCCACTGACTTAACCAACCATTTACCGTCGAAGTACAATCGAAATTTCGAGTTTTTTTTTAAACCAAACATCGATGGTTTGTAAAAAACATTCGATGGTTGAAAAACATCGAAATTTCGATTGATTGATGGTTTTCGATGTATTAAGCTCACTGTCTATTTGCGCAAGGCTATGAAACTAAACAGGTATACGGATTAAAAGCATCCGGACACGTTTTAAAGTATTCAGATTGCAAATGCTAATATGGATGACCACTAGACGATGGGTTGACGAATTCGGCGAACTCAGCCAAGCGCTCCGACTCGTGTCTCGATAGTCGTTACCGCGAAGTCTCGGCTCTCCTTTCCACTCGGACACTCGTTGCTCGTTGTTGTCTTCCAACGTTATTTCGGTCCTGCGTAGCGATATCACATTGACTCCAACTCGCTTGGACGTGGCAAATGATGCTTTCCTCCGTCCTACGGAAACGTCGTTGCGTGGCGGGAGCGGAGCCCAGAAGTCGCTTGCCAGCTTCCCGCTTCGTTCATCGCTCCCGGTAAATACTTCGGTCCGCAGCTTCTTTTTCGCCTCCATTTTCAAGCGCAGTTGAAACGCCATTTTTCAGGAAGATGGGACATCGAACGAAAATCACGATGTTTAACATCGAACAAACATCGTAGAGTGAATCTCGAAAATCCTTTCACAAGGAACAGACGTAGCAGGTATCTGTAAATACCTAAATACCACTTAACTCAGTTCTGGATACACAATCTTCATTTCAGGCCATAGTTCAAGCGGGTTAGCCTTTAAATTTGCAAGTGGGGATTTAAGGTATGTGGATACCACATTCACTTTGGACGTCATTTTGCATATAAGTTCTCTGTGATATGACCATATTCCAACAATTTGATTAGTCAAGCTGCACTGTGACTGCACGATGTTACTTTCTTACTGTTCTTTTCCAGGATTTGCACTTACCTCACTACGCAGCTGTTGAACTGCTCTGGCATAGGTAACTGTATCTCTACAATTAATATTTTGACGTAGAATATGTCTTACGTTTCGAGCCTAGGATACCACGCTTAAATCGTGAATGTCACGAAAAGTGTTGATCACGAAAACTTTAATAACATGAAAACTAATACTGATAGAAGAATGAACGATATCGCATTCGATAGAGTACAGAAGAAAGCATATTTTAGACCTTCCTTGATTTCGTGCTGACCTAACTGGCTGACGCAAACGCAGTGCAAAGTTGAGTCAGAAAATCTGCTCTATGGCGGACATTAATTTAGTCTAGCGCCGGCTTTTTAAGCTACCACGGTATTTTAGGTGTCATTTGTTTTATCTTTCTGCGCTTTATGAAATAGCCTAAAAATTAAACTTCAATATTTATTAGTGTCTAAGATAAGGCCTTCAAAGTGTGGAAATTTTGCAAAAATTACAGAATTTCCAAATTTATGCCTAATAAACACGAAAAAAATTATAGAAACCGTCACAGCTAAATAGATCGCGAGATGGGGAATCCATGAAGACCCGGATGTCCGATATTGAGCGTCAATGGGCTCAGCAGGAAGGCCTCAAAGTTGAGCCGCTGCGTCGCCAAGATGAACTATAGCTCGGTACGCATGCGCCAATAACTGAGAATTCGAAGCAAATGATATAATTGATGGCATAAACGTTTCAACATTGAGTGATAGAATTCAACCCATGGAAGTCCATAACGAGCCATAACCGTCAACATTAACAGCATCTTCATCAAATATGATTTATGTACGAAGGGATATACGTGCGAAAATTTCGGAGACTGAATTCATATTTCGTTTTATATTTATAAACAATGCAATTGGATATTTATGTAATGTTTGTAATAGATTTTAGTTTGAGAAGGGCTAGAAGCACCCACGTAACAGTAGCGTGATATGCTTGCTCCATCAGTTTCATTAGTCCAATGAGAATGATTTCATGCTGTGTAGTCATTGTAGGATAAATTTAAAACTATTAGAAACGGTGCAGATGTGTGCATAAGAGGCGGGATGTGGTATCTTCTGCCTCAACCATTTGATCAGCCACATTTTGTAGACTAGTCGCTAACATTTCAACCGTTTGGCCAGAACAGACACACAAAGCTAAGAAGAGATGTGCAGTGATGGACAAAGTTTTAATGAAAATTCAACAGACTAAATCTATGAATCAAAAATATCATGAGAGACCGACAGAATTAGATAGCATGAGTTTAACCGATTTTATTGCATGGTATACACAGGTAATGAATATAAGTCATATCAACAGAGAAGATGTTAATGACACAGATGGCCATGAAGCCACTGAACAACAAAATACTAAAAATGCAGACGATGGAGCCCATGACATTTTTAGTTCAAGAACAATACATGTATACGACTTTCATGATAGCATCGATGACACAATCAATTACAAGCTTGAAATGATGACATTGTTCTATCTATTTCGCAATGAAGTTGTAGATGTATTAGATGCTCACAAATTCATCCAACTGTACGATGCGAACGAGCCAAAAGTAAAGAATACGAAAGTAACAGATAAAGATGCATTGATTGCAGAACTTAGAGAACTGTGCAAGAAAGACGATGACATTGCAAACAACTTGAAAAGAGAAAAAAATGAAACAGAGGAGTATATGCGAGATATCGTTGATGAGAACAAAGATGATTTCGAATACCAGACTGGCAGTGCTATCGCATTGTAAGAAAGTGCAGCAATGTGATGTCCAAACAAGAATAATGTGAACAGAGAGAGTTGATCTTAGAATTTATACAGAAAATATGCACACGCGAGCGAATGTATTCATGTTATACTTGGTCGGCTCTGCTGGCAATGGCAAAATACTTAGGATAGAAATTAATCATGGAAACATTAAACCGTTTCGAGCAACGGCAGAATACACTTAGTAATGCTTATATAGCTTGTGCGTCTACTGGTAAGGCTGCAGTAAACTTGAGCGACAAAACTGTGCACTCTGTATTTAGAATCACACCGCAGAGCAAAAGGGTCAGTGGATTGACTTCTAAGGATTGACATTCCTTTCTGTGAAATGTTTAATAATTGATGAGATAAGTATGGTCTGTTCAGACGAGTGATTTGCCAAAGTAATGGAATATTCTCAACTATACTGATGAAGCTCGGTAATGGTGAAAGATTGCTTCCTCAGGAGAAAGCACTTGATTGATAGGAAATTCAAAAGTAAACAATGGTGCATGAAAAATTTGCCCGATGTAATTAGACTGTTTCACCGCAACAACAGCGTTGATGCTCACAACAAGAATGCTATCGTGTTTAATAAGTTGTCATTGCCAGGAATAAAATTAACCGTTATGGCCGCCGAAGTGAATTAGACCCAGCAAGAACAAAACTACTCAGTCCGGTTGCACTCACCAAACATGGTGTATTAAGTTATAGGGGAACATGATCTTCAGAAATAATAACTCTTTAACTGAATGCGAACATACACTATATGATCAAAAATATCCGGACACCCCTCACAGATCATCGATTGGCCCAATGTCACATGATAATGACTTGCACATCATTTAAATAGCTTCCCAC
>JAHWFO010084962.1:0-11569 GCA_023313115.1 Rhysida immarginata
GAAAGTTTTCTTTTCATTTTATTCCATATTTCCTCGATGGGGTTCATGTCTAGACTATTTCCAAGCCACTTTAACACAGGAATTTGTTGTTCTTCCAGCCACGCCATTGACTTTCTTGAAGTATGACAGGAAGCACCATCCTGTTGATAGATGAAATCGCTTCTTCATAAAAGAATTGTGCTGTTTGAATTAGGTAATCGCCCATAACTGGAATAGAGTAGACGCTGTTCATTGATCCATTTATAAAGCATAAGCTGCCAAGTCCATACGCGCACATTGAGCCATAATACTGGGAGACATTCGGTGAAAAAATCAGGATGAAATTTAAAGAATAAATCATAAGATGTTCAGTGAGGGTTTTATCGTACGCCATGCCTCAGCTGTTCAAATTAATGATGAAAAATAGGATAGAAAATTCCATAGCCAAAAGTTCCTATTTCGAATCCTGGCTGTGGAATTTTCTTTCCGATTTTTTCATCATTAATCAGGATGAAATTGTTCGTGTTTTTTCCGGACAACCTTTTGTTTTCCGTCATTAAACAATGAAAATCTACTTTTATCTTTAGTAATGACGGAAAACGAAAGGTTGTCCGGAAAAAACGCGAACAATTTCATCCTGATTTTCTCACCGAATGTCTCAAGTTTCCTCTTAGTAATATAGTGTAGGGCTCAATGTGTGCGTATTGACTTGGCAACTTATGTTTTATAAATGGATCAATGAACAGCGTCTACTCTATTCCAGTTAGGGTGATCACCTAATTCTAACAGTACAATTCTTTTATGAAGAAGCGATTTCATCTATCAACAGGATGGTGCTTCCTGTCATATTTCAAGAAAGTCAATGGCGTGGCTGAGAGAATAACAAATTCCTGTGTTAAAGTAGTTTGGAAATTGTCCAGATAAGAACCCCATCGAGGAAATATGGAATAAAATGAAAAGAAGACTTTCTTCTGTCACCCAGCAACACAACGTGTTCATCCCTGATTAGAACCAAAGGTGGTTGCACCAAATAGTAAAAAAAATAATTTAATAGATGGAAAATTTCCATAGTTTTGTCTCTGCCTTTAAAGATTTCCATATTTCTCTCTTGAGGGAGGTTTCTTTTGTCATTTATTTTGTATTAACATTCGCTTTAAATAAAAAGTGTGATGTACTTTAGATAGTAAATTTGCCAAAGAATTCAATGGCATGATTGTCAATAATATATTTATCTTTTGTTTTGAACAATTTGTCAATAAATGTCACGAAAACTACAGTGATCAACAAATTTCCAAACTTTTGTCTTGGAGGGTGTGTTGGGCAAGGCCCGACTTCTCCGGATTATAATTTGTAATGTAGGAATAATGCTCTTTAATCCTTGTCGCTATCTTTCTTCGGCTCTGGCATATATATTTAAGGTGACACGAGGCATAATGTAATTGATAAAATATTACATTATCATTTAGTTTGTAATTGATACATGCACCTTAAATATCTGGAACGCTAAAAAAAAGTTAATAAGTCACTCCATGTGTAGAGCTTGTGGTACTGTGGGTTGATGGTTTCCTCATTGGCCGCAATTCCCCATCTCATAAGATTGTCATTGTTGTAGTGTGTAGCATTGAGCACTGGTATGTTTCTCTTTTTTCCAGGTCTTGTTCGGGAGAAAATAGGTAGTTATATTCCTATCCTCTACATGATGGGCTTCATTCTGATTTCGGGCGGCGCTATTTGGATCTTCGAACCCTTGGCTACGCGCCACGAGATGAAGAAAGAGAGGAGGGCCAACAAAGAGGCCGCCACCGCCGCCGCCGTCTAACAGCACAAGCCGCCGCCGCCACCATTACAGGTGTGAATGACAATTTCCTAAGAAAAACTGTGTACGACGACACTATTCTCGGCGGATCGCGTGGATGTTCAGTGAACTAGCCAATGAAAAAAGACGACAAAAGGGCGTCTTCCCACTCACCTAACCCACAGAGCTATAATGACAATAATGAGGTACACTCGCACAAACTCAGTGCCACTCTCTATTTTTTAAACAAAAATTATAGAAAATTAAAAAAAAAAAAAAACAAAGTTGGTTAACATGAAGAGCGGTAGTTCGTGAGCTCTTGCCGTTTGTGGATCTTTTCATCTCTTTTGATTTGCCTCTTCGTATCACGGTGATTTCGTCGTCGTCCTGTTAACGATATACGTACGAACCGAATGAAACCACATTCAACCAACCAATCAATGCAATTCAACGTTTTCTCTTTCTCTCTCTTTTATTTAGGAGACGCTGGTGTTTCTTCCTTTGGTTTCTATCCCTTGCGGTTAATTGTTTGTTTCGTTTGTTTTTTTGTGTTTTTTGTTTTGTTTTTTTCTTGTTTTTTTTTTCATTTAGTTGGATTTTGTTTTATTTCTTTCCTTTCTTCATTTTCTTCTTATTCGCCTTACACAATGCAAAGCAACAGCTTTTTGGTTATCTCGCCCGCCTCTCGACTCGAGTTCCTCCTCACGACCGTTTTTGGACCTTTTGGTTGGGCCGAACTAACCTTTCCCCACCAAACTCCAACGAGACTGATTTCGTTTAATAATAACAATGGTAATAATAATAATACTAAGGATAAATACTAGATGTGTAAAATTAATTTCTGTAAATAGTATTTAATTGAAAAAAAAAACCCTCTATTTTTTGAAAAAGTGCAAACAAATTTTCGCGAGCATTTTGAATTGAGTGATTGCGCTAGAGACCTACGATTAGACCTAGGACAATGGAGTCCGTTTTTGTTTTTTTAAACTTTATTATTAAGATAAATTCTAAAGGAAAAGAAATAAAATTTATTCTTAAGCCGATAAAATTTTCCGATTATTATTTATTTTTAGCGATACTCATTAGAATCTCGTCGTGGACAATGATAATGATGAAGAGCTGTTGTCATTTTTAATTTACAAAAATGTTATGGAAATTAATAAATATTTATGTAAACACATGAATATATTTTCATAAATACAAAGAAGTCGACATAATCAGGAGCTGCTTGTGGTGTGTGTGCGTGTGTGACGAGAAAGACAGGCTCAGGCACTGAAAAGTCAGCTGACCAAAATAGGTCTATTAACAATGTAACTTTCATTGTTTCCATCTTGTTTTTTAACAATGTTTTTTCCTTTGTTGGAAACATTGAAGGTTGGATTGTTGCTAGACTTATTTTGATCAGATAACTTTTCAGTGCCGGAGCCTGTATTTCTCGTTAGTCTCGGTTGGCTACGGTTGTTACATCATAATTCGACCATTTGTTGATCGTATTTTATTATCGATGGGCACCATGTTTAATCAACTCACGAGAGAATTAATGGGATAGCTCGAAGACACGCCTGGTTTGAAAAATCTCGCTTGATTTCGCGATTTAACTATAAAACTCAAGGTTCGCTTACAAGCTTTGGGAACGTACTTTTACAGGAGAAACAGTTAGTGTAGAACTGTCTGCAGATCCATCCCATCCGGCACAGGTCGTGTTTTTGGCTAGCTTGTACCAAGTGTTGTTGAATTCCAAAGACATGAAAAATTAGAAATAATTTTATTTTTTATAAATTAATTCATAATTTGACGTAAATTCCTTTGGCGTTCTTCTCGGCTTCTTCAAGAAATCACGAAATTTCTTTCCTGGACTCCATGCTAAACATAAGAAAATTTATCAAACTAAATAAATCAAGGATAAGTTAACCACAAGCATGGGCTTTTAATCCTCTGGTCTGTGCGCTCGCGCAAACTCCATTGTTGGAGTCAACAATTGGACTGCTGTATTTACTGAAGAGTAAAGCACTGTATCGAGAAAGTATGGACAAGCCATTGTTTTAGGCAGTCATTTTGTATCCTATTTCAAATGATGATTGCTTCTTATTTTGTAGCAAATTCATATTTCACAGGCAAATTTCCCTCTAACTTTTGTCAAAAAGGAAGTATTCAATCTGTAAGTTTGAATTTACTGCAAAATACTTTCAAAACAAGGAGCAATCATCATATGAAAAAGGAACCAAAATGGATTCCTGCAACAATGATTGTCCATACTTTCTTTATACAGTGCTTTACTGAAGAGTCGATTTTTGCCCCCTCTATTGCTTGAATTTGGCTACAGCCCAAACTTAACAATGTATTTTAACGATCGTACTATCTAACAAAACTATCAGATAATGTAAGTATTTGTTGCTGAACACGTAATGCATTGTTAAGCTTGAAATACATAGTTAAGTTTGGGCTGTAGCCAAAATCATGCAATTAGCCTTTTCACGTGTCGACAGGTGGCGCCACTTGCGCATGCGCAATGCACGGGTTGGTTGGCAAAAAACGAAAAAAAGTGCTGGGCGATTATCATGCTTTGTAATACTTAAAAATTACTCCAAATTACTATTTTCATTGGTGTTTCATTATGCCAAATAACTTTGGGGCAATGATAACTCATTATAACGAATATCTTGTAAATGTAGACAAAACTGGTAATTTTAATGCTAATTTGCCAGCTAACATGCCAATACCAAAAAAAAAATTAATAAAATCGATTATTAATCGAGTAATTCTTATATTCGATTACCATAAGTTCGATTATCAAAAAATGATAATCGCCCAGCACTTTTTTCGTTTTTTCCCAACCAACCCGTGCATTGCGCATGCGCAAGTGGCGCCACCTGTCGACAGGTGAAAAGGCTAATAGAGGGGGCAAAAATGGACTCTTCAGTAAATACAAAAATTCAATTGTTAGCCTCCAATTGTTCGCGCGAGTACACAGACCAGAGGATTAAAAGACCATGCCATAAGTAAAAATTGTCTAATTGTTGCAGGATAACTTGATTTTTATCTCAAAATAAAAGCACTAGGTTTCCGACTTTCGTTTATTACTTCCGATTTCGTTTTCTACCGGGTACTTAACGTTGGTCTATTATTTCATTTCGTTCCATTTCATTTATCGAAGACAGCGGTATTCGGACTGATTCAGACCTATAAATTTATCAAACATTTACCACAGTTTCCTCTGCGAGGTAAGTTTTATTTTGAAAAAACGTTAACAATAGGAACAGGACTCGCATGTCGTCCGCAGAGACCACGTGGACGTGCGGTGGAATTGGGTTTTTTAAAATAAGCTAATTTCTAACTTTTACATTTGTTTTGCACTCCAAGAAAATGTAAATTATTAAGTTCATAGACATAGGTGAACATAAAAATAAATGATAGAGGTTTTTAACGAGGGAATACCTTAAGCAAAGAACGTACAAGTAAAGGCTCGCGTAGACGTAAGTGGCGCCATCCAAGTCTGGCGCGAAATGTGTGCTGCAGAGAAGCCACCGTTCGATGACCGGGCAGCTTTTCTCATGTAATATAAGCACAGCCTTCACTTCTTATCTTTTTAAAGTTCTTTGATGGTTTGTGCGTTATAACAATGCATTTCCGCGGCCTCCTTCTATTATTTTGCTTGTGCGTGCGTTGCTAAGGGTAAAACAATTAATTGCCATGCAATAAAACAACGTTGCGACGGGTAAAACAATAAAATAACTTATGGCTACAAATGTTATTTTACCCTGGTCAGTAGGAAACTGTGAAAAGGATAATGATGAACTTTTATTGCCAACATCCAAGGAATTCGAAGCAGTTGCAAAGTCTTCTTTTGACTCACAAATTAACTCGGGTCCAATAACTTTATACTCTGTCCAACCATGACCTGTTTTACTGAATAATTCTATTGTTGCTTTTTGCATTTCTTAATTTTGCCATGGCGCGGGTTAACGAGCTTGATGAGATTAACCACTGAAAATGGATGACGAGTAGGAAAACTCAACAAAGGGATCATAAATCTTATTACAAATCAAAAATCTGATTGTTTCCAACAATGAAGGTTACATCGTTGCTTGGACTAAGATGGTCAGGGGACTTTTCAGTGACATTAAAAACAAACTGAATAAGCATTCATTTCATTAACCAAATTTATGTTTCTTTTTATTCGCTATTTAACTCCTTTTGAAAATAAAAGATTCTATGCAAAAAAAATTTAATACGTTATGATCTTTTTTATTTTGTTTGGACTACATTTTATTTATCTCAGATGGTAACCAAAGGGAGGTTAAACAGCGCCATGGCAAAACTGAGAAATGCCAAAAACAACAATGGAAATTCTTCAGTAAAACAGGTCTGTAATAATAAAGGAGGTGATAGTCCAACGAAAGAAAAACTTCAGTTCAATTTCCAATTTCAATTGTTAAACATTGTTAATTTTACTTAGCAACAATGTCTAATAATTGAAATTGGAAATTTAATTAGACACGCCCAGTTTTTCTTTCGTTGGACAACGTATACACATTGAAAATCCAAATTTATTTGAAATAAATTCGGCTGCATACGTTGCAGGCTTTTTAGCCAAAAAAATTCTTGAAAAAAAAAAATGAATGCATTGACTGTAAGAACATTTTTAGTTGGTAAGTAAAAATTTATCGGATTCTAATTTTGCAATGGTTAAAACTTTTATAATGCAATTGATTTATTTATTTTTTTTTATAAAAATATTATGTTCAACCTCTTTTCTACTGTCTAATTTTTTGTGGTATCTGCTTTTAAGTCACTTTTAAAAAATAAGCGAATAACAGTCATTAAAATAAACATTTGTTTTCTGGGTAAAATATATTAACAGAATTTTAAAAAATTACAAGATTTCATTATAAATAAAATTTTGGAATAAAAAGTTATACTTTCAATATAATAAACAGTTTCAGTAAATAAACGAGAAAATAAATGAACAATAATTCAATAATTCGATTTAGCATTTTAAAACTTAAATAAAAAAAACTTCAATGAATGCAGGGATAACAAAGAATTTGCTGCCCACTTCGACATGAGCGAGAGCTTCTCTGCATACCACTTTCCCACCAGGCTGTGGCGGTGCTAGGGTCTACAGAACTTAAACTAAATCAAGTAGAGCTTTCTTTTTTTCCTTGTACGTTCTTTGCCTTAAAGGGCAACTGAGACCAAAAATCACCTATCAATTTTATTATTTTACTAGAAGCGAACCCACCCGTTTGTATAATCGGGAAATAACCCATTGTTAGATTTTTTTCTTTGTTGTGACAACGTCCACCGTCGCCGATTTTATATAAATGATAACGTAAAGGACCATCAACTAACTCCAGTGATGTCAACAACAATAAAGACTGGATCGACCCATCTATTCGCGCTTCGCTATTCAAAAGTGTCTAAGAAAATGATAAGCACCAGGCACAGTTCTCGATGAATACTGTGGATGCACGTTCAAACCACGGTCTATAGATATTCATGGTCATCGAGCTCCATTGTTAAAATGAAGCTAAAGTTTCTAGCTCCCGGTAGGGCGGGAACTCTATTGAAAAGTGGCGCTGCATGTACAATCTGCCCAACTGCGCCTGCAGCGCCACCCTATCGGCAGGCAGAAACTTCACTTTCGTATTCAGTTTCAATGGAAATCTCTATCGGAGCAAAGAACGTTAAGGAAAAGAATGAAAGCTCTTCTTGATTTAATATAAGTTCTGTAGATCCTAGCGCCGCCACAACCTGGCGGGAAAGTGATATGCAGAGAAGCTCTCGCTCATGGTAAAGTGGGCAGCAAATGCTTTGCTATACCTGCATTTATTGAAGTTTTTTTTATTTAGTTTTAAAATGCTAAATTAAATTATTGTTCATTTATTTTCTAATTTATTTACTGACACGGTTTATTTTATTGAAAGTATAATTATTTTATTCCATAACATTATTTTATAATGAAATCTTGTAATTTTTTTTAAATTCTGTAATTTTTAAAATATTTTAGAAAGAAAACAAATGTTTATTTTAACATGAGTTTTATTCACTCACTTTTTAAAAGTGATTCAAAAGCAGACACCACAAAAAATTAGACAGTGGAAAAGATGTTGAACATAATTTTTTTTTATAAAAAAAAAATAAAATCAATTGCATTAAATATGGTTATAAATTTTATAACCATTGGAAAATTAGAATCCGGATAAAGTTTTATCACCAACTAAAATGTTCTTACAGTCACTGCATTCATTTTTTTCAAGAATTTTTTTTTGGCTAAAAAGCCTGCAACGTATGCAGCCGAATTTGTTTCAAATGAATTTGGATTTTCAATGTCTAGAGTTATTGGATCCGAGTTATTTGTGAGTCAAAAGAAGACTTTGCAACTGCTTCGAATTCCTTGGATGTTTCTTGCAACATTTCAAGTTGGCAATAAAAGTTCATCATTATCCTTTTCACAGTTTCCTACTGACCAGGTTAAAATAACATTTGTTGCCCCAAGTTATTTTGTAGCAATGATGTTTTATTGCTTGGCAATTGTTTTACCCTTAGCAACGCACGCGCAAGCAAATTAATATAAGCTGAGGCCGCGCTGAAATGCATTGTTATAACAGCACAAACAATCAAGAAACGTATATGGATAAGACGTGATAAAAGCTTTCTTTATATCACGTGATAAAAGTTGCCCGATCATCGTACGGGGGCTTTTTTGCGACACATATTTCCTGCCAGACTTGGGCGGCGCCACTTACGTCTACGCGAGCTTTTCCTTCTTATCCTTCCTTCTTATACGTTCTTTGATCGCAGGTTGCGGTCGGGAATTGTGCGATTTGTTTTCCTTAGCTTCTCGAAACAATGGAAAATGGCCGAAGCTCGATGACCATGAATATCTATAGACCGTGGTCCAAACCAATGACGTATATTAAAGATAGACTCCGAATCCTATTGTTAACAGCAGCAAAAAGTGAAGCAAATTGAGCCATGGCAGTTCTGGGCAGGAGCGAGCCGTTGAGTAATTAGCTGTCTGGCTGCTTTGTTTTTGAAGATTTTGGGCCCGAGGAATAATTAATTCAAAACCATTATTCAAAGTTGTTCTGCGTACAACTGTACAAACAGACAAGAAAAAGGATCAGGAATCATTTTCTACAAAAATAAATCAAAAATACGTAACTAATGAAAATACGTTACTGAAAGACAATCGAAACGAAATTGAAATTGAAACCATGATCGAAAAATTGTTTATAAAATATAATGATAAAATACTTCAAATTCAAAGTAAACGAAAAGATAAACTTATCAGTCCGTGTTCGGCGTGTGAAAGAATTATTAATCAGCTACTCTCGTGTTTAGCCATGTGTTTTGCATCATCTTCACTCACTTTCAGCCATGACAGTTCTGGGCATGGAGCTTCCCAATTTGCTTCAAGTTACAACAATAAGATTCGGAGTCTATCTTTAATATACGTCATTGGTCCAAACCAACGATGTCAACAACAATAAAGAATAATGAAGTCTATATTGTTGCTGACATCATTGCATTAAATAGACATTTAACTTATTTAGTTTAATAACTTCTGTTGAAATTCTACTACCAAAGAAAGTCCCTATAATTCCATGAAAGCTAAAAAATTATTTTCAGCATTTTTTAATGTTCAAAATGATTTTCTTTTACTTTACTGAATGGCTACCAGACATAGGTATACGATGATAAGTGTGGACTTTTCCAGGCAATTCTTTAGACATGTGCTTGTGTCATCGCGCTCATAGAAGGCTCTATCCAGTCTTTATTGTTGTTGACATCATTGACTAACTCTAATTCGATTTGTAAAATTTTTATAACTTAAGTAGTTTTTAAATATAATTTTTCAAACATCAGTTTTCAAAACTCATTTCGTTTTGAGCTTCGCCTCAATTCACCGCTAGGCGTGACGTCACACTGGACAATCGTCTTGGCTATTTAACATAGAATAACTCATCATAATTTTTCTTTTTCGATCATTTTCTATCCTTAATTTTGGAAAAATCCCCCCCCCCCCCCCAAAAAAGGAGACCAATTACATTGAAACGTTCCTTGTTGCACTAGCGTTATTCGGGTTCAAATTTTAGTTTATTTTTCATTATCTGATTAATATAAGTGTCGGTTTCAAATGTTCAAGTAAAAGTTACAAGATTTACAAGATGAACAATTAGACTCGTCAGTTTATATATTATTTATGTGTTTATAACAATCTCTTATGTATTTACTTGGTTGTAATGATTTCGCTCTCCACCCGTATATGTTTCTCACATCCGTGTCAATTTCTCTTACGATCGGGATGAACTGGTGCCCATAAATATATCTAATTATAAATATTGGTTAATGTTCACTTCTGCACATCGCGCGATGACTGATCATGCGGCCAAGGAAAGAATTTATTTGTATTTATTTTTTAAAGACTGAGGGGCTGCGCCCACCAGAATCCCCCGCCCCTCAATGAGACTACTATACTTTTTCCTTACACATGCCAACATCGTTTAAGGGTAAAAAATACGCGAAACGAATTTCCTGTAGTTAAAAAATATAAAACATAAAAAAAATTATAAGCTTAAATAGCTTTATCTTATTCCAATTCATGAATAAACTGTTTGCATATTTCTGTTCATAATTTGTCTGAGATTTTTATTTGAGTATTCTTTTAACTTAAAATCAATAAAGAGCAGCTCTATGGAAATTGACATTTTTATGAGAGATTTTAAAAAAAGATGTTTACAGCAAAATTAGTCTGAAAAAAAATTCACAGAAAAATAACACGGCAGTTAAGCAACTGAACCACAACTTCTGTGAAGTTAAGCAACATCAGGCACGGCAAGTCACTGGATGGGTGACCATCCGTGATTCACGATCTTCACCCCCCCCCCCCTCGGCTGCTGTGACCATCATACAGCAGTCGTTAATCCAGGTTCATCCAGAGACCCAACTCGTCGGCTTCTAGCCATACAGGCCCTGGATGGACGTATTGGATTATCAGTATTACTAAATGAATAAATAAATAAAATAAATTTTCCCAAATATACAGGATGGGCTGTAAGTCGCGCACCAAAGAATTACGTTAAGTGTGACGTGAAACAATGTAAAATCAGCAAATGGCGAGCATTTTGAGCAACGCGTTTCTTACGGCCGTATTAACGACCTAGTAGCAAACCGCGTCTCAGTATCAAAAGTGAGTAGCAGCAAAAAACGGTATTCACGACGACATAAACTGCGTACCACGTCTTAGAAATGACGTCAACTTCGCCGCAAATCTGAAATGGAGAAAAGTAGGTGGCAAGACCATTATCAAAGTGGCGCATGCGCAGAAGTTGCTGTTTGGCCACATCTGCATCCACAGAGTAAACCACACATCGAACCGCCATTTGTTCTCGTTCGCTTTATAGCGCCAAATCGACTAAACTTTCGTAGATGAGGTGAGTCGAAAGTAAGTATGGTGTCGTTCATTAAATACAAAAGGAAATTATAGTTATATGAGTGGTGTAGAAAAGCAATGCATTCTAACGTTTCCATTCTAAAATACGAAACGTGCAGCTGTAGTGCTGCAGACTGAGCAATTCAATACTGAGATTTTTTTTTTTCCTCCGGCCAGCGAGGTCATGTGACTCTATGGTAGATGTTGTTACAAAAAAGTCCGTCTCAAAAGTGAGTAGCTGTAAACCGGTCTCAGATAGAAATGGTGAATAGCAGCAAAAAATCTGAACCTAGTATCACTTGATACGCGGTTTTCAGCGACGCAGTTTGAGACGCGGTTTGCTACTAGGTCGAGAA
>JAHWFO010084978.1:0-15812 GCA_023313115.1 Rhysida immarginata
GCTTTTCTGACCCCCTCACGATTGATAATGCGAGGTCTGCCTGCACGTGGGCGATCGTTGAGGTCTTCACCTTTCTTCAGCCTCTCTACGACTTTGTGGACAGTCATCCGGGTGAAGTTGAGCTGCTTAGCGATGTCAGACTAGCTGTGGCCCACACAAAGGAGTGCAGAGATCTCGATTCCGTTATATTTCATCGCAAAATCCTTGCATCCGAATCGCATTCATTCTACCTATATACGTTTACATTATGGTATCGCCCATGTCTTCAACAGCATTTGCTCCGTGGATGCTTCCTTACTGTTTTCACATTAATGCTGTTGTGCCTAAAGAATTTCTATGATCTTTATTATCTTTATTGTCACTAAACACATTTACACATTTTCTTTGTAATAGTTTCTATATATTGCTAGTTTTATTTTATATTGATTTTTATTTTGTTACTTTAAGGCTGTCAAATATGGTATATGAATTTTTTGGTTATCTGTTTGGCATTTTGCTTTACTGTCCATATAGACTTTTGTTGCAGTGTCTTTGCACTGCATAAATTGTACATTATTTCTATTGTTTAATGTATTAGAGCTATTTTAGTAGGTTCTGGTTTGATGAAATATTAACATGGATCCCCAATGATAAAAGTTACTTTTATGATTATTAATATTAACTAGCAAAGGACCTGGCATTGCCCGGGATAATTATACTTGTAGTTAAGCAAAACAATCTCAAGAAGTTAAATTACAACTCCAAATTGGTTAAATAATAACCCAATCAATGCAACACAGAACGAAGGGGCTATCCATTCTAAGAAAAATCCGAGAGACAGGAATTCTAATTGATTTACCGGGACTTTATTTACCTCTTGTTGTCTTGCCTCAGATTAAAATGATATCCATTTTCACCACCAGGAAACGTCACTGGATACTTTAGTTTTCTTGCCATCGACATAGAAGCTCTTATACCCTCTTACTCTATTCGAAACTCCCGTTGTTCAGATATTTCCAATGCCCGTATAGCTTTTTCTGTTTTAGCTGCAAAGTTTCTCTGACCAATACTCGTTCTTTCTCTTTCCTTTCCAGGCACATAAATTTTTGCCAGCCATATGGATGTTTGATAGGGAGCTCAAGGGAGACACGTGTGGCTCCTTTTCCTCCGCAATAGACGCAGCCTTAGTTATGTCCTGTCACTGAATCGTCACTTTATGCTCATTATTAATTATTCTTGGAAACGAACGTTCAATCATCGCATTATCATCATCTTAGTTTCCAAAATATTCACATTCACACAGAATATAGTCAAAATATATTTTTATGAAATGTTTGGATCCGCTGTGCTAAAAATAAGCTAGGTGATTACCTCGGCATGGCTCTTTGTTTTTTGTTGTTTTTTTTGTTACATTTTGAAATACCTTAAAATTAAACATATTAGAATAAACACATTTTTACTGCTTAGAATTAATACAGTAAAAATTCATAATGAAAATTCTCAAAGAATTTTTTTAAATGCTCACAATGGATGGACCTCTCCAAGTATGCCACTGCTAAATAATTTCTTACAAGGGAACTTTGTACCCTGTCTGACACCAATTTTAACAATTTTGAAATATATTATTCTTCTAATGAAACTGAATCCACTTGCCAAAAAAGAAATCCCACAATTTTGTACCGTGCACATGCGCCACCAAAAAAGAAATTATACTATTTATGTATCAAACTTACAATAATGCAGTTTTATTTACACTTTCACTGCTTATGATTTTGATGTGATTCACATTGACCTGATTCACATTATCATTGAAGTAACAATATAAAATTTATAATTACATTAGGAGATTATTATTTAATTACTTTTTCCTTTTTACATGAGATTTATTTAATAGCAGAAATATTTTATCTGATTGGAATCGATTCAATGAATTCTCGTCTGCTTCTTCTGTGTGGAAGTACTTCCATTGTTGTTGTGCAAACTTCGCTGTATCATTGCGCCGTAGCCGAATGCAGTTCGAACTGGGTTTCAAGGTTTGACCAATTGTATTAATGTGCGCACCGCTTCGCCTATGGGTGCAGCAATGGCTTTCCTTTTGTCTTCATGCGCGCAAGCAAGCGTGTTTCTTTTTCGGTGGCGCGTGCGCACAATTCAAAATTGCGGGTTTTCTTTTTTGGCAAGTGGATTAAGTTTCGCTAGAAGAATAATATAATTCAAAGTTGTTAAAATCGGTGTCAGAAGGGGTACGACGTTCCCTTGTTAGTCACGTAATTTTACTTTAGATGTACACTTGATGTTTTTGCAATTCCACTCTTCTCTCGATGTCTTGAAGCAAAACTTGGCCATTCATCACTTTGTGTTGTCTGGCAGTCACCGATTCTTCTATTTACATGCTTACCATTTGCTCAATACAGCACGGAGCTAAGGGAGTGCTTTCTCTGTCGTCTTTCCACTCTTTCTCAATAGTCTGCTAACTCTCCATTATCTCCAGTAACTGATGACTTTTAAAGATTTTCAAGAACTCTCAATTCAAAGAAAAGCCTGAATAACAGGAATTCTATACATTGTTACAAATTGAACCTTATTTATATAGTACGGACTTTGCTTTGCATTGTTGGTCATGAGATATTTCTCATTAATATGCCCTGCCATAATAATAAATATCGATTTATTATCGATAATTATTATTTTTTTCGAAATCTGAGGTAGACAATGACCTTCCTCATGCTTTGAAGATCAAGTATGCAAAATTTCACCCAGATCGGAATAAAACTGTAAATTTGTATAAAATATAAACCCACCCACAAACAAACAAACATCCTTCTTTATATTCTGTATATAGATTAAAAAAAAAAAAAATTGGAATCTTACCTCATCATTAACTTCAGTCATTATAATACTCATAAATTCTGAATTCCCTTCTTTCCTATTAAAAAAGAAAATTATGACAAAACCAATCTACACTTAATAATAAATAGTTTTTAATACTGTAGGCAATATGAGAAAGCTTACTTATGCAAAGAATAAAATTTTGGTTTAGGCTGTAGCTTTTTAATATATTCTGCCTCTTTAGAGGCCAAATCTCTCATTAGTGCTGTTTCATTCTACAAAGAAATATTATAAAATTTCCTTATAAAAAACAAAATTAAGTAAAAATAATAATTAAAAAAAAAAAGTAAACTCACTATCAAATTAAGGAGAGCTGGGAAACCACTGATGTCCATCCATGTCGTTATGTGGATTAATGGTTTCCCAGTGTTCCTTAATTTGATGTCCATCCACTGTATCTGGCCTCTCGGTATTTCGTTTACAAACTCACTACCTTTTGTCTTGTTTTCAGAGATTGCTGAATCTTTTCTAATAATTCCACATGTTGCTCAGGTCCTCCTCTGGAACAAAGATACCAAAATTTACTTGACACTTAAAGCTTACGGGCCAAGATTATCTGAGTATGCACAATGGCTGGAATTTTAGGAGTGGCAACATTGCAGTAAAAACGCCATGGAAATGAATCAGATGATCAGTTATTTATCTAATTTACCTTGGAGCAAATTGACTCTCCTTCCCCACTTTCAAGTGCTTGCAAAGTGACAAAAAGAAAAAGAGCACTGTTTTATCTAGAAATCTAATGTACTGCTGTTACGTTTCCAAATCAGGAGCAGTGAACTGGGATACAGATTGAATGTGCAATATTACTGTTGATTTTAGCAAAAAAAAAATAATCTGTGACCAGTTTTGAATAACAAGCAGTAGCACTTTCTGCAGAACCCATTCATCATTTGGAAAGATAATGCGAGGCAAATGCAGTGCAAGCTGTAGCAATTTGTTCAACTGATGGGGCTGGGAATTGCTCTACCAAATGCCATGCTCTCCAGAATTAAGCTTCTGTGACTCACTTAATTCCTAAGATGAAGGAACGGCATTTGCTCCAAAACTATTACAGAGATTCTTCAATTCTCTACACTATTCCTATCAAACTTCCAACAGAAAAGACATTGTAAAAATTCCTCACTGCTAGCAATGAGTCATACACAACACTGATGACTACAATGAAGGGCAGAAGAATTCCAATTATTCCAACCTCGTATTTCTGAATTGTTGACTCATCTAACACGAAGAATTCTGATAATCAAGTGTGTTGAATAAAAAATTAAAAGGTTTCTGAAGTTAATACTGTATAACAATAGATAAAATTGCTTACTTTAATAATGAAGTAAAACTTTTCTCTCTTTCACAGCATCTTTGTAAGTAGTGACGTACACGATTTCCTGCTACAAAGAACAAGTTGGTCTTGTTCTTTTTTCCTTTTTCTGTATACAGTAATTTTATCATCTAAAATACACACAGTTTGAAAAATGAATATTGTTTACATACAAATAAGAGAAATGGAAAGTTCTACTGACAAGGTAACCATCTGAACCTGTATCTCACAGTGTCATACCCAAATTGAAACATTTTACTCACCTAAAGCTGCTATTGATGTTTGCAAAATAAGAAATCTTGCTATTTTGTTTCTTTCAAAATAAACCATGAAAACAAAAAAAAATTTGAGCGTACATAACCACTGTAAAAGCAGTGTGTGTTAATGTGCTTGACGGGACTTCTTTCTTCCATCACTCAACAATATTGATGAAAAATAGGAAAGAAAATTCCACAGCCTGGGATCGAACCAGGAACCGTCTGCTCACCGTGCAGATGCGCCAGCCAATTGCGCCACTGCGGACATGGAAGCATTACGCTATCTACATGCCCTTTGGGCTGGCTGGAGCAGTACCCAGTTCGCAGGCTGGGAATATCTTTCCTACTGGCGTAATAATCGTTAAAGAATAATAATTGGATCTATGAGTATTTTTTATACACGCCATGCCTCAGATGTTTAAATTATTGATGAAAAATAGGAAAGAAAATTCCACAGCAGAAGGTTCCTAGTTCGATCCCAGGCTGTGGAATTTTCTTTCCTATTTTTCATCAATAATTTTAACATCTGAGGTATGGCGTGTATAAAAAATCCTCATAGATCCAATTATTATTCTTTAACTCAACAATATGCACGAACCCACTTCGCATGAAAGCAATGAAACTACTGTCTGCAATGGAGCAGCAGACGACAATTGAATGGACTCTGATGTTTCTAAACAAACTTATTTTTTAAAAATAGATTGTTAAAATTAGTTACCGGTAATTGCCATCCAGTATAAAAATATCTGTATATAATTAATTGTGATATGGCAAGTGCATGTCACTACATATTAGGATGTTTTAAGTCCTAATATGTGTTTTATTTGTCAAGTTTTTTCTTATTACTTATTTTTTTTTCTTAAGCAATTTTAGATTTAAGAAATTAGCCCCTTTCTTGATTTAAGAAAAAACGTATCGCTATCGGTCGTCGAGCATTTTTTTTGTTTATCTGCAAAACTTCTTTTGCCTCACGTTTATAGTGTTTCCATGGAAACACACATTTGTTCCTAGTGAGCATCCTACGCCGATAAACCACGTGACGGGAAACATCGAGCGATCGTTGAGAGGGGGGGAAGATGGCTGTGGCTTTGTTCTTTTCCAGTGCGCGTTTCTTTTAACGAACCTTCTCATTTAAAATAAAGAAATCTGAATGGTTTTAATAAAGAAATTGTTTTTCCTTCCTTCCAAAAAGGGCATGCGAAAAAGTGATCACTCGAGCAGGGGAAACATGAGATGGTGATGGATGCCATCGGTTGTGCTCATCGACAGAGCATATGCTAAATCAGTGTAGTGCTTCATATTTAATGATTCATGAATGAATTATGATTCGATATGAAAGATAACGATATGGCAATTATTGTGAGAAATTGAAATCATCATCAATTAGCGATTTCTTCATCTGAAAACCAAACCACATCAGTGGATGACAATCGGCATGCAAAGCAGTGGAATGAATATTGCTCAAACAACGAAGTGACCAGCAGCGGATGATTGGCGAGCCTCTGTTTTGAATAACGATCTCTCTGCCGTTAGTTGGTGATACATTCTCTTTGAAGAGTGACAGCGGGTCAAGCAGTCGGTGTCAGAGAAGGGTGCCAACGGGTTTCTTTTGAGAGTTTGGTTGTTCATAATCTCAGGCCTCTGCCAAGGTCAAAATTCGATCATCGCAACTTTCAACTGTGGCAGATTCAACATCGAAACTGTGTAACATCAGTGAGCTAAAGGAAAATGAATCAGAGACAGGACACTGAAAGAATCAGATAAGTACTTGACAATTTTGTGCAGATTACGGGTACCTAACAACTGACAGATTTGTGCGCAGGTTAATACATTGAACTTTGCAGGCAAATTTAACATAAGCGCGGGAAGGAATGCGCGATTGTTTTAAGTTACTGTACTCATTTCAAGTTAGCCCTTAATCATTCTCATTATTATTTTTGACATTTGTATACACCATTAATCTACTAACACAATATTTTCTCTTATCTTAAATTTTGATTTGATCAATAAAATTCAGATTAAAGTTACTATGAGTGTCTCTCCAATTATTCCCATAGTTTTTATTGCATGTTAGATTTAAGGTGGAATTCGAGTTGCAAGGTGGGATTCAGAAGCCTGTCAGAACACACGAACCGAACCCTGGATGCAATTAATTGCGGACACGACCTGAGATTAAGAGTTATTGCAGACACAACGAGTAAAAAACTATACGATCATAGTTTAATTAATTAAAGAGTGTTTCGTTTAATGAACACTTGTAATTGGAGGGGGGCGTGCTTTACACGGTGCACATCTGTGCGAGAACGTTTTATTGAAGAATAGCCAATAAAGCGTGCACATAATAACCGTTTTCTTAATTTATTATTTTACTAGCAGAGTCACCTGGCATTGTTCGGGATAATTACAGTCAGCAGAAAACTCAAAAAGTTAAATAATACCACCAAATTGGTTTCAGTAATTCTATAATTTGCTGCTGTAGACAAAGCTCCTGTTGTTTAGATATTTCCAACGCTCAGATAATTTTTTTCTTCTCTGAGCAATATTCTCTCTTTTCTTCAGTGGCATTTCTATGGATATGTATTAACATGTAAATTGAACATTTTTCCTTGTATCATAATGAAAATATTGTTGCATCACTACATTGGTTTCCATGGCAACAGTATTTCTCCAGTGCTGATGCAGAAATATATAGCAACTACAACTTAAACTAAAAAACTCTCTTCTTGGATGGCAGTGGATATACATGATCCTTTGTGTCTGTGTGCTCTGCAATCCCAACAATCTCATGGGGTTATTCATTACTTGGTAACCTGTTGTTGCAATTGCACTCTGCTCTCGATGTCTTGAAGCAAAACTTGGCTATTAATCACTTTGTGTGGACCAACAGTCTTCGTTTCATCGGTTGACAAGATCAGCACTCGCTCACAATTTGCTTGCCATAGCAATGTGCTGCCGAAACCAATACAGCATCGAGCGAAGAAACTCCATTCGCTGTTGCCTTTCCACTCACTCTCAATAGTCTGCTAAGTCTCCATTATCTCCAGTTGTAAGTAAACAGAACAATCTCAAGAAATTAAGTGATAACTCAAAAATTGGTTTTCAGTAATTCACCAATTACCTGCTGTAGACAAACTACAGAACATTCTCTCAACATTCTTCAAAAATATTGTTGTGTAACACCACACACTGGTTTTCATGGCAACAATATTTCTCCGGTCTTGCTGTGGAAATATATGGAACAAAAATTTCGACGAAACAGCTTATTTCTTGGGTGGCAGCACAGCTTACTTCGTTTGTGGCTGGTTCTCTCCAGTCCCAACAATCTGAGTGAGAATATTCATTATTTGAAAATCTGTTATTGCAATTGTACTCTGCTTTCGATGTCTTGAAGCAAAACCTGGCCATTCATCCATTTAAGTGATCTAGTTGCCCAGGATAATTACAGCTATAAGTCAACAGAATATCCTCAGAAGTGAATTACGAACTCAAATTGTTTTTCAGTAATCCTACGATTTCCTGCTGTAAATGAAGGTACCGTTGTTCACTTGTTTCCGATGCCTGGATAACTTTTTATCTTCTCTGACCAATACTCATTCATTTCTTCGGTGGCAATTCGATCGATATGAATTAACAAGCATACTTCCAAGGATTATTATAGAGCATAGCACGGTATGCATTTTGATTTGAAGAGTCGATTTGATGTATGCCTTGTTATCAGTTATGTTGTCAAATGTCACCCGAGTGAAGGGACTGCTTCCTCTATAGCCTTTCCACTCTTTCTCAATCGTGTGCTAACTCTCTACTATCGCCAGTTACTGATCATTTTTAAAGATTTTCAAGAAATGGTTAAGTTCTAATAACTATCAGTTCTAAGAAAAGCCCGAACAACATGAATTCTATACATGGTTAAAAATTGAACTTATTTACAAAGCACAAACTTTGCCTTGCATTGTTGGTCATGAGATACTCTTATTAATATGCCCTGCCATCATTATGAATATTGATTTATTATCAATAATTATTATTATTATTTCAAAATCTGAGGTAGACAGTGACCTTCCCCCTTGCTTTGAAGATCTAGTGTGCAAAATTTCACCAAGATCGGAATAAAACTGAAGATTTGCATAAGAAACAAACACACCCACACACCCACAAACACTCTTCTTTATATAAATAGACTAGCAGAGTCTCCCGGCGTTGCCTGTGATAATTCAAATTTTAGGCAAGCAGAACTACCTCAAGAAGTTAAATAATAACTCAAATTGGTTTTCAGTAATTCTACAATTTCCTGTTGTAGACGAAGCTCCCGTTGTTCAGATGTTTCCGATGCCCGGATAACTTTCTCAATAACTACCACTTCTATAATCTCTAGTTACTGATCATTTTAAAAGATTTTCAAGAAAATGTTAACTTCCAAGAGCTATCAATTCGAAGAAAAGCCAGAACAACAGGAATTCTATCTATTTTAACAAATTCAATTTTGTTTTATAATTCTCAAAGATGGGATGAAACCATCATTGTTAATGAACCTACTTATATTGCTCACTTTGCCTGATAACATGGCATCACCAAGAACTTTATTTAACCTCTTGTTATCCTGCCTAACATGATAACCATATTCACCACCGGGGAGCATCACTGGGTAACTTTAGCCCCATGTTTCCTTCGAAGTTTCTCTTGCCCTTGGCATAGATGCTCTTATACCCTCCTGCTGTAGATGAAGCTATCGTTGTTGAGATGTTCCCAACCTCGGATACTTTTTGTCTTTTAGCTGCAGAGTTTCTCTGACAAATACTCATTCTTTCTCTTTCCTTTCTAAACACACAAATTTTTTCCAGTCGTCTAGACATTTAAATCCTTTGCCTCCTTGACAGACACTGCCTTATCTATGTCCAGTCAATGCTTCATCACATCATCATCACCTTCGCTTCCAAAACATTCACATTCACACAGATTATAGTCGAAATGTATCTGGGATGTTTTTAGGAAATATTTGGATCTGCTGTGCTACCAAATAAGCTAGATGATATCTCCAGAGTTGCTGTACTCGTTTTTTGATTAAATTATGCAATATCTGAATGTTAAAATACAGTGAAAACGAACACATAAAACACATAGAATTAATACATTAAAAATTCATAATAAAAATTCGAAAAAAAAATATTAAAATCTCCCAATGGATGGAACTCTCCAAGTGTGGCACAACTAGCCTAAATAATTCTTTGATCACGTAATCTTACTTTAGATGTACACTTTCGACTATTCAAATGTCTTCATGAGTGGCACTACATGCATGTGCATGACCATTTCTGTCCGTGTGTCTTGCAATCCCAACAATCTGAATGGGCTTATTCACTACTTAGTAATCTGTTGTTGCAATACCCACTCTGCTATTATACTTATTTCCTGCTCATTTTTAATAATTCTTGGAAACGACTGTTCTATTGTCAAGGCAACACAACATTCTATCATTACAGCATCTCGAAAATAGTGTTGCATCATCAGCACATCGGTTTTCATGGCAACAATATTTCCCCGGTTTAATATGGAGATATATGTCAACAAAAACCTCAATGAAATAGCTCTCTTTTTGGATGGCAGTGGATGTACATGATATGTTACTGTCTGCCTGCTCTGCAATCCCAACAATCTGTGTGGAGTTATTCACTACTTGGTAGTCTGTTGTTGCAATTGCACTGTGCTCTCGATGTCTGGAAGCAAAACTTGGCCATTCATCATTTTGTGTTACCTAGCGGTCATAGATTCTTCTATTGGCATGCTCAACATTTGCTAAATACAACACAGGGATAAAGGATTGCTTCCTCTGTTGTATTTCCGCTTTTTCTCAATAGTCTGCTAACTCTCCATTATCTCCAGTTACTGATCATTTTTAAAGATTTTCAAGAAATTGTTAAGTACTAGGAACTCTCAATTCTAAGAAATGCCTGAATAACAGGAATTCTATGCATTGTTACAAATTGAACTTCATTTATATTACACAAACTATGCCTTGTATTGTTGGTCATGAGATACTTCTTATTAATATGCACTGCCATCATGAATACAGAGTTATTATCAATAATTATTACTTTTTCGGGATCTCAGGTAGACAGTGACCTTTTTCATGCTTTGAAGGTTAAGTGTGCAAAATTTCATCAAGATCGGAATAAAACTGTAGATTTGTATAAGAAAAAAACCCATAAACCTACCCACAAACAAACACTCTTCTTTATATATACAGGGTGTATCAGGTTCGATGGTCATAAAGTACCTAGCGTGATCCTTTGCATGATTACATTACAAACTTAAAGTTCCTTATCGAAATTTAAATTGCGTCGTTATGTCATTTATGAACTTTCTGTACCAGCAGTTCATTAAATTCAAAGGGGCGATTACAATTAAATCGGCGGCAATTGTTGAGATTAAATGATGTTTAGACCCTTAACATTTGAGTTTTGAACATTTTGCATAAGGAACTTTAAGTTTGTAATCAACACCCTGTATACTAGCAGAGGACCCGGCGTTGCCCAGGATAATTACACTTGTAGGTAAACAGAACAATCTCAAGAAGTTAAATTGTAACGTGGTTGACGCTTGCCAATGTCATGAGTTTAAATGTGACAGGTTGACGCACGTGCCATGTTATTCAAAGTAATTAATTCAAATGATTCTGTCTTAAACTAGGATCGTAAAGCGGATTCATTCTTATAAAAGGAAAACCATTGTGTCGCAATAACTTTTAATAAAGAGGAAAAGATCGATTGACTAAATTGTGACGCTATAGAGAATGCTAAGACCTCCCCTCCCTTCATTCAGGATAGCAAAGTGATTCACTAAACATATAGATAAATGAAAAGCAGTATGTAAAATGAAAGCTCTTTATTTTATTTAAAAGCATATTTAGAAAATTGAAATAGGATAATAAATTAGTTAAAGTGTTAGTAAAATGCAATAGAATTAAGAAAAGCAAAACATGATGAAATACAAATTCGGCTCTTTTCTTATCTCCCTTTTTACATTAAGTTTAATGTTGGAAACTCCAAGTCTAAAGTCTTAATATCTCAAACACTTAGCAACAGTTTACTTACCTGCAGTCCAGTTCTTCTAGTTCATAACGTTAATCCCTAAATCTCCTTTCCGAACATTACACACACGACATTCTACGAAGCAGAAATACTGGAGGAGTAGTATGAAACTCAATGCAGTCACGGCGTGATCTTGATGACTTGTTGCCCGCAGCTCAGAGTATCTGTACGATGATACCATTGAATCTCCCGCAAAATGGAAATTTATGCCCACCATTGTACGAGTCGTTTATGGCGTATCAGGAGTCTTAATCCTATATGTAGCTGGATAGTCACACACGTAAAAGACCATCCGTATGGACTGACTCCTGTGCCGTCGTTGTACGCTGCCTGCTGTGTAGTCCCGCTCCATTGCTGAGCTTTGATCTATGTTCGATCGCCATCGGGACAGGCCTTGTCCCTCCCGCCCGATGCAAGTGAACCAGTGCCCCGGCATTCGATGCCTTCCTGCACTGCGTGGTTCGTGGTAGTCGTCATCTATCGTTCCGAGCTACTGCATTGAGCTGGCCGATGTACTGGCTGCCCACCGAGAAGATGTGTAGCCTCACGCCTCGCTCGTCTCACAAATCGCCGTCGGGCTGGCCGATGAGCTGGCCGATGAGCTGGCCGATGAGCTGGCCGCATGCAGCGAGGGCAGGTCACTCCGTGGCTCGCTCGCTGTCACTCACAATATCAATACGTCGAGAGATACCAGAGATATAAGAGAGTAAGAGCAAAAGAGAGTAACAGCAAAAGATAAGAGAGCGTCTAACACGCTTCCGAGGATTTTTTACACCCCCGTAGAAAAAAGCGCGGGAAGAGCCTCCGCCAATGTGCTTCTCCAATACTAATTTAAAATAAAAGCCACTGAAAAGTAAGAAGTGTTCTGATAGGTCAAAAGACCCGCCAAACTAACGTTTCAGAATAACCGCTGCTTGACAAGCTCGGCTTGTTGCCATGGCAACCAAACAGAGCGTGGGAACACCCTCCCCCCTTTTTGAAAGACAAAGAGAAGCAGATTGACTGTTATATAATTTCCTACAAACTATTAAAATTTGCAAAAACAAACAATAGTTGTAATAGACATGCTTTGACAATTTGAATAAAATATACAAACGAAACTGATGGTGAAGTTTTGTGATTATTAAAAAACAAAATATTGATCTTTTATGATAACAAACAAAGAATCACAGTATAAAAAAGACGCAGATTCACATATAAAAATGTGCATCTGCATGTGATGAATCCAGATTCATCACAAAATTATAACTCCAAATTGGTTTAATAATAACTCAATCAATACAACATCCATTCTAATGGACTATCCATTCTTAGAAAAAATCTGAAAAACAGGAATTCTAGGTGATATAACGGGACTTTAATTAAATTCTTTTTGACTTGCCTCAGATTAATTGATATCCATTTTACCACCGGGGAACATCACTGGATACTTTAGATCCAAGTTTTTATTGCCCTTGACGTAGAAGCTCTTATACCCTCTAGCTCTATTCGAAACTCCCGTTGTTCAGATGATTCCAATACCCATATAGATTTTTCTCTCTTAGCTGGAGAGTTTCTCTTACCAATACTTGTTCTTTCTCTTTCCTTTCCAGGCACATAAATTTTTGCCAGTCGTCTGGATGTTCGATAGGGACCACAAGGGAGACATGTGGGACTCATTTTCTTCCTCAATACACGCTGCCTTATTTATTCTGTCACTGCATCATCATCTTATGCTCATTATTAATAATTCTTGGAAACGAACGTTCAGTCATCACATTATCATTCAAAAATATTCACATTCACACAGAATATAGTCAAGATGTATTTTTATGAAATGTTTGTATCTGCTGTGCTACCAAAGAAGCTAGGCGATAACCCCAGCATGGCTCTAACTCTTTGTTTTTTTGGATTAAATTTTGATATATCTTAAAAATAAAAACACGAAAACACTTAGAATTAATACAGTAAAAATTCTTAATGAAAATTCGAAAAAAAAATTTTTTAAGGATGGACCTCTCCAAGGATGCCACTGCTCATCTAAATTTCTTACTCACGTAATTTAACTGTAGATATACACTTGATGTTGTTGCAATTCCCACTCTTCATCACTTTGTGTTATCTAGTGGTCATCGATTCTTGTATTTACTTGCTTACCATTTGCTCAATACAGCACGGAACTAAAGGACTGCTTTCTCTGTCGTCTTTCCACTCTTTCTCAATAGCCTGCTAACTATCCATTATCTCCAGTTACTGATCATTTTTAAAGAAATTATTAAGTCCCAAGAACTCTCTATTCTAAGAAAAGCCTGAATAACAGGAATTCTATGCACTGTTACACATTCAACCTTATCTATATTGCACAAACTTTTCCTTGCATTGTTGGTCATGAGATATATATTGTTGGTCCTTGCAGAGTGTTTGTGAATTGCATGTTGATACCATTGTTGATAACTACTAAAGCACAAGCTTTGCCTTGCATTGTTGGTCATGAGGTATTTCTCATTAATATGCCTTGCCATCATCATGAATATCGATTTATTATCGATAATTATTATTTTTTCGAAATCTGAGGTAGACAGTGATGTTCCTCATGTTTTGAAGCTCACGTATGCAAAATTTCATGAAGATCGGAGTAAAAGTGTAGATTTGCATAAGAAACAAACAAACCCACAAACAAACATCCATCTTTATATATATAGAACTAGCAGAAGACCCGGCGTTGCCCGGGATAATTACGCTTTTAGCTAAAAACACACACTTACACAAAGAAACACACACACTTTTCCTAATTGTCTGAACGCTTGTTAGGGAGCTGAAGGAAGACACGTGTACCTCCTTTGCCTCATCGAGAGAGACTGCCCTATCTATATCGTCTATTATATCCATTTCCTGTTCATTGTTAATAATTCTTGGAAACGAATGTTATGTCATAGCATCATCATTTTATGATCATTGTTATAATTCTTTGAAAATAACTTTCTATCGTTGTATCATCATTTTATGTTCATTGTTATAATTCTTTGAATAATTTTGTGCGCATTGTTATTGGTGAATTGCGCATTGAGACCATTGTTGATGAGAACACGACGGGCCTATTGTTGCACAAACTTTGCCTTGCATTGTTGGTCATGAGATATATATTGTTGGCCTGTGCAGAGTGTTTGTGAATTGCGTGTTGATACCATTGTTGATACCTATTGTTGCACAAACTTTGCCTTGCATTGTCGGTCATGAGATATTTCTCATTAATATGCCCTGCCATAACCATGAATATCGATTTTTTATCAATAATTATTATTTTTTCGAAATCTGAGGTAGATAGTGACCTTCCTCATGCTTTGAAGGTCATGTATGCGAAATTTTATCAAGATCGGAATAAAACTGTAAATTTGTATAAAAAACAAACATCCTTCTTTATATATATAGATACAAGACTAGGAGCAGTAGTCCACCAGTAAATAAGAGAAAAAAAGAGAGTATAATTGCAGAAAAAGAGACTAAAAAGAGACTAAATTGTCAAATGCTCAATATGGTCAAATGCTTGATCTTCACACTTTTGTAACCAAAAATATTGATGTGATAAATAGAATATTTTTCTTAATAGTTCCCATTCAAAAAACGGCTGTCGAGATCAGAAAAAATTATGTTTAAGTATCCTACAGTAACTGCTAAACTTAAATAGGATATAAAGTTGTTTTAAGAAAACTTCAACTAGAAAACTTCCAAAAACTCTTCTTCCATATATATATAAAGTAGGATGTTTGTTTGTGGGTTTGTTTGTGTGTATTGAATACAAAGCTACAGTTTTATAACGATCTTGATGAAATTTTGCATACTTGACCTTCAAAGCATGAGGAAGATCACTCTCTACCTCAGATTTTGGAAAAATAATAATTATCGATAAAAAATAGATATTTATGGTTATGGCAGGGCATATTAATGAGAAATATCTCATGACCAACAATGCAAGGCAAAGTTTTGGACTACCTGTTTTTCGTATTTTTCGTAGAATGGATAGTCCCTTTGCTGTGTGTTGTATTGATTGAGTTATTATTTAACCAATTGGGAGTTATAATTTAATTTTTAGAGATCTATCTCTTTACCTACAAGTGTAATTAACCTGGGCAATGCCGGGTACTTCTGCTAGTTCATTATAATGATCCATTATCAAGAATACTTACTTAATAGAAATACTGTCTCAATTAATTTAAATTCTATATAATTCCTTTGATTAAAAAGCCTTTATTAATTTTTATACACCTTACATAAGTTGTACATTTGCTTATTATCTTGTTTACATTGTTAATA
>JAHWFO010084979.1:0-14413 GCA_023313115.1 Rhysida immarginata
AGGAGAATTACTAGCATGCAAACTTTTTTCCCCTTTTAATTATCTATTAGAATATCCAATAAAATAACTTAACTGCTGTCGAAATAAAATTCAAGAAAATGAAATATTAAAAATAATATAAAATTTAAAATATTAAATGTAAAAAATATAAAACTTCTCCCCAGGAAAATTTGATTAAAAGATAGATCTCATATATAAGCTACATCTATAATCTATGTTCTCCACTTCTGCGCGGGCTACAGATAGTGATGAAACTTTGCATACGAAGGGCTTTCAAATTTGACCTGAACTTTATTTTTTATAAAATCAGGAAACTACAAAACACACACATACACCAGTTATTTCTCAATGAACTCTCCTTGCATCTCTACACATTTTTTCCAGCGTTCTGTGAGCATCTGAATACCGGCTCTGTAGAAATCTTCAGGCTGATGTCGAAACCATGTCAGGACAGCCTTTTTCACTTCCTAATTGGAACCGAACCTCTGCCCTCCCAAGAACTCTTTCAATGGTTCTAAAAGATGATATTCGCAAGGGGAGAGATCCGGGCTGTATGGAGGATGTAGTAAGATGTCCCATTTGAGTTCCGTCAGTTTGGCTGTGTGTGGTCTGGCATTGTCTTGCATAAACCAAACACCACTGGTAAGGAGTCCTGGTCGCTTTTTCCTTAGTGCCAGCTTCAGTGACGTCCTCAAAATGTCACAGTAGTTGGGTGTATTTGTGGTGCACAGCCAAAAGTCACTTGGATTAAGGTCTGACGAATAGGCACCACAGTGAATTTTCCCGAATTTCTGCATCATTTTTCGTACCTCTCGCCGTCATAGGTCCTGTTTGCAATCCCTTCCCACTTGGACATTCTCGCAGTACAGTTGCACTATTGTTGCTGTTCTGGAAATAGACTTTCACCAGGAACGCACGTTCTTTCTTTCCCAATGGCATGGTGACCTCTGCAGATTGGTTGCTCACACACGCATTGCGCTTTTGCATATGGTGCCAATTTTTCACCATATGCATTAATAAATTTTCCTCAGTAAACTTAAACCTCAGTAAATTTTTGACTTAGTTTGATCCTTAAGTTTATTTAATTATTATAATTTGAAAGTAAAGTAAATTGAAAATAATAATAATAATAATAATAATAATAATAATAATAATAAAATATAATTTGTATTTTATTTGTTTTGTTTTTTATTCTAGGGTTTTTGTGTCTCGTCCTTTTTTTCTTGTACATCTGTTTATTATAATTTGATATAAATAATAATGTACCGGTAGACTTAGTCTGATTAAAGGGTTAAATAAGGAATGAGAATTGCGTATTTTGGATAGATCTATAGATTTCCGAATATCTGTGATTGCAGTTAATATAGGGATTCTTGAAATTTCTGTGAATCTTCATAGTGTTTTTTGTTTCTGAATTAAATAGTAATAATCAATTTAAAATGCACCATGGTGTCTACATTTGCTATGAAAAATATTAATTCGATTACGAATGAATAGTTGAGATTTAATTTTTTAATTGCTGATAGCTCTGCTTATTTGCTATTGTTTATCCTTATTTTCCCTTTGTTTCCGTTTTTCCTACGCCATTTCTTCCGGTGTCATTTTCGCTGTGCCATTTTTACTATGTCATTATTGTCGGTGCCACTTTTATCTGAATTGCTCATAAATGGTATCAATGATTCATACCTGTCACCTCAGCTAATTCTAAAACCAACAGGAAAAGGAAAAACAAAAAAAAAGTACTCCTTCTATCGGAAAATTTTAAGTAATGGATGCGAGGCTTCCGAGATTATACCTGTAATTTCGGAAGCCTCTTTCCTAATAACGGATTATTAAATATTAAATTGAATATTAAATACTGTATCTTAATTAGCCAGCAACATAATATATGACAATGGGAGACATTTTTCTTAAGAGTAAAATAATATCAAGAACAGATGAAGATACGTAAAGATAATACTTCTTTTTTCTGTTCTTGATAATATTTATTGTCATCTGTTCATTATCATTTCTTAACACGTAACGATGCAATAATAGGAAACACAGTTTAATGTTATTTAATGGGTGTCCTTAACCTTAGACGATTAAGTAATATTTGAAATGCATTCTCTAAAAAAAATATGTAAAAATATAAAAATTTCATATTTATTCAAAATTGTTTGTTGTTAAGTGAAAAACAAAAGAATTTTAAAAAGTGTCATATCATGAGGAAAAATGGGAAGAAAAATAAAAATCAGCCTGTCTCTTTTTAAAAATTGGATTCAGTTCAAGAAAACGGATTTAAAATATTCATCCTAGTTTCAAATATTAGAAGAAACGTGAAAAAAAATTTCTAATAATGTCTAAAAATCTTCATTCAAACTTTTGCATACCAAATTTATAGCATAAGAAAGAAGTATGGAAAGGGGGGAAAATAAAATCAGTTGACCCGGTGGCGCAACGGTAGCGCGTCTGACTCCAGATCAGAAGGCTGCGTGTTCAAATCACGTCCGGGTCATGGTGATTTTTTTTTCTATTACTCTGTTATGAGTGTCGTACTTAGGATATTACAGTTATGTCGAAACATTAACATTTTTAAAAAAAATAATTACATATTTTTGCAAGTTTGATATTAAAATAAATTTTTGATACGAGGCCAAGGCCGTACCCACAATTTTATTTAGGGTGAGGGCTGAGGGGGGCTGGCCCAATTCTGCTAGTAAGAGGGGGTCCCCCAAGTAAAAGAATTAGCAGCCCCCTCAGCCCCCCCCCCCTCCTCAACCTGGGCACGGCCATGATGTCTACCCGAGAGAAAACACTGTCGGCCTTTATGTATGAAACAAGTTCTCTGTGCCATTAATTCCAATTCATTTAAAACATTCCATATTGATGTTAGATTATGAGAATCAACTCTATAATAATTGTAGGGTTATTCATCTGCTGTATATTATATTAACTGCTAAAAATAAATAAAGAGGAACTAAAAGGAGAAAAACGACGAGATCTCTTGTTCTGACCTCAGGACATCTTGAGGTCATCTGCCGTTGGTTTAAGGGGCCCCCTCTTTTCTCTGGACACACAAAAGTATGGGGTGTAAGGGCCTTCCTCTTTGGTGGTGGCGAGCTTTAGCGCGGAAGGATGAATGACCTAGTGGTGAAATGGTCGGTATTGGACGGAGTCAAGAAGTTAGAAATGTAAACAAAGCGAAAATAATCGAACTAGAAAGACAACATTCCATACTGCTACGAATTTCGCAAATATTTATTGGACTAATCCCAATTATTCTGCCTTTGTGAAAGTGCGCCTAACTATCATGTCGGCCACCCGTATTTCCTCAAAGCGAGGAATGCCAATAGCCATTTTTTTCTAGGGGGAGTGTGTGTGTGTATGAAAATTTTCGCTTGGGGTAGAGTAACAATATCGGTTCTTATTCAATTTGGTCATAGTCACTTTTCGCCATATTCACTTCGTCCCAGAATAATTTTAATTTTATCGACCGGACACATTCAGCTCATCATATTCATCTCGTTTCGCTTAATAATTCGGTCGTTTCCACAAGTTAGTTTCTTCATTCAAATATCACATTTTATCCCATCAAGAAACACGTATTTTGAAAACAAAGGCTAGTGAGCTTCATAAGTAGGATAAGTGTACGGTGATATTGTTAATAATGTCAAAATAGTGTAAAATATTACTGGATTACAAATTAAAATATAACGAAACAGTTGAATCAATAAAAACTAATTCTTTTAATTCTTTTTAAAATAAACTTATGAAAGACTAAATAAGATAACTGTCCACTTTTCGAAGTGCTGTTGAAGCAGATTTTGAAATGTTATTTCCGTAGAAACTGGGTAAAGTTTTGACATTTTTCTATACAAACAGTATATTTAGCGTTATTCAATGAATTCTTTGGGCATTAATGAAATTATATGATATTAAAGCGTATTTAAATATTGTAAGCTCCATAACCCATTATTGGCAATAATTAAAAACAATATAACTCGTAAAACGATTTCCAAATATGCTGAAAAGAATGAAATACAAAAATTAGGTTTTTCATTAAATTTTTAATTTGATACGTTATTGCTATTTATTTGATGCTTGTTTTTGATTGCTGTTAAATTAAAACAATATTTAATAGATTTTCTTCTTCTTGATTAATTTCCTTTGTTACATCAATGAAGCCTAAAACATTTCATGCTGATGATGCATAGAATATAAAACCCGTCACACATTTGCAGGCCAGATGGACCCGTCACAGCATAAACACACACGCACACACATAAACAAATTATGTCAGATGCAAAACCAAGACAATCACTGTAGGTTGATGTTATGTTTCAGCATTAACAACTTTACTGAAAAAAATGATATGAGAACATTTTCTAAAAAAGGTTTATATGCAAAATTTAGTTTCATTAAACTGATCACGATACGTGGTGTTCAGTTACTAGAAATATCAGAGATGAATAGGAAAACTTTTCAAACTTCGATCTCCACATACAGAAGCAAATTAAAATAACATTGATATTTCAAATATATTAAATCACAGCTTATTTCGTCTTGCATTTAATGAAAATATCGTGCCGAGTATATTAACAATACAAAAATATACAAAAAATCACATACGCGCACTCATATGTGTTTAGCTATGTGTGTTTGTGAGTGGGGTGAATACGTACGCAAAATGTGTATTTTCCTTTTATCAGTCAATTTCGTATGAAGGAATTTTTAGGCTAAAATATAACCAATAACATAGATTAAATATTCCAAAGCTCAATGGGAAACCTAATCTGGATAAGTAATCGATAAGAGTGACATCGGAAATTTGCAGTTCTTGACGATTCCTAACAGTCTCTTCGGAGCTTGGCGCAACTTCAGATCTCTATAAGGAAGATGTAAACAGTAAAAGTAAATTAAAAAATAAATACAATTTACAAACGCAAGGAAAATAATGGTAAAAGAAAATAGAAGCTTTTTCTACGTTATTAAAATTACTTTTAGATTTGTCAGTGTGATAGAGAATGATTAGAGCGAAAAACTGTTAAAAACTATCGATTAAAAATTTTAGCTTATTGAATTGTAATTAATAAACCTAATGGAAAATAAGGTATTAAATATTTCAAAACTTAGTCATGAAACTGGATTTAGAATTCCATCTGTGGACTCTGTTTTTGCGTCTTTCCAGAAGTAACGGAAGCTTCTTTTCATTGGATCTGGTCACAGAACAAAGGATTCCGTGACGGAAGGCGTCGACGGCAAGCGAACGCGAAAATCGAACGGAAAACAGGAAAGAAATCAACTTCTACTTGTTTCGTCGCGTTCGACGGGAAGAAAGGTGATAATCACTCACGGCAACATTTGATTACTACGTCATCAGCACTCAATAACAGAAGTTCATTTCTTTTTTTTACGACTGCTCTACCAGAAGCTCCATATCTATCGTCACCCAGCTATGTCCATGTGTTTCGACAACGAAGCCCTAATACCGTAAGCCAGAGATAAATTAAGCTAGTTTAGCTAAGAAGGGGACCGCACGGACATGTAATCACGGATTTGGTTGAAATTTTAGGAGGTCAATCTACAACATTAATATATCTTCTGTGTAAAAGGATTTGACTCAATGACCTTTCGTTTCGGAGAAAAAATATAAAATATTTTGCGTTTATTATTGTAGTGCCAGATAAGCCAAGTGGGAAGAAAGGTGTACTACTTAACAGCGGTGGCGCAGTGGTTGATGTCAGGTTCTGCGGATTTACTGGTCTATATTCGATTCGTAAAATTTCATCCAAATCCGTGATTACATGTCCGTGCGGTCCCCTTGTAAGATAAACTGGATGAAGTTATCCCATGTCCGAGTTCGAGCTCTGACACACGAGACAACGAATCTCAGCATTCAATTTGCAACAATGTTCTCTGCACTTCTAAGATGATGCGGATGATATCAGGCGAAAAGCCTAATTGCCATCGACACTTTTCGTCGCGGAATTCATCCTCTTTTGAACGAGGCTTAAAGAACCGAAACAAAAAATATAATATCTTATATATTTTTAACTTTTTTTCTATGAAGAAATAAAGATCACCTTTTTCTTACGAAAGAGTATTAAAGAGATAATTTGTTGCCAGAATGTCTCCTCTTTTAAATATTTTCTAAAATGGTAGGAAAGAATAAACTCGATGTTAGCAGAGAAGACGAACAAGGTGCACATGAACATCCAGATGTCAAGAGCCTTTACATTGGTCACCAGGGGCTGATTGAGAAAGACACTCGAAAACTGGACACAAAGTGTGAGTAACGTTGTCATCCCTAGTAATATTCGAGGGACAGTCACGTAAATAGGTAGCCAAAAGGATAACCACGACAGGACAACGAAAAAGGCGGTCGGTAGAAATACAGAAATGACATAGAAAGAACGCAGGCGACGTAAATAAAATAAATACCGCACGCATTCGGAATAGCTCTTGTGCATTTTACTCTTTCCTGTAATGAAAAAAATCATTGCCTTTAAATAACTCTGACAAAAGTGATTTTCTTAAATTAATGTTATGAGGGAGATTCGGAAAGTAACAGGAATTTAAGTTTTATATATTAACTTCAAACATTTAGAGCGACCCAAATTGTATTTTGCAAAAATTATTTATTGCCTCATTTTTCTACATAATCGGCGCATTAGGTTATGCAGCGGTCCCAACGTGTAACCAGTTTCTTTATAACCACATCAAGAAATTCGTTCGGCTGATTACGAAGCCATCTTCTTTAGCGGGCCGAACAAATGGTAGTCACTTGGTGTTAGGTCCGGGCTGTAAGGGGGACATTGCAGGATTTCCCATCACCAACCCGAATTCAAACAAGAGAGCATGGTGGGGAAACGCACATTATCACCAGTGAGAAGAAAATTCAAGGCCATAAATAGCGCTGGTAAGGTACAATGGAGTTTTGAGATAGGCATGGATCTCATGGTTGTTTTTATAATGGCAACGGCATTTTAGGATAGGGATGGCGTTATCTTGTGTGCTTTTCTTCCCAAATGGAAAACAACCAGTGCACAAGAAAATGCCGATTCGCAGGTGGCTTCGCAATCAGCCGAACGAACTATTTCACATGGGTTTACAGAAAATGGTTACAGATTGGGACCTCTGCATAAACAAATACAGTGATTATGTTGAAAAATAAGGCAATAAATAAAGTTTCCAAATTAAATTTGGTTTAAATTAATTTTAAACGCAAATTTCGGTGACTTTCCGATTCTCTCTTGTATAAATACTCCGAATTTAGAAAAATACATGGAGAATATGGGTTTATAAAAAAATACAAAACAAGAAACTCGAAAACATGTTCATTTTGCAATTTGCTTTCAAATCGTAAATTCTCCATATATGCAATCTTAAATATACAGATATAGATTTATCATTTATCAGAAATTTCTTATTATTAACTTATTGAATTGGCGAAAACAATATGAAATCACTATTCATAATGATTGTATTAGCATGATCTTATGAGGCATGTTGACATTTTTGACGAAATAAAAATAGCCCTATAATCGTATCATTTTATAGTGTGTCCAAAAAGAATGCCCTTACTTTAGTGTGCTTTTATTGTAAAAAGTAATGGAAAAAGTAAACTCATGAATATTACAAATGTTCGATGCGTACCCCTCCCCCTCACCAGTCAAAAATGTCTATACCATATTTAAACTTCTTCATATTCTATCCAGCATGTCAGTCGTTATAATTCCCATTGTTGCCTTGATTTGATTTGTAATTTATCAAGTTCCCGGGCAACGGGATCTAAACACAGTGTCTTTCTTTTTAGTGCTCTACATATCCCTAAAATGTCACTTAGAGTTATAACCAGGTATCGGAAGGGGCCAAAGTTGGAGAGCTATTTCCTGGTTTCTAAATGACGTATTCAGCGTTCGGGATAGGTTTCGTTCAGAAATCGGCAACCTCACGGTGCCAATGGCATTCATTTGAACCTACAGAACGTCCCCTTCACGAATATAGAAATAGAGACACTTTACGCTCAAGAGAGAACTAAGATAGGGACATTCTTCGGTTAATATTAAGATCCCTAATCCATATTCTTTATCTGTAACTTGCTACCTATTTTTTTTAAATGCAGTCCAATGGGGATGTCTTACTTGAATAATATAGACATGCATTATCTATCGAAAAATTTGTAAGTGTATATTGCGGAGGTAGACGTTTCTGAAGAAAAGCAATCTCATCTCCATATCGGCTTGCTGGAACTAGATAAATTTTATCTTTATCTCTGTCATCTGTAAACATATTCATAAAATACACCAGAATTAGTATGCATAAATGTGGAAATTTCTGTGATATCATTTTTATTATATCTACACTGGAAGTATTGCTTTCTTATGCAAAATAGTTATACAAAATATACTTCACATGAAATTCTGAAAGTTGCCCCCATTTAAATCAATATACGAGGCATGTTTTTAAGTAAGTACCGTTTTGATATAGAAAAAACATGGACAATTTTTTACACCTTTATTTTTATATGAAAACCTGGACCTTAATCTACTTCCCACTTTTATTAAGGCACTTATCAAATTGAATGACCAACTTTTGAATTCCATCCTCAGAAATTGGCCGCCTGACATCGTCATCGCCCAAGACACAGTGCACATGATTTTACGGGCTGAAATTGTTTGACTGAACTTCACTTTCTTGGGTGAAGTTGAATGCCTCCATTTATTGGACTGTTGTTTTGATTCCGGTGAAACATGAAAAATTGGCTTAAAAACATATCCCCTTCGACACGGTATCTCTGGAGGAAAGTCAAAGCACTGGCTAAGCGATTGGTTTTGTACAACTCCGTGTTGGAGTGGTTAGCCAATCAGGCGGCCGATTTCTATGAGGATGGAATTTAAAGCTGGTTGTACGATACGATGAGTGTCTTAATATAGGTGAAAAGTACCGGGTGATTCAGTCAATTTCTGACCATTTCACTCGAATGACATGCATTAGAGATAAACAATTGAAAGAATATGAGCGCCATATCGAATTTCTAAATAGTTGGAGTTTGTATTGTTGCAACGGCGCTGCATGAAAATCGTATTGTTGAAAAATGGCGCCCGCTTTATCAACAGAGCAGAAATGCAAGGTTGTCGAATAGTATTTCGAGACAAAATTACCTGTAACCGTGCAAAGAAAGTTCCGGAAGGAGTATAAGTGTCGAGACGCACCAGGCAGGCAAGCAATCATGGATTTTGTCAAGCACTTTCGTGCCACTGGATGTGTTAAAGGCAAGAAAAAAGGTGGGAGCGAAGCTCGTGTTCGAACGGCCGAAGTTGTCGAAAATGTTCGCACAAGGTTGGTCGATTCCCCTACCAAATAATCTGTTCGCCGCCTATCCATTGAAGAAGAGCTGTCGTATACCACGACGTGGCAAATTTTGAGAAAGGATTTACACCTGTTCCCGTATAAGATCCATGCTTATCAGAAGTTAACAGACACTGGAAGACAGAAGCGACAACAATTTGCGATGGAGTTTGGAGCAGAAATGGAAGCCAATCAGGACATTGTGGACAACCTGTGGGTGTCAGATGAGGCCTTCTTCCATCTGTCAGGTGACGTTAATAAACACAACGTTCGTTTTTGGGGCTCCCAGCACCTTCATGAGGTCCATAAGTCACCTCTTCATCCACGAAAGGTTATGGCTTGGTGCGCGATTTCCAAAAGAGGCATCATTGGTCCGTTCTTTTTTGAGGACACCGTAACGTCACAGGCTTACCTTTACATGTTGGAAACCTTCTTCATCCCCGAGCTGCGAAGGAGGCGTATACCGCTTCGACATCAATGGTTTCAACAGGATGGGGCTAGGCCTCACACCACTAATGAAGTGCTAGACTTTCTCAATCAGAAATTCGGAAATTGTGTCATTTCAAACAGGTTTCCAGATCGATTCGGGGGTGGCTTTCTTTGGCCCCCTACGAGTCCTGACCTAAACCCAAGTGATTTTTATCTCTGGGGGTTCCTTAAAGACAGTGTGTTCACTACTGCACCAAGAACCCTAGACCGGCTGCGACAAAGCATCGTCGACTGCTGCACCCTTGTGGATGCAGAAATCCTGGATAGAGTTATGAACAACTTTACCATTCGGCTGCGAGCAGTTCAAAACGTTCGTGGTGGCCACATTGAGCATATCATAAAGATTTTTCCACGGGAGTATAAATCCGAACTGCCTAAAATATCATACTGAAATGCTAAGTTTGTAAACATTAATGGGTCAATAAATCATAGTACTGTAATGGTCAGAAATTGACTGAATCACCCTGTATGTTGAAAAGTAGATTAGGGTCCAGGTTTTCATATAAAAATTAAGGTGTTAAAAAAAATGCTTGATTTTTAATATCAAAACGGTACTTACTTAAAAAAACACGCCGCGTAGTTAATAATTTTGTGGATTTTTTCCAACGATACGATCAATGAAGGCATACAAAGTCAAGATATTATTATTACAGTATTTACTCCACTTGAAATAACAATATAAACAATATTAAAATTTGAATCAAATAATAAAAGTTGCGTAAAAATTGAATATTAATATAAAAGAATTCCTCCTAATTTCGAATTTATTTATAAATCCAACAATAAAAATTAACTAAACAACAAAAAAGCATAGCTATAAAAAAATCTATGAAGGACAACAGCCCGCCTTCCCCCGTTACTTAAATGTAACGATCCAACAATTCCAGATTTTCAAGACTTATCAAGCTGAATTTTTTTGTTATAATTTTAAGAACACGGTTTTCACAAACCAGTATCAAGGAAATGAACGTTACACAAAATTTAAAAGTTCAACATTTTAAAAAAAGTTCAACGATTTAAAAAGTTCTGATGTCTGTGATTTTAAAATTGCATACAGGTGAAACTTTAAAATACATACAAATGAAAAGCTGAATGATGTTTTCCATGATGGACCAGTCAATTGTTACGATGAACAACACTTGTAGAATAGTTCGTAGAAAACATTGCTCAGGTTACAGGTGCAATATTCAATTTCAATCTATCTAATATATATATATATCTCAGATTTGGCATGTAATATATCAAACAACTTGGAATGATGTGTCATGCATGAATATATCGTAAAATTAATGATAGTCGAAATTGTTTCAAAGGAACCTGGATATAGTAGAACCATTATGGTTCATTGGAACTTTCAATGCTAAAATATGGCATGTAATATATCAAACGATTGGAATGACGTGCCATCAATGAATGTAACGTAAGATTAATGATAGTCAAAATTGATTCCATGAACGTTTTTTAAAGATACCATTATTGAACAATTGGAAACTTCCAATGCTAAGATATGGCATGTAATTAATTACTTACGCCTTGTATTATCAAGAGTTAATTTGTGTTCTGCAAATTTTAACAATAGCTAGTAGCTAATCGTTCGCTTCAATAGTACATGGTTATGTAGAAAAGCGTTAGCAATTGTTTATGAAGAAAGAATTCACCCTTACACAGAACGCTTTAAAAATTAACGCTTATTTCATTAAACTGGAATGCTTGCACGTTAAAGGATTCTTATATGTTTTAATCTATAGAGAATTGCTTCTTTCTGCACTAACTTTTCAGATAGTTTTAATCAGTTTGAACTATGCATTTCCCTTAGAAGTAGGCCTTGCTTAGCAACCAGAGACTTCCTTAGCAACCTCATCTAATCTTAACAACCAAAGACTTCTTTAGAAATCAAATACTTTCCTTTTTATTCTCGAATGCCATAAAATCCTATCGGTCCTGGGTATTTTGGTTGCCTGACTTGTTATTGTTGGGTATATAAATAAATACGAAATTAGGAGGAATTCTTTTATATTAATATTCAGTATTAAAATTTGTAGTATTAAAGATATGGTACTACTAATAATGAACACTCGTGTACAAAAGTTAAGTAACTGTAAAAAGTAACATTTAAAGGTTCAAATCCAGAAAAACGACAAACGTTGGTATGTAAATATCATGTAAATCAGCTGGACGGTTAAACCAATGTCAATTCACGATCGGATTATCTCAGAAATGCAAATTTATGTAAAGTGATCAAAGTGAAATAAATACGGTAAAATAAACCTTAGAGTCACATTACGCACTTTTGTAATCCACGCTAGAACTCCTTTTTATCGTTGATTTTGAGTTTAATATGGACCACAGACTCCAAATAGATCTTGCCATGAAAGACAAAATAATCGGAAGACTCAAAGCAGGACAGTCACAAAAGAAAGTCTCCAGAGAACTGAATGTTCCACAAAGTGTGATTTCCAGACTTTGTAGACGGTTCCACAGATGATGTTACACGCCGAATAGTGCAAGATCGCCCAAAGTTTATAATCACTTAGCAGGACAGGTATTTGCAATTAATTGTAAGGCGTCAGAGGACCCTACCTGCCAGACAGCTGTTTAACCATCTTGCAGCCGCCTCAGAAACAAAAGCTTATCGGGGGTTAAAGGAAGCTGGCTATCATCCGGCAATTTGTGTCTCGCTCACCCCTGCGAGTCGTAGGGGCCCGTTTAAACTGGAGTCGAAAACATCGTAACTGGACTTTGAAATCAGTGGAGAGAACTTTGGATTCATGTGCACCACTATCTGGAGAGAACGTAGAACCCGTTATAATCCCAACAACATCAAGGAAAAGGACCAGTAAGGCGATGGTGGAGTTATGGTTTGGGGAGCCATCATTCTAAACGGACGATCAGATCTTCATATCTCTGACAGAGATACAGAGCTCTGCTGATGGAAGACTTTCCGCAAAGTGAGAATATTCAACGCATAGAGTGGCCAGCAAGATCTACAAATATGAATTAAATTGAGCATGACTGGGATGCACTAGAGAGACGAATGGGGCTTGTTGCATGGACAAGCCCTCTTGAACAACCTCAATGAAAACATGGAACGCACGTGTATGGCTTGTGTGGCCGCTAGGGGTGTCTATATTCCATATTAGCACCATTTTCCTCGTGTTTCGTTCGCCTGAAAACCAGATTCTTTTTCTATGTTTTCATAAATATCTTTCTTATGATATAAAACATGTTTAGTTAAACGGTTTTGTCCGTTTTTGCAATCGCAATGCGGCCTGGAACGCCCACACACACACATGCACACACACGCACACACACACATAGAAAATTTCACCTTATTCTGAAAGTTTGTTTATGAAATAAGTACGTGTATACTGATATTGATTATGCTTAACTTTTGAACACGAGTGTAATATAAAAGAATAAAATTGAATTCACAAATCAATAATAATATGGTTAAGACTATCATTTGAGCTAAGAGGAGTTTCAAACCACAAGATGATTCAAAAGAATGGTGCAAAAAAACCTGCATCGAGGTAAAAATAGTAACAGACGAGTCAGTGAAAAGAAGCAAAAATATTTTGTTTACGGTTGGTTGGTTCATTAGATTGTTGGTTGCGTCAACGTCTAGAAAATGTTGTATCTTCAATGTGATTTGTATCTTAACGCAACCCTAAGACAATTCAGGGTTCTCCCCAGGCCCTTTTGAACGGGCGCGCCGCCCGGCTAATTTTGGCGACCGCCCGGGTGAATACACGAAAAACTGCACACAACTGCATAATATTTTATTTGTTTTAAATTTTTGTCCGCCCGGCTATTTTATCTTTCCACCCATCTGATAAAATTTTCTGGGGAGAACACTGCAATTGATCATCACCATTATCTTTTGACAATTTCTATCTGGAGAGTATGGAGGCTGGTACAACACTTCTCAAACCCATCTTGCAAGCAGAGGTCCAGACAACGCTAGCGACATGACAACGGGCATTGTCATGGAGGATAATGGGTGGAGCGGTGATAAAGTGACGCCGTTTCCTCCGCAATGCTTCACAAAAGTTGTGTTGCAAGAAATGTGAATCGCGTGCAGTATTTACAGTTTGTCCGTTTGGTACGTCTTAAGTTAGGATCACACCATCGCGATTGTATGTAAAAATAAGCATGACTTTAATGTTTGTGGAGTTCATAAACATTTTTGCTTTGGACATGGAGAGCTGTAATGGCGTCAGAAACTATCGTCACTTTTTGCATCTGAAACAGTGGATCGCTCAAGCCTAGGTTCTTCGTTCACATTCTCACGTACACGCTTGCATGCGTTCACGCACTTCCTTATCCTGAACGCATGCACAGATTCTTAATCACAACTCGTCAACGCATGCATAATTACCACACCTTTTCCTAATCAATAGCAACTACAGACGTTCTTTCACAGACTAATGCAAGTGACCATGCCAAATGTGCTACATATACGAGGAGCGATTGATAAATAAGGTCTCCATGGCTGTAACTCTTTTATTTGTTAACCGATTTTCAAAATTCTTTTGTATCTTATGCTCACATTTGTCCTCTATGTAATGCACTATTCACTTTTCGACATAGT
>JAHWFO010084980.1:0-12247 GCA_023313115.1 Rhysida immarginata
AATGGGCTGCCCTTTGGTAATCCATCTGTTTGGGAATATATTTTGTCATTAAATTTGAATTGGTTATTTGTAAAACATAAATTTATGGCCTGGATGATTTTTAATATTTTGTTATATGATAATTTTGTTTTTAATTCCTTTCTTATGATTTCTAGTGTTGGTTTTTATTGGAATGTTGTCATACATAGCTGTTATGTCAATTGTGAAAATTTTGTCATTTTTATCAAGCTTCGTTTTTTCTAATATTTGTTTAGCCAATATTGAATTTTTTATTGTGTAATTAAATTTGTAAAATTTTTTTAAGTATTCATCTAAGAATTTTGCCAATTTGTAAATAGGAGACTGTTTTGATGAAGTTATGATTCTAATAGGGTTTCCTTCTTTATGTATTTTTATCACTCCATAAATTGAATTAGTTGATGATTCTGTTGGAATTAATTGTTTTAGTTGTTCTTCATTAATTATATTTTCTTTCTTTAGTTCATTTATCTTAATAATGACATTTTTTTGGAATTTTGTTGTTTAGTCCTTGTTATCTAATTTAAAGATTCTATTCTTATTTATGAATTCCTCAATGTTTGTAATGTAGTCATTTTTCTTTTGTATCACCATAATTTTGCCTTTATCAGCTTTTGTTATGATTAGATCTTTTTCTTCTAAGTATGTCTTAAATTTCTTGATTTCATTGTGCCAATATAAATTTTCTTTATTGTGTTTGATTATTGTGGTTATGTTTCGATTAATTACTGTATATGTTCTTTGTTGTTTGCTTCTTCTTTTTGTAATATGTATTCTATGTTGGTTATCATATTTGTTAGATTGATTGGCGTGTTAAATGCAAATTTTGGTCCCATTTCTAAAATATCCATCCATTTTTTGGGGATATTTTCATTTGTTAGGTTTATGATATTAGGTAGATTTTCTATCTTTAGTTGTTCATTCTGTTGATTATTTCCGTTGTTTGATTGGATATTCTTAATATCTTGGTCGGTGTTGTCTATTGTGTGTTGTCCTTTTCTTGCTATCATCTTGTTTTATCATAACTCCTACGTTTATAAAATAAATAAATTCATATAAGTAAAGGTAATGTTTGTATGTATGTGCCCTATAGACTCAAAAACTTCTCTACAGATTTCGCTGAAAACTTCAGTTTGCTCTTATTAGTGCCAGGAGTATTTAGTGAGTAGTTTGAATGAAATTCGACAGTTAGATTAGGATAGATTAGCAGGATCTTTTGAACGAGCGAGGCGCCCGGCTGATATAGCTGTAGACCGCCAAAGAATCCGAAGTTTTTGGCAATGAAATTGGCAAGTGGGGAGTCTTTTAAGACCATCTCCCCATTTCTAATTTCAAAAGAACTTAAACGTCTCGTTGGGGATACAAAACATGTTAAGAGAGTTTTCAACGGCCATCTACTTATTGAAGTCTATAAGTATAAGCAAGCCACCACCCTGCTATCCTTGAAAAAGTTTGCAGGGAAAGCCGTTTCGGTTTCTCCCCATCCAACATTGAATTACAAGAAAGGCGTTTTCACGTGCCAGGATCTGGAAGGAATAGGGGATGAGGAAATCATTGCCGAATTGGACGATCAATCTGTTGTTGACATTAGCCGGATCGCTCCAAGGAGGAATGGTGTTTCTCACCCTACAAATTGCTTTATCGTTTCCTTTGAGGGAACAGTTTTGCCGGATACCATTTACATCCGTTATGTACACTGTCACGTGACACCCTTTATCCCAATGCGATGCTTCCAATGTCAGAAGTACCGCCACACGAGAACAAACTGTCATTTTTAATGCAGTTTGTTGTAAGTGTGCCCTGCCCGGACATGACATGGAAGCTTGTTCAAACGAGTTCCGGTGTTGTAAATGCAAGGGAGCCCATTCTGCCCTTTAAAGAGACTGTCCAATTTGGCGGAAGGAAAAGAAAATCCAAGAGGTTCGTGTCCTTGGGGGTTTGTCTTTTCCGGAAGCACGTTGGCAACTAGAACAAAATGAAGTCCGTAACTATGCAGCAGTGGTTAAGAGTCGTCCTTCTATTAAATCAGTTGGAACAATGACTGATTTGAGTATCGCAGACTTTTCTTGTGAAACTTCCACCTCCACAGGACCATCTGCTAGCATTAGTCGGACTTCGAAATCAATTACACCACCTGGAACTCCTCCAAAAACTTCGGAAAGGGAAGATGGCAAGAAACGCTCGTCAGAGGTGTCACCTTCCTCTGCCCCCTTCAAAAAACGTGTAGTAGTTTCTACACCAAATTTTCCAGTTCTGCGGGGAGGGCCAAACTTCCCTTTAAACTTACAGGTGTCTCCTATTGAGGACATGGAGTTATCTCGGGAGTTTAAACCTACATCTTAAAACCTTCATTATCGCACTGTTACAATGTAAACTTAATGGATTCTTTTGTCGATTAGAAGACCTCAAGCTCTTGGTCATTAAGTTCTCCTTCTCCTTATTGGCTTTGCAAGAAACGTTCCTCTTGCCATCCCAGTTTCCTACCCTAAAAGGGTTTAATTTTATTAGGAAGGATATACATCGGGAAATAAAGCCTGTGGTGGTGTTGCCATCTTATTTCAAAGATATTTGCCTTTTACTACCATTAATTTAACATCGAATCTCCAGGCGGTAGCAGTTAGAGTCTTATTCAAAGATCTCTCACCTCTAACTGTATGTTCACTGTATCTACCTCCGGATCAATATACGGATGAAAATTCTTTATCGTCCTTGCTCTGTGAACTGCCAAGCCCCTTCCTTATTCTGGGTGATTTTAACGCCCATAATCCCATTTGGGGGTCTATAAAGCTTCTAAAAGAGGATATATGATAGACAAAGTTTTGAATGTTTTTAACATCAATTTGTTAAACGATGGCTCGCCAACATTCCTCCACTCAGCCAACGGCTATCTGTTATGCATCGATCTATCTATACCCTCTTCATCTTTCACACCTAATTTAGCCTGGAGCGTATTCTCAGATTTACATGGTAGTGATCATTTCCCGATCAGTATTTCCCTGAGTTCTTCTACTTTATCCAACCCTCTACCACGTTGGAAATTGGATAAAGCAGAATGGCAGGTCTTCCAATCCCATCTACAGTTTGAGAATAAAACACCCTTTCCATCTGTAGATGAGGATGTAGAGGATTTCACCTCCCGCATCCTCCATGCGGCAGAACAATCCACCCCTAAGTGTGGATCCTCTTACACGAAAATCCCAGTGCCATGGTGGAATGAAGACTGTGCCCTAGCGATTCGAGAACGTAAGAGAGCTATCCGCATTTTTTCCGCACAACCCACTCTTGAGAATCTTATCACTTACAAGCAAAAAAGTGCCAATTGTAAACTAATCATTTCCACAAATAAACTCTGTTGGAGGGATTATATTTACTCTATTAATAAAAACACCCCTCTTCAAACTATCTGGAACATGATTAGGAAAATAAATAGGAAACGACTCCCGAATAAACTCCCTTCTCTCATTGAAAATGGTCATACGTACTTTGACCCGATCGAGGTAACTAATATTCTCAGAAGGACATTTGCTGAGGTTTCACTACTAAAACATTACTCAGCCTCCTTTCAAAGACGAAAACGTATCGAAGAAACGCATGCTATAAATTTTAATTCTCGAAACCTCGAAAAATAGAATCTCCCGTTTACTTTTCGGGAACTGCATTATGCCCTTCGTTGCTCCAGAGATTCTGCCCCAGGCCCAGATGGAATTTTATACTCTTTCCTGAAACATCTCACGCAGGAAGCTTATGCTTACCTTCTTTCGTTGTATAACTATATCTGATCCTTAGGAGAGATTCCATCTGTATGGAGACAGGCAATTGTTATTGCTATTCCATAACCAAATAAAGACCATTTTTGCCCTGCAAATTACTGACCAATAGCACTAACTAGCTATTGATTTCTGAGAGGTGTGACAGTGTTACCCTACTAGATAGTGTGTACAGTAGCACAATAAGGGAATCTTTAGGTGTTGAGCCGTTACTTCTCCGCATTGAGAGATCTCAGTTGCGCTGGTATGGGCACGTGATACGCATGCCGCAAACTAGTCTTCCTAGGCAATTGTTATTTTTAAAGAAAAATAATTGGATCTATGAGGATTTTTTATACACGCCATACCTCAGATGTTTAAATTATTGATGAAAAATAGGTAAGAAAATTCCACAGCCTGGGATCGAACCAGGTGGCTGGACTACATGGAGAATCTGGGTTCGAGTCGCTTGGATATTACCAGGGAGGACATGCGCCTGATGGCGGAAGATCGAGATCGCTGGAGATCCTCCATAGGGCTGCTGCCCCCGCGCCCCTAACAGATAAGCGGGTTTGAAAAGTAATTAAGTAAGTAGCACTACTAGCTGCATGTGCAAAGTCTTGGAAAGGATGGTCTCTGTCCGGCTTATGTGGTATCTGGAAAAAAACCACCTGTTATCTAGGTTTCAGTGCGGTTTCCGCAAATCTCGCTCAGCTGTTGATCACCTTATTCGGTTGGAGCAAGAGATTCATTTCGCACAGAGACTTAGGGCCGAATCACTACGCGCTGTAAGGGTCGAGTCGAGTAAGGTTTCCTACTCCAGCGACCGCATTCAAGGGAAGATCTGCCCTCATCTCATCATTAACGCGTTATACTGGAGTGTACAGAGAGTTTGCCTCTCCAAATTTCAAGTGACCAATTTTGGCCACTTGAGGAGAGAATTCTCTACTCCACCTCGCTGATCTAGTGAAACAGCATGGCAGCCATTTCATCGCTTCGTAGTAAAAATGTCATGCCATTGCATTGTTTTTACTTCAGCGCGAAAAACGAACAAGTTATAGAATGCCTTTAATTGAAAGGTATCATTATATCTTGTTGCGAGATACTGTCGTATAAAAAACTTATTAAACATGTTCATTTTGAAATGGGCTCCATACAGGAGGAGTTCAAACGAATAGAGGCGTGGGGAGGGAAGAAAAACTGCTGTGGCGAAATTTATTATGTATCCCTTTATTATTTTATAAACATGCATATATATTTTTAAATTATATGCGCGTCCTAGCATTTATGCTATTAAAAATTATTACTATTTTATACGAAAATATTGGATTACAATCAAAAAATTAAATTAAATAAATAAAATTAAATTTAATAAATAAATAAATTAAATAAATAAATTGATATGAAGCAGTATTTAAAATTTTTTCTCGTTTATTAAGCTTATGAACTATTAATTCCCTTAATTAACCTAAAATGAATATTTAAGAAATGTAAAATGATAAAATATATTTAACTATTTAATAATTTATTTAAGGCAAACAATTTTTGTTAAATAAGCTTTATTTGTGTAGGCAACACTAAACAAAGGTTTTCTTTTCTACTTCACTCCTTGTTTCATTGACCTATGTCCTCCATTGTTGTTGCCTAGCAACGTGACGCTTTCCATGCGAAAATTTCGTCACTTTCGTTAAACATATCCTCAAACCCATGACTGGTTTCTTCAAGGAAGGGATCAAGCAACACTCATATGAGGGAAGACGGTAAATGCGTTAATGATTGGAATGTGGGTTTTTCGGGTAGCCATTGACCTTCAGCCCTTGATCGAGTGTCGTTTGTCACTCTTTCGAGGGCTGTGCTAGTGATTCGGCCCATAGACAACATGTCGTAGAGGTTTTCTTCGATCTGGAAAAAGCCTACGATACAACTTGGAGGCATGGAATAGCAATACTTTTGGGAAAGTATGGTCTTACAGGATACCTTCCCTCTTTCCTGTGTAATTTCATGGTGAATAGAACCTTCCGAGTTCGCGTTGGGTCAACGCTCTCAGACCGTTTTACGCAGGATAATGGTGTCCCACAGGGAAGTGTACTGAATCCCTTCATTTTCCTCATTGCTATTAATGAGACTTGCTTACAAATTCCATCCACTGAACTCTTCCCTGTACGTTGACGACATCGCCATTTACTGTCGAGGGTCCTCAATGTTCTTTATTGAGCGTCAACTGCAACTAGAGCAACGAAGTAGGCTTTAAATTTTCACCCCAAAAAAACAAAGGCCGTTCACTTTTGTTTTTTGAGAGGTCTCCATCCAGACCCAGACCTTACACTTTATGGATTCCCTATTTTAGTGGTGGACTCCCATAAATTCTTGGGTCTGACCTTTGATAAAAAATTATCATGGCTTCCACATCTTCGCAATCTAAAGTCGAGATGCTTACAAGCCATGAATGTTTTGCGCTCGATTTCCTCTACCAAATGGGGCGCTGATAGGAAGATGCTCCTTATTTTATATGGCTCCCTAGTTAGGTCTAAATTAGACTACGGATGTATTGTTTATGCCTCAGCTTCAAAAAGTACTTTGAAGCTCTTGGATCCCGTCCATAACCTAGGGATAAGAATTGCCACAGGAGCTTTCCGAACAAGTCCAGTAGAGAGCCTCTATGTGGGTGCTTCTGAACCTCCGTTATGGTACAGAAGAGCCAAACTCCTCCTCAGGTATGCTCTTCGCGTATATGGTGAAAGTCTGCATCCAGCTTTTGCCTGTTAATTCGATAAACCCAGGATCCCTCCCCATCATCTTGTTAGAAGCATAGCAATGGATTCTCCCCCAACCAGATATAAATTATAACCTGTTCGCTGGAAAGAAACCGAATTTTATAGAAGCCAAAATTAGGGCACTTTTAAGAATTTTTTAGAAGCTCTTCCAGACGGATATCACATATACAAGGATGGGTCCAGATCAGATGATGGAGTCGGCTGTGCATTTCTCATAGACAATTCGTTTTTTTCTTATCATTTGCCAAACGAGTTTTCCATCTTCTCAGCGGAATTGGCAGCGATAGCCAAAGCATTAGAGTTCTCTTTTCAATATCCAAATTCCAATTCATATAGTCATCTTTTTATTGCTTTGCATTGTATATATCTGACCAATGAGTATATGTTTTATTTAGTGCCCTTTACACACTAATAATTTACATTGCCCTACACTAATTATATTTCGTATTAGGGGAGAATCCTGGGGAAAAATGTCTGTTTTTAAATTCATTAGTGATTTTAAAATCCTCATCATATTTTTTTATTGTTTTTTCACCTTTATAATTCACGTTTTTATGAATTCTTTTTCATCTGATTTTTTAATCTTTTTGTCGGGCGCAAAATGGCCATAGGAGCCGACGCCCTGAATTTTTAATCAACCAACCTTTGGACACGAACAGCGTTGGTGAAACGTTGACTAACGCCATTAATTTAAGCCATAGCCGAGAGTCAGCGGATTGCATTGTGATAGTGGACTCTAACTTAGCCGACTCTTTAGCATTGCTCACCTTAAACGAACCCGAGGATTCGTCAGCGGAGCCACCCCATGCTTCTGCGTTCACGGAGGATTCCCCAGGCCAACGGCGTCCCTGTTTCGCCTCGTACTTAGCCGGTAGCGTCGATGAGGCCTCATTCGGCCTTCCGCGCTTGGTAGGCAGCGTGGCGTCGTTTGGTAGCAGCCATTTCGTTATTGACTTTAATTTTAAGAAAATGGTTCCCATCGGGATCAATTTGATATAGTATTAATGCTCACTTTTTTTTATATCATTTCAGCGCCCCCCCCCTCCGTGACGTCAAACCTGCAAAGGTCGCCGTTTTCAGTTTTACGGTTACCTCTTGCCAGCCCACATATCTTACCGTTGGATATCGCTGTCCCAAGTCCACAGCTTCTTTCAGCGAGTTACGAATTCGCCATATAGCAGACCCCCTCACCGCTACACCGGATTCGTCAGATGCAAAGTCGGAAGAAGATTGTAAAATTAATACTTAATTCCAATCAGCTAACTTACTAAAGAAATCTCATCTAGTAATTGTGTAACGTTTAGATTCAGGTTTACTCTAACAATTACTGGATCCACTTATTTTATTTAATTTACTTTGGATAAAAGAGCATTGTCCGAGTTGAAGTTAAAGATACTAATCGAGCTATTCAATTTATTTGTAACATTCAATTCACCTCGCAAAGAAATTTTTGTGTTGAATTAAACTTTGAATATTTATAATTTTGGTCTCCCGTTTCTGTCTCCCTGTCAGCAACTAAATTAACTCTATTTAAGAAAAAAGTTGTGACACATGATAAGCACGAGCCTTTAGGGTTCCCCTCAGCCATAAGTCACATGGAATAAGATCTGGTCAACGGGCAGGCCACGTATCTGGAAAGTGTCTCGACAGAACACGTTCATCGCCGAAGTGTGTACGAAGAAGTGTCATTACTGTGCGACTAACATGCGGTGCTGCACCATCTTTCATGAAGACTGTTGTCTGTTATGATCCACGGTCCTGCAATGCTCTGCATATTGGTTGTTCAAAGAAGCATTGCACTTTTGTATACGACGCCACTTTTTCCCCAGGTGGCAAGCGTATGTATTAATAAAATGTTTGTTGGAATTCTCTTCCTCATGGTCTGCCTAGTCTATACACAGTTTCATGACTATCCGAGCAATAACGCGTTCTGGAGCCCACGCAGAAATGAAGAACTTTAATTATAACCACCTGATATATACTCATACTAGCTGATATACCCGTTATCTGTCTGGCTGTCTGATGAAATTTTGCAAAATCCGAATTTGAATATAAATATGATCACATGAAAAATCCTTAGAATTAATAGAGTAAATATTCTCTTTGGAAAAACGAAAGAATTCTTTAGAATTTGGTGTACAGATGGGTTTGGCAAAGAAAAATCGGCACTGCATCCTCAACTTTTTAGAAAATCAAAGAAAGGCAATGAGTATTGAATTATTGCTGTCTATATTAAAACATGCTTCATATATGGCTTTTCAGAGTTAAAGAAGTCTGTCAACATGTGACTGTTTCAATAGAGTTGTATTAACTCACAGAGCAATAATGAATGTGGTTGTTCATATGGACTGTATCAGTTTTAGAGCAAGGATTGCCCCCTCACGCCATCAGTTGTGATCTTTATAATTTTATAATATAATTAGATAAAGATAATTTCTCTAAAAGAATTTACATTAGAAAGACCATGAGAAATATAATTTCTCAAGTTATGGCTCATTAGGGAATTTACCTTCACCTTTACAGCAAGAGCTTGAGTCTCTGCATGCCCTAGAAGTTGTTTTCTCTTATTTGTTCATGAAAAATTTCTTATATCTCTCCAAAAGATTTAAATAAAAACTAAATAATACTGAATTTATTTATTTACTAGCGAACCAGGCAATGCTTCGCTATTACTAAATCTATAAATATAAAATAACATATCCTGACTGATTGACTAATTCATCATCGCCGAGAAATCTAAGAAATTTGGTATGTAGTTTTATTTTATAAAGTAGAAACTCAATAAAAAAGGATTTCACGAAATTCGTCCCCTAAGGGGGTAAAATATGAGCTGTAAATTTGTTTGAAAATCCATCATATTTTAATTTAAAACCAAGATTAAATCCATCAAAAATTGGTATTTGGCACTTAATTAAGAAAGATGTGTATCATGATTTTTGGAAATTTACCCCTTGAGCGGGTAATCTAATTAGCTTGAAGGATTTCGACTGAGCGATGATTGTAACAAAATTACTTCTATAGCACAAATTTTTTTTAATACCGATAGAGGGTGCTGGCTATATTCTAAATAGCGGTATCGTTTAATTGTTTGCATAACTCTACCATCCGAACGTGCACACGCAGTGAGGGCACACTCTGCTTGACGATCGTAACTAAAATTTCTGGGAGTGCTGCGTTAGAAAATTGTAATTTTTTTCACGAACTAGAGAAGAGCTACTGACATTAAGCTTAAGGATCATGTAATATACATGCATAAGAATAGTATTAAAGAAAAAAAAAGACATTATATTGAATGTTATCGATATCGAAAGTGAAACTGCGGGTGGTGCAGTGCCGCAGTGTCTATGGACGAGCGGTCACTGTTCCGAATATACGAAAATTGTTTTAGATAGCAAAGACATTTTTTTTTTCATTAAAATCTAATGTTCATTCATTGATAGCATGCACATACACATACGAATATTGCCTTTTATTTATGTAGATTTATTTATTTAATACTTTTTTATAATTTCCCCCTTAAAATGTACCAAGGTACCAGAATTCATTTTGTCTGGATCCCTAGTCATATGGGTATCCAGCAAAATGAACGGGTCGATAAAGCGGCAAAACACGCTATTACTCAGCTACCGATCTCGGAATTGCTGTCAATCCCCGAGCATTTCCACCCGGTGATTTCCAAGAAACTCAAATCTTCTTGGCAGGAGTCTTGGCCTCTTAACCCAGCTAATAAACTTTTTGAAGTCAAGCGTTCCATCACACCGTGGTCCTTACCTTGTCTAACAAATAGGCGGGAAGATGTTGTTCTTACTCGGCTTAGGATTGGTCACAGCCGTCTTACTCACATCCATTTATTAAAAAAAGAACCAGCTCCATTGTGTTCTTGTGGAGAAATGCTAACTATTAAGCATATTTTAATCCAGTGCCCTTTACACACTAAGCTACGACGCTCATTAGGGCTGAATCATTCCTTAGATTTTTTGTTGGGTAACAACCCCATAATTTTTAAAAAAGTGTTTCTTTTTTTAAAAATTATTCATGTTTTTAAATTCATATAATCATCTTTTTATTGCTTTTGCATTATATATATTTGATCATTAAGTATAGGTTCCATTTAGTGCCATTCACACACTAATCATATTCATCAGTTTTTATTAGGTGACAACTCAAAAAATAAATTTTAATCATCTATTTTATAGTCAGATAGTGCCCTTTACACAATAATGATTTACACAGAACCTATACAAATATTTCTTATTACGGGAGAACCCTGGAGGAAAATGTCGGTTTTTAAAATTTATTAGGGTTTTTAAAATCTCATAGTCATAATTTTTATTGTTTTTCCATTTTTGTCATTCACGTTTTTATGTGTTTTTTTCCATCTGATTTTTTAAACTTTTGGCCCATAAACTGTGGGTTTTTAAACTTTCTGTCGGGCGCAAAATGGCCATAGTAGCCGACGCCCTAAAATTCCAACCAACCAACCAACCAACCAACCAACCAACCTAGTAGGATTGTAGATTGACGTAGTTATAACCCCGTATATATGCGGATTAGGAGATCCAGTAGTCAGGGAAGACGCCCTTGTTGATATCGTCGAAGTTGACTTCCCCACGAAACCTTAAGGGACACCTAAAAACTAGAGAGTGATCCAGTATACAGGCTACCAAGGAATTATCATGACTCTTGATTTTGAGAAGCAACTTGTGGGCTATACCGAGGTCATCATGTATGGAGTTGTTGTTTGCCGAGTTGAGCAATGGTAATGAGAGTTATATTTTGAATGGTCTGCAGTCCTTACATCTCGACTTGCACGTAGAAGCCCAGGCAGGCATTCCATGAAGCAAGATCGAGCGGATCACAACCTATGTCAAGACAATCGACAATCGATCAGTGAAGTGAAAGAAAATAGCATGAGTGATCCAGGAGCCTAGCTCACTTTACACGCTCGACCAAAAAGTAAACCAAATGACACTGCCAATGAAGAACAAATTTGGAAAAGAATAACAAAACCACAGCCAATGAAAAGTTATTATAAACAAAGTAAAGCGAAAATTATGCCCTCTCGGTTTAGACAAAAGTAGGGAAATGAGTTTGGAATTTAACCTAATGCTCAATGTAGAGCCTCGCAAAATTTTCGGAACGAGCTGTCTCTATCACATGTCGCAGGAAAACATTGTCTTGTAATGAAATGTCGGTATTCCCTTCAATCAAACGTTCACTTTGAAATGTTTTTGTTAATGTTATTACTCGTGTGAAGGGATTATGCGCTGATCTCAATTGTTATATTATATGTTTTATAGAAAAATTCATCTGGACACACGACAAGATATTATTATTAATTGAAAAATATAGAGAGCATAAACACATGTTTTCTAAGAACACAATAAAAAAAGGAGGTTAATAGTGGAGAATTTAATAAAACTTTAGAGACTGAAAATGCTTAATAAGATTATGCAGTATCATTTCATGTACACAAAATTATTAATAGTTACAATTATTATTATTTTTATGTATCTTGTATTGTTGTAGGTGTGGGATAAAATATCCCACGAAATTTGCAAAATTTCAGGCCTGATTATTGCAGGCGAGGCCTGCGATAAAAAATGGCATAATTTATTACAAACATACAGGTATGTGCGTTAATGCGTGTGTGTGATTTAAATATAAAATCATCTAATTGTTACCGCAATTTGATGTTTTCGACTGCCT
>JAHWFO010084981.1:1448-29687 GCA_023313115.1 Rhysida immarginata
CAAACTTTTATTTGCATTGTTGGTCATGAGATATATATTGTTGGTCCATGCAGAGTGTTTGTGAATTGCGTGTTGATACCATTGTTGCAAAAACTTTGTCTTGCATTGTTGGTCATGCGATATTTCTCATTAATATGCCCTGCCATAACCATGAATATCGATTTTTTATCAATAATTATTATTTTTTCGAAATCTGAGGTAGACAGTGTCCTTCCTCAGGCTTTGAAGGTCATGTATGCGAAATTTCATCAAGATCGGAATAAAACTGTAGATTTGTATAAAAAACATACACACAAACCCACAAACATCCTTCTTTATATATATAGACTAGCAAAGGTACCCGGCGTTGCCCGGGATAATTACACTTGTATGTAAACAGAACAATCTCAAAAAATTAAATTAAATTTTGCAATATCCTAAAAATAACCACATGAAAATTCTTAGAATTAATACAGTAAAAATTCCTAACGAAAATTCGAAAGAAATCTTTTTAAAGGCTCACAATGGCTGGACCTCTCCAATAATTTCTTACTCACGTAATCTTACCTCAGATGTATACTTAGTGTTGTTGCAATTTCCACTCTTCTCTCGATGTGTTGAAGCAAAACTTGGCCATTCATCACTTTGTGCAGTCTAGCGGTCGCCGATTCTTCTATTTACTTGCTTCCCATTTGCTCAATACATCACGGAGCTAAAGGAGTGCTTCCTCTGTCGTCTTTTCACTCTTTCTCAATAGTCTGCTAACTCTCCATTATCTCCAGTTACTGATTATTTTTAAAGATTATCAAGAAATTGTTAAGGACTAAGAACTCTCTTTTCTAAGAAAAGCCTGAATAACAGGAATTCTATGAATTGTTATTACATCATCATTTTATGTTCATTGTTATAATTCTTGGAAAGATTGCTTTAACATTACATCATCATTCTGTGCTCATTGTTATTGGTGAATTGCGCGTTGATACCATTGTTGATGCGAACACAATGGGCCTATTGTTGCACAAACTTTGCCTTGCATTGTTGGTCATGAGATATATATTGTTGGTTCATGCAGTGTGTTTGTGAATTGCGTGTTGATACCATTGTTGATACCTATTGTTGTACAAACTTTGCCTAGCATTGTTAGTCATGTGATATTGATTGCTGATCCCTGCCTTGTCTTGGTGCATTGCGTGTTGATACCATTGTTGATGCGAACACAATGGGCCTATTGTTGCACAAACTTTGCTTGCATTGTTGGTCATGAGATATATATTGTTGGTTCATGCAGTGTGTTTGTGAATTGCGTGCTGATACCATTGTTGATACCTATTGTTGTACCAACTTTGCCTTACATTGTTGGTCATGAGATATTTCTCATTATATGCCTTGCCATAACCATGAATATCGATTTTTTATCGATATTTATTATTTTTCCGAAATCTGAGGTAGACAGTGACCTTCCTCATGCTTTGAAGGTCATGTATGCGAAATTTTATCAAGATTGGAATAAAACTGTAGATTTGTATAAAAAACATACAGACAAACAGACCCACAGACAAACCCAGAAACATCCTTCTTTATATATATAGATTGCATTAAACATTAAGTTCCGTTTAATTTCAAAAGAGTGCGTGATATATTAATTTTAATTTAGAATATTACACAGACAGAATTTTATTATACTACATACAAATTTGAGGGAGCATGCTTTAAAATTGGAAAAGTTTCATAGCGTTAGTCATTCAAGCTCTTTTGTTATTCAAATATGCTTGAGCATACAACCAACAATATTAATATGTATTGAGCAATTTGGTTTAATTTAACTCTTCTCATGTAATGAGCAATTTGTTTTAATTTAAAATATTAAGCAGAATTTTATTCATGAATTTTTAAATATTTTAAATTAAAACAAATTGCTTATTGAATTATTGTATCTTTATAATTATCTTTTAATTAGTGATGGAAATAATATGTTAATCGGAAATCGAGATATTTTTTACGCTAAGTTGCATCTTGGACGAAGCTCACACACGTTACTCCAATTCTTAATTTTGCTTTATAATAATTCACTCAAGTAATATTTACTTAATATTGATATTATGCGAATGTAGTTAACTGTAATGATGTGAACAATAATTGCGGAACTTCTACCTTTGATTCCCTGAAGACATGAATGAAAGAGCTGTTTGAAATTTGAAAAGCCATTGCACGATTGAAAGAGACGTTTATCTACGTTTTAGTTTCGTCTTAATGGTTTCGGTTTCTAGAACGTAGTTCGGACGCCAACCACCCCGCCGGAAGTTCATGTTTAGAGCAAGAGTGTCGCATCCATGTCTTCTTCATCCATGGTCGTGACGATCGTTCTGAACGAGGTTCCCGCTGGAAAAAATGTGTAGATGCACGAGGCGAGTACATCGAAGATTTCTAAACATTTATAACTATACCTTGAATAATTTTTTTTACGACAACACTTGCATTACTTTATGAACACACCTTGTATATTAATACTTTAACAAATTTCGGGAATTCATCATGTTGTTTTAAGTTGGTGGAGGTGTTTGAGTTCTAGCGATGCCAAAGTTTAAGCTGGGAATAGAGCTTCCATAGGCCTGCTTTAGCAGGTGAGACAAAATTAGCGGGATGATCTTATTCAGATATATACTGATTATCATTAGGGCTTGTCCTACATCGCCAACTTTTCTGCCTTTTTTCTTAATGCTATCATTACTTTATTTATGTTAAGTTAATGGTGTGCACTATGCAAATGATCAAGACCGTTAGGGCTGCAAGAACGCAACATATCTGTAATTAAACTTTTTTTAAAGTAAAATACTGATCCTACATCAAATCACGAATCGGTCACCGCGTTTCAAAGAAGTTTAAAAAAACAGAAAATGAACTTTTTAAATTCCTTTTATACTCCAGCCATCCTAAGAAAAACACAATCAAGTGAACGACTCAATTACTCTGGAACTGTTCAAGTTAGGACTTGAAATTTTGAGGGATTTCGAGTTAGTTCCTACCAGGTCTATAAATATGAAACTGGAATTTGCCCAAAGATGGCCCTAGCTGTCAATGTAGTTACCGTCAAACCGCGTCGTTGACGCCATTTTCTTACTCTGACATCTGACAAAGATTTTTCAACTCATAACAATACAAGTTTCATGCAAAGCATAGTTTGTAATAGCGTTGAATATCTCGAATTTTGTGCCTGGAAACTACGATTTGCGGACAGCATTGATTTTCTGTTACTATTTGAAGAAAACTGCTGCAGAATCGCATCGAATGCTTGTCAAAGCTTACGGTGAGCATGGTCTTGGTAAATCACAAAGCTTTGAGTGGTTTAAAAATCCAAAAGTGTCGATTTTCACGTGAGAAACTATGCTCTGTGTTTGGTGGGATCAGATGGGTGTGATCCATTATGAGCTGCTGAAACCTGGCGAAACCGTTAATACTGAATGCTACCGACAACAAATGATCGATTTTAATCAAGCTTTGCGTAAAAAACGAACAGAATATCAAAAAAGGCAACACAAAGAGATTTTGCTTCATGATAATGCACCACCACACACAGCAAAACTGGTCAAGGAAACGATTGAGGCGTTTAGTTGGGAAATACTTTCGCATGCGGCTTACTCACCAGACTTTGCTCCGTCCGATTACTACTTATTTTCATCGATGGGACACGCACTTGCTGAGAAAATGACTGAAAATGGCTCGATGACTGGTTTGTCTTAAAAGAGCAACAGTTTTTTTGGCATGGTATCCACAAATTGTCAGACAGGTGGGAAAAGTGTATAGCCAGCGATGGGCAATAAAATAAAATAAAATAAAATAAAAAGAATATTTTTTATCATTTTCATACAATAAACGTGTATTTCCTATACAAAACTTTCGGTTTCATATTTACATACCTGGTATATGATGTCAAAATTTGGTCGAATTCGGCCAGGCAGTTTTCGAGTTCTCTGCCGATTCAGTTGACTTTGAGTGTTATTCTTAGGACGGCTGGAGTTTATGTATTCTTAACTCGTTTCTCTTTTTCAGATATTAAAATATAAAAAAGAAGTTTCATGTATTAAGTAAATTCTTTGAAAACTTCGCTGTATGTCGTATTAAAATTCAATCATTTCATATTATTGAATATTTTTTAGGATTTGGATTCACAGTTTACTTTATCACACATGGTTCATTTGCCTCTCATGGTTCGAATTCTCGTCGCACCATTCATTGACGACGCAAAACGGAAACATTTCTTACTGTCGTTATGCTTATTCCTAAACGGAATTTGCTGTTTTTACTGTTAAGTGCTTCAGTTTCTCTTTTTAATACGCTATACGCAAAGTCCGACAATTAAATAATGAGATTGGTTTCGTTACGGCCAAAATGAAAATGTCATCCACATAGCCAGCTTTCATCCGTTAAACTTGATGGAAAACACGTAGCCATTTTCTATATTTAGTGAGCGTTGTTTTCTTGGAAACGTGGACGAAGCGCTGCTGAGAAATTGGAAATGATGAGAGATGTGTAAGGGTATAATTTTTTATCTCTACTCGGGTAGCTTTACAGGAATATTTGGCCCAGAAACAAGTGCGTGGGTATTCAATTATTTTGTACTCCCATAACTAAAGTTACCATTGAAAGGGCGGCATTTTTGACGATGTTGAAGACATCCAAAGGGTTGTAATATAGAGTCTTCAGAACGTATTTACCATATGAAGATTTGCAGAAGTCGTTCCAGTCTTTGTTGTTAGATCATTCTGTTCGTTGTATCTACTCGTCTGTTTATATTTTATGAACTCAGTCGGGTTTTTTTTAATTGTCGGACTGTGTGTGAATATTAAGATAATGATTATCTTAATAATTGAATATATTTTGTGCAAATGTAGTTTCACTAATGGAAGAAGACTATTTCATCATTAAAATTGCTGTCGTCGTTTCTTCTAGCTTCTTTGCAGTTCAAGAGCTGACCGTGGACACACTGATCATCAGTAATATGAATACAGACGATTTGATTTTGGCGAATATCATCCAAGTTAGTATGATAATGTTACCAAGATAAGTGTGGCTTAATTTACCTTGATAACTTGGAATACAATTTCAAAATAATTAATATTTCCTATAGTAGTTATACTATATTATAACCTTTCTTAGGCTTTAGTAATTCAGTTAGATATATTTAAATGGAGCATTGGTATTAAACTTCTCAGTACAAAGGGCCCAAAAAAGTTTCAAACGATTGTCTTATGAAGGTGTATGTGAACGTGAATTGAAATCTGTGTCGTGGACTCAATGTTTGATATTTAGTCATAAACCGTGGTACTCAACGTTCTATGTCGTCTTGGCCCAAACACGAATGCCGGGCAATTTTACTCTACAACTTCCCTCGCGGATTGGTTGAGTTGATATTTGTTTGGAAGATTCCTATACTAGGAGAGGACTGTCCTCATTGCATAGCCATATTCAGGCAGTATCGGTAATTTCGAAGAGGGAGAAATACCTCACATTCAAATGCGCCTAGCTACTGGAAGAAGTATGGAAGTTTTGGTTTGATGATTGATTTCTGTATGTGCAGAATGCCTTCTCTGTATATTAAAGGAGGTGCAAAATCGTTTGAAAGACTAAAAATTAAAGTTGCCTTGACAAACTTTCCTTGTGCCCTATATACTAATGTCTAAATTTTCAAATAAGATTTTAGACATTTGATTTACATTATTTAATATTATTTCATTGTTTTTGTTAACAGATTGTCGCCTGTAAATTAGGAATATTGATCGGGGAAGACAGACTTGGCTTTTTCACCCCAATTTATAATTTTTCTAATGTGTTCATAAATATTGGGCTTCTTAATATAGTTTTGTCAACAATATCGTTGATTACGTTCAGCATTATTTTGCAGATGAACCAACTGTCACCTTCAATAAGGACCGTGAATCGCGTCAGAAGTTGTGACCCTAACATGATTAGTGGTAACTATCAAAGGGAATTGCGGGAGCATTTAGCCCAGCTCAGGCATCCTTCCCAACCAAATAAAAACACACAAGAAGCATATAAGCGCATGGGTTTGAGACAAGACGGTCCTGATCCATCGACTACAGAGAAACGTCGGCATCCATCGCTTACAGAGGCATATTACGACATCAGGGACTCAGGTTCGGGGTCCAACAATATTCGCGCAGAGTTTTCCTTTAATATCTCAGGATTGTTTCAAAATGGACTTACATTCTGGACTGTTGTGTTTCTTCTCACCTACAATGCAGGTAATATTTACATGTAAGATTAACTAATAAAATAAAATTCATTTTTAAGCATGTGCATAAAGTTGATCCATGAGCATCAAAAATTGATTTCTTATTCATGATATCATATGAAGGAAAATCAAAAAATAACATTATTTATTTTTTTACGAAAACATTGTAGTAGGTGGTGGGAAAAGTGGATATACTTTTTGAACTTGTCGCCTTCCCGTATCGTTTAAAAGCACAGTGAAGATTCTGACACCTAGTGCAGGCGTGCAATCGCAAATCGTTGATCACACAGTCCACAAAGATCGGTAGTTAGTTTCCTTCATGCGAAAGGTCATCCACCCAAGGAAATTTACAGTGAAATGCAGAAAATGTACGGCAATGACTGCATGGCCTGCACAAATGTGTGGGATGGTGCAAAACGTTTACAGAGGTTAATTGCGCTGGTGGATGTACTCGCAGGAACGGACTTCTATGCGATGGGCATTCAAAAACTTGTACCATGATGGGACAAATGCCTTAATCGTCATGGTTCATACGTAGAGAAATAACCAGAACATTGACGTATACTTTGTATATTTTGTTTTTTCATGTTTGCTCCAGCACTTTCTTAAAAAAATAAATAACATTTTTTTTTGATTTTCCCTCGTAGATATGATTTGAACAACTATAAGTCAAATTACTGATGGGCATTTATGAATGTTTCTTGTAATATCTTAATGTAACTAGAGAACGAGCATACCATAAAAATTGTTCCAGGATATTTTCAAATACTTTGAAGATGTTGTTATACATCTCATGCTCAGAATTTAAGGAATTTACAAGATTGGGGTGTTCTGTTCCGCAAATCGTCATCAAAATTTGCAGAGAGATACAGAGAGTTTTATTAATGTAACGTATGAAGGAAACAAAAAGGGTGCCAGCACCCTTGCATGCAAACAAACTCCCCCCCCCCCCCCATGGTCTGCGGAAGTTGTTCATAGGGCACGTTTGGTCGCTATTCCATGGCATTTGGAAAGCACAGACGTTGTTAAATAGGCGTACGATAGTCTGAGGACACGATGCAGCTCTTGGACAGTCTTAGGCAGTGGTATATACAACACATCTGCCGAGGTATCCAATGCGTGCTCAGTGGGATTCACATCAGGGGAAGGAGCTGGTTAATCTAAACGCTGAATGTTCTCGCGTTCTAGACATTCTTTCACGATAGTGGACTGAGTGTGGACGGACATTGTCGTCAATGTAGAGGAGTTCTGGTCCGACTACTCCCTGGAAAAGACGCACATATTGTGATCAATAAAGTTCAAGATCTTTGTATCGGGCCATACCATGTCAAGTAGTCTGATTTCAGAGAAGTGTCCTGCTCGACCATCACGGATTTCGATGAAATTTTGTGTGGACATTCACACATGTCCCCAATGAACATTGGTAAATTTTTACGTTCATTGAAGTAATACTTGCTGAGATTAAGTAATTTGTTTGACCCCCCACTGCAGCCTTCTAAAGTATGACTCCGAGGTTTTGGTAAATTTGAGATACAGTATCTCCTGCAATATTTCGTTGGGAGAAACAAAACTTGGCCCACTTTTTGCGCTCTGTTAAACAAAGTAATAAAAAATTTCTATGAGCGATTTCCATGAAGAAAATTTGGAGCAAACTAGGCCCAAAAATTTGCAGCTCGAGAAAATTTTAAAGTTTGGGTTTTATACCTTTGGAAGTAAAGGTATGATAAACGTGAAACTTTGCACGCAATAACTTATCAATACAAGGTTTTCGAATATAAAATTTCATTCTCTTAATATATTTCATTAGTACTTTTCTTTTATAAAAATGTACCGTCTGGAAACTGTTTTTAATCATTTTCATTATAAAGAGCATGTTTTAAATTAGAGCACCTAAAAAACTAGATTTGGCTCTCTTCATCGCTGGCATGTAAGGCCCTAGAAATGTACGAGGTGCGTTCAAGTTCTAAGGTCTCCATATTTTTTTCTGACAAAATACTTAGCCAGAAAGTTGTAACTAACTGTTACTTCTCGACGTAATCACCGTGAAGTCGAACACATTTTTCCATGGCTGCTGAGAACTCTTCTTCAGGGGTATGTTTTGCCCACTGGTAAATCACTGAATCAGCGGCAGCTCGGTTGGGAAACGAGCGGCCATGGAGAGTGTCCTTCATGATTGGAAAAAGCCAGAAATCGCTAGGAGCGAGGTCTGGTGAGTATGGAGCATGGGAAACCACCTCAAAGTTGCTATTTTGAAGAAACTGCTGAGTTAGGAGTGCCCAATGAGCAGGGGCGTTGTCTTGATGAAAAAACACCATTCCAGTCTTGTTTGGTCGTTTCTCATGCACCACTGGAAGGAATTTTGTTCTCAAAACATTTTCGTATGAATTAGCTGAAACAGTTGTACCCTTTGGAACACAATGCGTGAGGACTACGCCTTCGCTGCCCCAAAACATGGCCACCATAACTTTCTCAGCAGAGGCTGTGACTCGAAATTTTTTTGGTGGCGGTGAATCAGTGCGTTTCCATTGTGAAGATTGGTGTTTCGTTTCGGGATTAAAAAATGGAATCCACGTCTCATCCATCGTCACAACTGATGAAAAGAAAGCAACATGCATTGCTGCATCACGTGTGAACATCTGAGGTGAATTCAGGAAGGTAGCCCGCTTGCTATGGCTAGAGGTTTCGCCTCCTAGCCGTCACGTGACACACTGCGATCTAGCCGTAGCGTATTTGAACGATCTACTGTAGCCCATTGGTAGACTATGGCCTAGCCATCGAAGATCGAAATCGAAGAGAAACTGTCAAGGATTTTTATGAAAGAACAGAGCGGGAAGAGGTGACGAATAATTAAAGTAAATTTAATCAAATATTATGATTATTATACACAAGGGCGGCTGCTTGCCGAACATATAATGTCAATAATTGAAGGTGAGTTTGTGACTATCAGTCCAAGTTGATTGCAGCAGACATTGGGGAATAAGCGGTTCGACTCCTCGAAGTTCCCTGTACATCCGGGACGAGAAAGGTGACGACTTGGAAGTAACGTCGGTGAGGTAGGTCAATGCAACAACGATGCTGTCAACTTGGGCAAGAACTGGGTCATGCTGGGTACCGCAAACTCAGACAGTGGCAACCCTTCAGGGTAAGTCGACCGTGGAGGAGTGACTGTGTAAAATAGAACAATGGATTAAATATATGGCGAGACAGGTAAGAATTTCCATCAAACGAAATTTCCTCAGTCTATGTTCCCCGTCCTTCGTTCAGATCTGTGTCCATGGGTTGGTCCTGCCGGCTTTCCGTCCGCTGTTGGAGCTGAGGCTGATGGTGTTGCCTCAACGAATGCCTAATCGAAGCGTCTTGAATGTTGCAAAGTCTAGGCAGCCCATAAGGGGCTGCGCGACTTATTCAAACGCCTCAAAAACGAGGCCCGTTCACAACTGACGAGGTATCAAAAGGCCATCAGAAAGAGGAAATGGAATGTCTGGTCTCCTCCGATGATCTCGCATAAACACTTAGATGTTGCGAAGCGTTTTTTGAACATAAACGGACCTAGCCGTGGCCATTCGAGAAGAAGAAAGGATCGTAGTTGATTGGCCACTTTCCTCCATACGGTCGAGAGTGATGAAGGATGACCTTGCGATCGACTCCAACGGGCCAGCCAAAATTCTTTGTTGATGAAGGCGATCGCAATAGCTAGATCCGGTTTGAGTACCTCGCCAATGGAATCGTTGAAGAGGAAGCGCACGGCCTGATATGAAAAATGTTCCAGTCCGTAATGCTGCTTCAAACGATCCCAGATCGACTTGGCAAACGGGCACTCGTAAAAAATGTGGCTAATGGTCTCGGCTACGCCGCACATGGAGCATCCAGCAGACCTGACAACCTTCCACTGGAACAGACGTTGAAGGGAAAAAAACCCGTGATGCAGCGGCCGCCATTGGTAGTTAAACAATGTTTTCTCAAAAGCAAATGATCTTAAAAGCTTCATGACTGCTGCCCACGGGCGATCGGGAAGAAGTCGAACGATGTCGGTCGATTCACCAAGGTCAGTCTGCTGAAATAACCATGCAAGCCGAAGCATTCCCCATTGCTGAGGATCAATACGGCGTAGCATCAGTAATATAGTCACTAAGTCCAGATTACAAGATGTATAAAACTCTGGTTGGTGCTGATATGGTATTACTGGCAACAAGGGAGGTAACGGGAGCCTATTCACCTTGAAGAAAAATCTAAAGTGTAAGAAGAAGAAGTTCACCCATAAAGGGGGAGGGCTAAGAAATACCAGAATCAGGGCAGCCAATCTAGCTGCAATAAGGTATCACTTAATGTCGGGTAAACCCAACCCCCCTCTCTCTAAGGGAATAAAGAGGAACGCTGCTCTTAATGGATGACGTTGCTGAGCAGTCGTCCCCCAAACACAGTTCACAATTGCCCCATGGAGTCTCATGAGGAGATTATACGAAGGCAAGGTGAATAGGCACTTGGATGTTAAAACTGGAAGCACATGAGTCTTAATGAATCTCACCTTGACAAACATCGATGTTGGAAAACGAAGACTTTTATCAAGGCGAGAGATGCACTTCTCAACAACTTGTTGCCAGTGTATGGAGTCCATGGTCGATTGAAAAGAAAAGACATACCCTAACACTGTAATTCGGTCGCACCATGTTATTGGGATGGTTTTCAGATAGTCCACAGTCCAGTTCCCAATAGCAATACCTTTAGAGTTGACGAGGTTGATGGAACTCCCCGTTGAAGGTCTCTTTATAGATGCTCAAGGAGTAAGCGTCGGACGCAAATAGCACTACGTCATCTGCATACGCCAAAGTCCTGATGTTTATGGATGCAGCTGGCAGATCGTATCCTCCAACATCTTGATGGCGATTTAAGTATTGCAATAATGGTTCCAAATAAAAGATGTATAGCAGGGGGGAAAGAGGACACCCCTGCCTGACACCCTTACACAGATTGAAGGTAGCAGATATGGAACCATTAATCGTCACACATAATGCGACCAAAACATACAGTGTGGAAATAATCGTGGCAAAAGTTCGAAGACGAAGGTGTCGAAACACTTCAAGGAGAAACTCATGGTTCACTTTGTCGAAAGCCTTTTCCTGGTCAAGGCTTAAAACGGCAAGAGTTTGTTGACGAGCACACGCTTCTTCCATAACACACCGAATCGTAATTAGATTATCGGACATCCTGCGTGATGGAATGGAGCAGGATTGTCCGGGTTGATGAAATCTTCGGCGAAAACTTTCAGTCTTTGTTGGAATACACCAGTGAAGACCTTGTAGTCGGTGTTGAGAAGGGTTATGGCCTCCACTGGGTAACCAACTCTGGATTCGGCACTTTGGGGAGTAGAATGATTTTCCCCGCGGTGAAGTCCGATGTGATGGAAGACGGGTCCTCGATGATCGAATTAGACACTTGCAACAGGAAAGGCCCAAGAAGATTCCATGTCGCGTTGTAGAACGAGTATGGTATGCCATCCATACCCGGGCTGGACTGGTGACGGCCGTCCGCTGACAGGAACTTCTTGACTTCGTCTTCGGTGAAGGGACGTGAGATGGACAGGTCAGCATCTTCAGAAAAAGGTCTTAGCGCCTCAATCCACGGCTTCGTTTCATCTGATGGAATGATTGGGTTATCGAAAAAGGATAAAAAATGGGCATGAAAAGCTGACAAGTTGTCGTGGTCAGAATTCACTTCCCCATTTTCCACCACCAATCGATGACATCGTTTTTTGTTGGCACGTCGCCTCCCCTCGGCGAACGCTGCTGATAAATTCCTGACGTCAGTCGCCCAGGAAACTTTGGCTCTGAGCGCTGCGCCGGCCGCCTTCCGGATCATTAGAGCGTTGATCTCGCTCTTCACCTGACGAATCTCCATCTCGAACACCTCCGTCGGGGTGAATACCTGAAGGAGCCGGAGGATCTCTTGTAACATGAGGAGATGACGACGCCGACGACGCCGACGACGAGCAGCATCTAACCCAATCTTCCGAAAGAAGCGTTTGATCTTGGTTTTTAAGCAATCGGAAATTGATACCAGATGTTGAAATGTCCAAAGAGATTACCCTGCACTCGCAGTCATACACACAGTTCGACACCAGAATGGCAACCCCTTTTCCACTTGGTGACGAAGAGTTGATAAATAATTGTCTGTTGGTGTATTGACTGCGAAGGCCCGGAAGGTCGTAGCACTGTTGTGAAGTGGCGAGCATGGGAAAGGGCAATGAACGATAACAACACCGATTGCTTAAAAGAGGAACCAAGAGAACGCACGTTCAGGGAGATGACCTTCATTGAGGATGTTTAATGGCGTACCTGCTGTATAAACGCCCCAAAGTGAGGTCTATTCGTTATTCCGGCGAACCATCACAACTCGGTCGGGAAGGTGAAGTGATAAGAACGGTCCCCTCTGACGACCGAGCACAAATGCCTAGAAGGTGTAAACTTGCATTTAAAAACCAACGGACCTAGCCGTACCCATTCGAGCTGCAGGAAGGACCTCAGATGGAAAGCTGCCTTCCTCCAGACTGAGGAAGGTGATGAAGATGGCATATGTCCCAAGGATCTGTCCACACGGGCACACCACACTTCTCTATTCAAGAACATAATAAGCACGGTTACGTCCAATTTATATGGTTCGCCTGAAGGACCGTCAAGCAAAAAACGCACAGAATGATACGTAAAGTTCCTTAATCTATAGTACTGCTTGAAACGGTCCCAGATGGGCTGAACGAATGGACACTCATAAAAAACGTGTTTAACGGATTCTTCAACCCCGCAGAATAAACACCCAGCAGACCTCACCACTCTCCACAGGTGTAAACGTTGAAAAGTAATGAATCCGTGGTGCAGCAATCTCCATTGAAAGCTGAACACAGTTCATTCGAAGGCAACCATTTTGATTGCCTTCAAATTTGCCCGACCACGGATAATCTGAGTGCAGTACAGGCTCAGACAGGTCTGCTGGAAGAACCATGACAGTTTCAAGTGACCACACTCTTGGGGGTCTATTTGACGCAATCCAGGAATAAAAGTCACACAGTCTAATTGGAAATTTTTTGAAAAGTCCGGTTGTGTATGAGTTATAATCACTGGCAGCGAAGCATGAAACGGCAGCCTATTCACCTTAAAAAAGAAACGCAAATGCAAAAACACAAAGTTTGCCTAAATGGGAGGAGGGAGAAGAAACACCCGAATCATAGTAGCCATCCTAGCTGCAATTAAATATGATCGTAGATCGGGCAGTCCGAGTCCCCCCCCCCCCTCTCTCAAATGGGGTAAAAAGATAAGCTGAAAGAAGCGGGTGACACCGGATGTTATTTCCTCGCACGCAATTCACAATTGCTCTGCGCACTATTTCCTGAAGCCGATGGGATGGCAAGGTGAATAGGCATTTAGCGCTCAGTAGTGACAACACATGAGATTTTATAAACCTCATCTTGACGAGCATCGAGGTAGGAAAACGAAAATTCTTGCCAAGGTGGGTAACACATTTATCAATCACTTGCTGCCAGTGGCTAGAGTCTTTATTCGGTAAGAAAGACAAGACGTAGCCTAACACTGTCACTTGGCCACACCACGTTATTGGGAAGGTCTTCAGATCGTCAGCCGACCAATTCCCAATAGCAATGCCCTTGGACTTCACGAGGTGATGGAGCTCCCCGTCGAAGCACTAAAGCATTTAAAGGTGACATTAAAGATGTTCAAGGAATAAGCATCATATGCGAAGAGAACCACATCGACGGCATAAGCTAGCGTCTGGATGTTGATCGATGCCACAGGTAACTCATATCCTCGAACATCTTTGTAGCGATTTAAATACTGAAATAATGGCTCCAAATAGAAAATGTATAAAAGAGGGGACAAAGGACACCCTTGTCTAACCCCTTTGGATAGTTAGAAGAAAGACGACGTAGAGCCATTAATCGCCACACATGATGTGGCCAAAGCATACAGTGCGGAGGTTATCGTAGCAAATTTCTGAAGATGAAGCTGGTGAAACAGTTGGAAAAGGAATTCGTGATTCACTTTGTCGAAGGCCTTCTCTTGGTCGAGACTTAACACTGCAAGAGTTTGATGACGAGCTTGCGCTTCTTCCATGACACACCGGGTAGTGATAAGATTGTCCGACATCCTGTGTGTTGATATCGAGCAGGATTGTCCTGGGTCAAAGAATTCGTTGGCATACAGTTTCAACCGTTGTTGGAAGATCCCAATGAAGACCTTGTAATCTGTATTAAGGAGAGTTATCGGCCTCCACTGGGATACCAGTTCAGGGTTTTGCAATTTGGGGAGTAGTATAATTGTCCCCATAACGAAATCCGCTGTGATGGAAGAAGGATCACTGATGATTGAGTTAAATACTCGCACCAGAAAAGGCCCACGAAATTCCCAGATTGCGATGTAAAAGGAGTAAGGGATGCCGTCCAAGCCCGGACCGACCCATGACGACCATCCTTTGCTAGAAACTTCTTTACTTCATCTTCAGTGAAGGGGTGGGTGATAAACAGGTCAGTTTCCTCAGAGAAAGGTCTTAGTGCCTCTATCCATTGCTTCAAAATTAAAATTTTCAAAATTTACCCCTTCACCCCCAGGGACGCGAAAGGTTTTTATTCTGAATTAGGGAACATTAAAACCAAATAATCAATATTCATTATCCCCCAATCTGTTCCTCTTTAGTCGTTATTTGGACCTAAAGACGGGACACCATTTATGAAACACCCAGTATATATGCATAAGATTACAAGCTTAATCTGTACCATGTGTGTCTGGCCGGCCGTCGTTTGCACGATAACGTGAAAGTGGATGAACTTAACTGAGATGTGTCAACTTTTGATGGGCTTTCGTGGATCCCTTAAAGCACGTGCACTAATGTGAATATGAACTTAGGGCATGTAACATATCAATCAATTTGTACTGACGATCATAAGTGAATACAGTGTTACATTATGTTTAACATTTAAGCATTGTTGATGTCAGCTTGGAGCATGTGCCTGTAATGAAGCTTTGTCAATGCACGTGCTCATTTCGTTTTTAAAATTCAGTGCTGTTAGGTCTATTGTTAAAAGTGGCTAATTACCGTTAGGCCTATTGTTAAAAGTGGAAAATAATATTAGGCCTATTGTTAAAAATGGCTAATGGTAGGCCTGTGACGTTACACGTGTTTATAATGAGTTTTATGCTTGTAGATTCATAGAGATGAGTTTCTTGAGATAATGATAATAATTTGTGTTGCAGTCTTTTGAGGTGAATTTTCTTTTGGAAGTGAATAGTATGTAGATAATGCAATTCTAAGAATATGTTTAGTGATGGAACTCAGTTGTGTTATGGACACTTTATGAAGTTGGATAAATAAAAATTTTGGTTGATGAGCTCCTGTGTGGAGAGGATGTTAATGTGAAACGGAAGTAATGACTTTTGTGATTTAAAATGAAGTAGTTCAATATTGATCTTTGGCATAGTCAATGAGGTAATGTTTTTCATTAATTGAAGACGGGAATCTTTCACGAGTCTGGAGATGGGAGAATTTTGATTAGGTAAATGTGCATTTTGAGAAGTTTATTTCTGATTTCTGTGTCGTTCTACAAAGTGAAAGCGAGGCCGGAAGTCTTGAAGCTATAAATTGAAGAGAAGAAGTAGAGGGTTAGTGAGACGGCAATCTTATGATTCCAGTGACGCTGGTGGGGCAAAGAGCTCCAACTGGACAGCAGAAACCATGGAGTTGGCGAATAAATGTTGGGGAGGGAACTCCTTTTTTTGGCAGTTTGATGAATGCAAATCACATTCGACTGAAGTCCAATAATCTATGGAATACTCCTTATCCTCACATTTCATTCAACAGGGAGTCTCACCACCAAATTAAGATGATGTATAATTGGAACTGGCCCCAGTGGCATATCAGGATGGATTTTAAATGGCCTAAGTGGCCAAGTATGGAAACCCCTCATCATGTTAAAGCAGGATCATTATGAGAATCCCACAACCATTAAGTAAGGAAGAGATTTAGTGAATTATGTGAATATTGACTAGATGATAGAATAATGTGATAGATGAATTCAAATTTAAGAGATGTTATACAAAGCTCCCCTAGTGTAGTGGCGAAATAGAATTAAAAAATTAATGTGATACGAAATATCAACTGAGGGTTGAAGGTGCGAAATGGATCCTGTTTAAGAAAAGATGCAAACAACAAACCCTATTCTGAGAATAAAATGAATTTGGAGACACCAATGGGTAATATAAAATAGCGATTCTACAGTTTGGAGCAGAAAGGCAATTTCTGAGTGAAGCAACATAGATCTGCAAGTGAGAGGAGGATTCCTAAAGATCCGACACAGAGTGGGAAAGCGACCGAGATTCTTCAGATTATGCATCAACTTCACGAGATTGAGTTTAGGAATCTGTTGAACTCGCTTTAGACATTTTGAGAAGCCAGTGAACTCGCTTTAGACATTTTGAGAAGCCAGTGAATTCCCTTTAGTCATTTTGAGAAGCCAGTGAACTCGCTTTAGACATTTTGAGAAGTGATAGATCCAGATTCCTCTCTCAAAGCACAGCGAGCAGTCTTCATATGGAAATTGTGTGTAGAAGTATAGTGTTTATAGTGCCCTTGGATATAAAAAGGAGTTTTTGGTGTTGTGATGTTAATTATGGATACAAATCTTCAGATCGATGAATGTAATTGTAAGTGATGAGATTTTATTTGAACTTGTTTAGTATTTAATGAAGATAGATTGACCTTTTGAACTTTTAATGTAGATTATAATTAATATTAAGATTGGGTGAAACCCTTTTTAGAGTAATCACTTGAGCACAAGTTTCATTTGATAAAGAATATTGAGATTTGCATTTAGATAAGATAGAATAAGGTTTTATATAACTTAATTAAGCAGCTGCAGCTAATTAGTATTTGAAAATAATTAGTAAATAATAATTATTAAATAAAAATGAAAAATAAAATAATAATTAACAATTAACAAAATAATTAATAAATAATAAGTAAAATTAAAATAAAACTAGAAATATAAAATCAAATAAAAAGCTGACGTTTTGGATAGAGACTATCCTTTATCAAAGCAAAAAGATAATTCTCTGAAGGCAATTAGAATATTAGAGAATTATTCTGAAGTTATGAAAAAAGTACGACAATCGAACAGTGTAGTGAAAAGACACGAGCGGTTCGGGAGCAGAGCTTCCATAGCACACTCGCCCATAACGTAACCAAGGGAATTATACGGAGTTAGACGAGGAGCCTGATGTCCCTCAAGAGCATCCTGAGAATAGAGTCCTAACTGGTATGACGAGGAATAAGATTGTTGATTGACGTAGAGATAGCCCTGAGCATCTGCAGCTAAGATATCCAGAAGTCGGGGAAGATAACCTTATTTATATCATCGATATTAACTTCCAGCACATGAAGGGTCTTCGTATCCTTATGGGACCCCTAAGGGCTAGAGGGTGGTCCAGTATACTGGCTAAAGCCTGGTTTCCATTTAGCGTCGGTTCGGCGTGGGTTAGGCGTCTGCGTCTTTTTTTGGAATTTTTGAAAAACGCATTCGTTTTCCAATTAGCGTCTGTTAAGCGTCTGCGTCGGTTCGGCGTCGGTCCGGCGTGGGTCACGCGTCGTTTCAAGATCTGGCATGGCTAGATTTTTAGGCGTCTTTTTCAGGCGTCGTTTTGATCTAGCCAATCAGGTGCGATCTACTTCGCTATGGATTCTGGGTAGTTGTCTTCGCCGATTCAGATGGAGAATCATGGCTGCCGTAGCTGCTGTTCGCCGACACGGGTTCTCGCGACTTTTCCTTCGTGAATTTATTATTAAACAGGTTATAAAAATTTGGTGAATTATTTATTTATTAAGTGAAAATGATATAGTAATAAATTCAAAGCGTGAACTTGACCGGAGTGGTTGATATCTTCTTTTTCCATCACCTTGAGAGAGCGACAATTGTTTGCAGCGACTTGACCAATCAGATCAGACCAGATGCAGGATAACTGTTGAAAGTCGCTAAATGGAAAACGACCGCGCTCGCGTGCTAATCAGGGTGCGTCTCACAGGCGTGGATTGCAAAAAACGACGCCGAAGCAAAAAGCACGCCGACGCTGAACCGACGCTAAATGGAAACCAGGCTTAACAAGGGATTGTCGTAGGTCTCAATTTTAAGAAGCAATTTCTTAAGGAGCATTTGGACATAGCTACCAATGTGGTCCATATTGAGGTCTTCATAAATGTAAGACTTGTTGGCCACTCTCCTGTCGAGCTGAACAATGATCATGAGGGTTACATATTGGAAGTTCTGTATTTCCCTCCACCTTGATTTGCAGATAGACGCCCAGGCAGGCATTCCATGGAGCAAGATGGTGCGGATTACCACCTTGTACAGCAGGAGTTTATTGTCCAATCCAAGGGCACTGTTTCTCCCCAAGAGTGCAATCAGGCTGAACTTTGCCTTTTTAGCCTTGTTGAGGGCATATTTAACATGGTCATTCCAGTTTAGCTTAGAGTCAATTTTTACACCAAGGTACTTGTAGTTTTTCACCCAGTCCTGTTTTTTGTCATATAAGGCCAGGGTTCCTGGAGGATTTTTGCGTTTACGTGTAATGTACATAGCTTTACATTTGTCAACGTTGAGCTTTAACCTCCATTTGTCGAACCATTTTTCGCACTGTAGCAAAGCCTTTTGTAAGCGACTAATGACGTGTGCGGGATTTCTTGCACTTGTTGTGATGGCCGCCTCATCAGCGAATAGATACAGTTTGCATTTGCGAATTCCGGCAGATCGTGAATGAAGAAATTGAACAGCGCTGGTCCCAGGACTGAACCCTGGGGAACACCCGCGTTGATATCACAGGGATTAGACAGGGTGTTTCCAACCCTGACACGGTAGGATCTATGCGACAAAAAGGAGCGAACCAAGGCAATCAATTCATCAGGGAAACCACAATTTATCATTTTAAAGATAAGGCCGTCGTGCCAAACCTGGTCGAAGGCTTTATGGACATCGAGTAATTGAGAGAACTGTTCAAGTCTTCAACCAGTCTCCATACATGGAGCTGGCAGGAGTGATTCGAACGAAAGCCAAATTGCTCCCTGCAAATTAGATCATTTGATTCACAAAAATCATTGAACCTCTTCAGAATTGTGCGTTCGAAGACCTTAGAAAGTGTAGGCAATAAGCTAATGGGCCTGTAGCTGACAGGAAGTGCGGGATTGAGGCCAGGCTTTGGTATAGAGAGGATGACTTGAGTTTTTCCAGGAATCTGGGAAGTAGCCGTGGTTCCAGCAGTCGTTTAAAATCTTCGTGATTGCGCAGATTACCTTTGGAGGCAAATTCTTAAGAGCACCGTTAGTGATGGCGTCTAGTCCAGGAGCCTTGTTACTCTTAACTTGCTTAATGATGTTCGATACCTCGGCGTTGTCAATGACATGGGGAGACTTTTTTACATTATGGATTAGATCAAACTTAATGCAGCTCTCTTTAACTTGACGTGTGTTCTCGATACCAGCCAATCTATCTTCAAGGGGGGGTGGTGAATTGACTCTTAAGTGAGTTTGCGATGAGTTGGGCCTTTTCCTGGGGACTGCTAACAAAGTTCCCATCATCCGTAAGCAGAGGAGGTAAATCGGTGTTTTTCTTATTGACTGTGCACCAGAGGGAGTTGTCCTGGACTGACAGACTCTTGATTTTGCTGCACCATCTTTGGATTAGTAGTTCCTTAATCTGTTCGCTGACCTTGCGTGTTAACCTATTGTACTTAGTCTTGAACTGCAGACACCTAGTACGTTGCCACAATCTTCTGAACGAGTTCTTATCAGGTATGAGTTGCCTGATAGATGGGGGGAGATCGAGATGGTCGGGTCTCTTTCGTTCAATGTCAGCAGCACTAGCATCACTGGCTGATTTAATCGATTGAGTGATTTCACTAATATTACTATCAATGTCAACATTGTTGGCAGGATCTGTATATGGGATGTTATACTCTTTAGGCAAATCTCTAAAAAGCTTCCAATCCTGCTTCCGTCTGAGACTGACCCTCAGGTCAAGGTTCAAGCCCTCAAAGTTGAGAGCGACTGGGCGATGATCGGAGGATAAGTCGTTCACAGTAAAGATATTATATGGTTTGAAAAACCCCTTGAGAACAGCAATGTCAAGTACATCACTAACGGGCGAGTGATCGCAGTAGTAGGTGTCGTCAAGAGGACCGATGACTAAGGTATCAGTTTGTTTTAACAAATAGCCATAGAGAATGAAACCGTTATGATTCATACGTTTAGAATTCCAATGTGGGTGTTTGGTATTCAAGTCACCCGCCATAATGACTGGAATGGGACCGTTTAGTAAATCATCGAGCTCGCAGGGATCGAGCTTGTGCCTGGGCGAGTTGTACAAGGAGATAAATTTAACTTCCCCTACGTCCACGTCATTTATAATGACTGACACTGCTTCCATTCCCACGAAGCTGGTTTTGGTAGTCTCACGATGGTCGATGCCTTGTTTTACTATGAGTGCTGCCCCGCCAGACGCAGGGCTGGCTGCATTTATAATGGGTCTATCCTTGCGGTAGACAGAATAACCAGGCAGGTCAAAGGTCCGATTCGGCTTGAGATGAGTCTCACACACAAAGGCAATGTCAATATTCCAACATGTAAGAAAGTTGTAAAACTCTATACAATTGCGATAGAGCCCCCTCGCGTTCCAAATATTGCAACGAAGCTTTCCTTGCTTAATTACTCTATAGTGGTGTCTATCCATGATTAATTTCTGTTTCGGCTGAGTCAAACTGAGGCAAATGTTTGCTGTTTTCCTTGAGAAGATTCATTAAGTTCCCCACATATATGTATACTCTGGTCAGTTCATTGGGGTCTATAATTCCATTGCTAGCAGAACTGAAGGCGACAGAAACAAATGTTCTACCATCCACTGTTTTGGTGCTTTTGAATTTCCTAGCCTGGGGGTACTTTGGGCATTTGGTATAGCTAGATGTGTGTGTTGACCTTCACAGCGAATACATTTAGGCGGGTCTTTACCTTTTATATTGGTACAGTCCCTTGACTGATGATCGCCTGCGCACTTTTTACAACGTGGTAACTCGGTGCAACCCTGAGACACGTGCCCAAAACGTAAGCAATTGTAACATTGCAATGGCCTTTTGTTACCCCTAAATAATTCAACTGCTACAGCAATACGACCGATACGTTTCAGATTTAGGAAGGACTTATTATATTCATTGTTTTGGAGGAGGACTAGGACCATTGGCATCTCGACAGCACCGTTTGCTTTTTTAAGCCTAATTGCTTTGTCCGGGAAGTAGTTGGCACTTCTGAGGTCTTCACAGCATTCTTCGAGGTCGTATGTTTTGTCAACGTTACGAACAACGTATTTCAGTAGCTTTTCAGACTTTAATTGGCGGTGTTGAATTTTAAGAACATCATTCTTTTTGATTCCAGACACTAAAGTTTTGTGCGATTCTTTGTCATGACATTTGACCTTAATGGTGTCTGAACGACCCGTGTGGGCAGTAATTTTATCCAGAGCCACGTGTTTCTTAATCTCGTCTAGAATTTCCTTGATTGGTTTTCCATGATGACGAATAATTATCGGAGGAATGTAAATAGCTCCCTTTCCATGTGTGGCATTGCTTTGGGAATGACTAAGCTTATAGCTTTGTTACCACGTAGGGCCACAGAGACGCCATCGTTGATATTGACAGTGTATTGAATGTTTTCTATCCTAACACCGCTTTTGTTCTTTTTATTGTGCGCAATACGCCAGTTACCGCCATCATTGTCAGCAGAATCATTTTCGTGCATTCTTTTGACGCTAGTTCGTAGTGAAAAGTTTCCTTCTTTGACCGCTTCCAGGCAAGTAGAAACATTTTCATTATTATGCATGGGATCATGATTTTCCACTATCATGGGAGAATCAGAAGTAATAAGAGAGCCCATAAACTCCTTGATAATATTGCCAAGGTTAGCAATCTCCAAACTAGCGCTTTGAACATCCTTTCTTAAATTATCAACTTTACTACCAAGTTCCTTGGACAGCGCTTCTACCCTTGATTCCGACTCTATGTATTTGTTGTTTAGTTCAGTACGTAATGCCTCAAGTTGTCCGTTAATAATAATGTCAAATGCCAGAAATCTCGGATCCTTACACGCATCTTTGTAGGCCAGTTCACAAAGTAACACTTTACCATCAGCATACTTAACAGTACATGAAGGAGATTTTGACGCAGCGCCTGATGTCATCATGAAGCAGGTGAGATGCTGGGTTTTGCCGTCCTTAGAAGGACGCACCTACTCAGAACGACTCAGTTTAAAAGACTTAAAAAAAGTCCTACCTTGTTGGTCTTCTTGGAGAATCCGCCGATGCACTGAAAGCCGTGGTACATCGTCGTCCGTCGAGTGGTAGAATGGTCGTGCAGTAGCAGCAGTGTGGATCCCTCATCTGCAACCAGAGGAATCTGAATTGACAATCCATGAAAAAGTACTAAAGGACGCCTTTATATATAGTTGGCATAGGAAACAGTAAGACGGTATTGGCTGAAAAAGTAGAAGAGGAATTTGAAGATGTGTTGGGATAGGCCAGGAAGGAGGACAAATAGGAGGTAATAAGAGGGTGACGAAAAATAATGCAATAGCATAACACATACAAAATTAAATTTATAAAAAAGTTTAGGAATGATAGGGTGCCTAGCAAAACGATTTTGTAAAATTCCCTGGAAAAAAAATATCCCTGAAAAAATCACTGACCGTTCCCGGTTACACAATTTTTTTGACAAAGCCCGGTCGCTAGTCACCCTATAAAATAGTATCGCATAACAAAAAGGTCACTAAAATAAAAAAGTACAGAGAGCCTACAAAAAAAAGTACAGGGACGGACACAAAATGAACATAGAAGTAGAAAGATATGACAGAACATTAAAACTGAGAAAAGATAAAGAAAAAGAAAAAGAAAAAAGGCCCAGAGAGCCTGCGACAAATTAGGGAATAGCTGAAGTTGAAGAGGAATATGGGAAAGGTAATGAGGGAATGGTGCCTTTGCTAAGGTTAATGCCATTAGGGGTGAGGGAATTAAATTTTCAAATAAGAAAAGACTCGAATTGCTTTCTTTCTTTTTTGTTATGGAAATTACTACGAAGAATATAAAGGCTAATGGCCTGTAAAGAGTGACCAGGGGAATTAAAGTGTTTAGCGACAGGGATGTCAGCATTGCTAAGAATATCGAACTTATGCCCGGCAAATCTGGAGCGTATGGTATTGCCTGTCTCTCCAACGTACTGTTTCTGGCATACTTTGCAATGTAACAGGTAAATTAAGTTATGAGAAGTGCAGGTCAGGTTCTGGTTAATTTTGAAAGTAAAGGAGGAAGCACTGCTGGAAATGGAGGTAGCAGGGTCAAGAAAATGGCAAATGCCACAACGCTTTGCATTGCAAGGAGAACATCCCTTAGTGGAAGTGCGTGGTTTGGTAATAGCAGCATGGACCAGAATATCTTTAAAATTAGATGTCTGTTTAAAAGAAACTTTTGGTGGTTCTGGTAGAATGGAGTGGAGAAGAGAAGAGTTGTCAATAATATGTTGATGTTTCCTTAGGACAGTTTTAATACTATTGAGGGTTGGATGATAAGGAAGAACTAATGTAGGTGTTGTCATGGCTGGAGAAGGTTTGGGGTTGTTGTTAGAACGAGAATTGCGATGTTTATAGATAGAAGCGCGTATGACAGATTTGGGGTAGCCTCTTGCTTTTAGATAGTGGGTAAGGGCGTTAGCATGGAAGTCCTTGTCAGGCTGATTAGTGCATATTCTATGGATGCGAGTTAACTGACCTAATGGGATGTTATCCTTGCAATGGCGCGGATGGCAGCTGTCATAGTGTAAGTACTGGTGTTGGTCAGTGGGCTTCTTATAGAGATTAGTAGACAATTTATTGTTAGTGATAGACATAGAGACATCCAAAAAAGAAACTGTCCTGATAGAGTAATTGTGAGAAAACTTGATGGAGGGGTGGATGGAGTTGGAATGGGTGATAAAAGATAAGAGTGGGTCTTCGTGGTGTGGTCAGATCAGCGAACTTCCCTTCCTGGCACTTTTTTCAAAACACTGAGCATAATATAACATTTAAAGAAGTCACTCGGATTGGTCAACTGGCGGTGCTTGTTGAGCTGTTTAAGGGCAATAAGAAACCTCTTCAATGTTATAATTGCCTCAGATTTGGACATGTTTCCATGGGTTGTACTGAGCTACCCCGTTGCAATAAGTGTGCAGGATATCATCAGTCCAGGGACTGCAAAAATGTAAAGGGACAGGATCCACCTAAATGTATTCGCTGTGAAGGACAGCATACGTCAAGTTTCTCTGGATGTCCTAAATATCCCAAAACAGTGAGCAGATCGCGTGGTGCTAAGACTACTGAAGGGAGATCCTATGCATCGGTGGTTTCAAAAACTGCTGACAAAAGTTTTAACCCGTCTGATTTGCAAGCTATGAATATGAAAATAGGCGCGATGCTCAAATTATATGAGGAGATCGGAAAATCTATTCCGCAAATTGTTAAATCGTTCACTAAAGTTTAATCATGGCTAGCAGCAGTTTCAAAGTAGTCAATCAAGGAAGACTTAGGTGTACCATCTGGAATGCCCGAGGCATTTCACGTAGGCGTGAGGAGTTTTTCGACTTCCTATCGAGAAAAAAAATTGATATTGCCTTTGTCTGTGAAACGCACCTCAAGTCGGAACGGCAATTCAAGCTGCCTGGATACATGGTCTAGCGTAAAGATAGACTCCCAAAGAATCCTGCTCATGGTGTTTCTGGTGGAGCAGCAGTTATAGTCAAAGAGGGTATTGAGCATGTTGAAGTCACTACTCGGAACTATTTAGGAATGGAGGCGGCCTCTATTCTCATCAAGGACCTCACGATTGGCTTGAGTTAAGATTGCTGCGCTGTATAACTCTCCAGGGCATGCCATTGACCCCTGTGATCTCGACGAGTTGCTCTCTGGTAATTTGCCTGTTGTTTTTACAGGCGATCTAAACGTGAAACACCCTCACTGGAATTCCAGATGTATTAATCACAATGGTGCTACTTTATATGGTTACATTCAGAACCAGCTGGACACTGTGGCTATCGGTCCAATCAAACATACATATTATTGTGATCATTCGCCCACGAGCGATGTCCTGGATATTGCTATTCTCAGGGGTCTCTTCAAACCGTTCAATATTTGCACTGTGGACGATCTAACATCAGACCATCTTCCTGTTGCCCTTAACTTCGATGGCTTAAATATGGACATCCTGAATCGGCTTCCTATAAGGTGGGATTGGAAACTCTTTCGTGACGTCCTTAAAACTAGCAACGGCTTCACAGCGAGTGCCTCCAGCATCAATGAAATCAATGATAGAGTCGAAGACATTACCAGTAATATCAACAATGCGATGTCTGCTAGTGCTTGCCCTATAAACCCTAAATATCCTGGCAATCTCGATCTTCCTCCAAGTATTAGGCAAATTATTGCAGAGAGGAATGCGTTCCGAAGACTTTGGCAGCGTACACCTGATCCCATCTTTAAGAGAAAGTATAATAAGCTTTCTAGGAGGGTCCACGAAAAAGTAAGAGAGCTACAAGTGCAAAAATGGACTAGCAAATTGAAGAATCTCTCAACTCATGACAAATCGCTCTGGACTACGATTAGAGCTCTTAAGTGTAAGAAAACGAAATTCCCACCCCTGTTTTCTCCAGACGGTACTATTCTTGCCACAACAGACCAAGATAAAGCTGAATTAATTGCCGAGTCATTTATCAATCAATTTATCACCCCAATTCCAGATACTCCGGACGGAGAGCATGCAATCAGCGAGGTTCGCAATGTGTGTTCCAATTTTTATGAGGGTCGGCGTGCTCCTATAGAGCGATCAGTATACCCGATGGAAATTGTCGAGATCATCAAGAAACTCAAGAATAAGAAAGCCCCTGGAATGGATGCCATCACAAATCATGCACTTAAAAATCTACCTTCCAACCTGATTCTTGATATCGTTAGACTAATTAATGACTGCTGGAAACTCGGATATTTCCCTACTGGTTGGAAGGAATCAATTATCCTAAACATTCCTAAACCAGGTCTTAACCCTTCATTGCCTGCAAGTTACAGGCCCATCAGCCTTTTACCAACTATGTCTAAGGTTCTAGAGCGGACAATTCTTAAAAGGTTCAATGAATTCTGCTCTGCCAATGATCTTACTCGTGATGAGCAGTTTGGTTTCCGTACGGACCACTCCTGCCAAATGCAAATATGGCGGCTTGCTGTCGATGCAAAAAACTCTCTTAACAAGTCTCTATATGGTGGCATTATCTTCCTAGACATTTGCAAGGCCTTCGATCAAGTTTGGCATGATGGTGTCATTTATAAAATGATAAAATTTGGATTTCCAGATGACCTAATCATGCTGGTGCGCTCTTTCCTCTCAGACAGGTCTTTTCGAGCTAAAATTGGTGACTCCCTTTCCCAATCATGTATGGTTAAAGCCGGTGTCCCACAGGGATCAGTTCTGGGACCAGCCTTGTTTACTTTTTTTTATCCAGGACTTTCCCAAACCAGACAAGTGTAAACTGTGCTTCTACGCTGATGATGCGGCCATCTTAACCTTTGCCCGTGTTCCTGCCCATGTCGTCTCTCGCTTGCAGAAAGCGCTGCATCTCTACGAAAAATGGTTCAACAGATGGAGGTTGAAGTTAAATGTTGGCAAGTGCAAGGCTATGTTCTTCACAAACAAACGCAGAAACCCCCCAGGTTTGCTTACCCTGTACGGAAATAAGCTCGACTGGATCAAAGAGTATAAATACCTTGGTGTGGTGATCGATTCTAGGTTCACCTGGAATCAACATGTTTCCTACGCCCTGAATACGGCAAAGAGGGCCAAATTCAGTCTGATCGCGTTGCTTGGCCGTAACAGTGCCCTTGACATTGATAACAAGCTGCTCATGTACAAAATGATCATCCGCACGATCTTGCTTCATGGTATGCCAGCTTGGGCTTCCGTGTGCAAAACAAGGTGGAAGGAGCTGCAGACATTCCAAAATATTACTCTTAGAGCAATTGTGAAACTTGATCGCAGAGTAGCCAACAATAATGTCGTCCATGAGGATCTAGGGATGACGCATATTGGCAAGTTTGTACAGGATACGATAACGACTATGCTCCCGAAGATGCTTAATCACAGGAATCAGTTGGTGTCTGAAATTCACAACCCTAATGATACAGGAAACGCTTAAAACATCGTTTGCCCAGCCATGTCCTTGAAGTTAACTTCGACGATGTCAGGAATGTTATCTTCCCCGATTTTTGGATAGCCTAGTTCGCCTCTTGCTCCCCCCCCCCCCCTTTTCTATGATAATGTTCAATCAACCTTTTTATCCCCAGAATGAGGGAAATATTCTTCAATCATCTTGAGGAGGACCTTCGGGGTTTTTTCAGGCTTCTCACCTACCTCAGTGTAATTCCCCTGGTCTATACATGTGACGAGTGAGTTTGGGAGCTCTGCTTCAATACCACTCGCAATTGATTCTACAATCCACTGCTCGATTGTCGAGTACTTTTTTCATAACTTCAGGATAATTCTCTAATATTCTAATTGCCTTGAGAATTATCCTCTTTGCTTTGATAAAGGATAGTCTCTATCCGAAACGTCAGCTTTTTATTTGATTTTATATTTCTAGTTTTACTTTGATTTTACTTATTATTCATTAATTATTTTGACCAACTGACAACAACCTCTTGTCCACAAAAGAATTTTATTAAGCAAATACGTATTTCGAACTCATTGAGTTCATTATTCAATGCCGATACAGAGTTTGGTTGAATTACAGAGAATATATATAAGGGCTGGAGTGGCCATATCCAATAAAAAGGTACAAAGTAAATTACAAAATAAAAAGGACCAATGGGGGAAAGGCAAACTATTAACATCAGAAGCGCGGACCTAGGAGAGATAC
>JAHWFO010084982.1:0-11821 GCA_023313115.1 Rhysida immarginata
ATGTTATAAGGCTGAGCATTTCTACTCATGTTAGGGAGGTAGGGACATTTAACCGATTGAATGTTTGGTACTGATGTCTCTGGTGTTACAGAGCAGTCATAGAGGTGGTGCATGCAGAATCGGTGAACCGTGGTCTAAGCTGAAGTTAGCTGACGACACTGCTCCTGATCTGATTAGTCGTTGCACGATGCTTGCGTGTGTATTATTCGTTTTCGGGATTACTGTGCTCCTCCCCACCTGTATAAAAGGAGCATGTGACGCGATCGAGGCATTGTGTGTGGTAGTCCAAGGGCTGTGGTGAATGCTTAATCTGATGCCGTGTGGTATTGAAGAGTCCGCTCAGGTGACGTAGGCAATGAACCAGGTCACTGGTCAGAAAATAGGCGAATTACTACCTAGTACCCCACGTGAGTAGAAGATGTGACACGCTGTCAGATGCTGTGTGTGAGCATTTTGAGATAGTGGGGTCGTATAGTACTGCTAGTGTAGGCCATGACAGTCTGTTAGTGTACCTGATAATGACGTACCCTTCAAGTGAAGTCTGTTGAAATGTACCTTTTTATGCTCATCAAATGGATGCTTCAGTGTATTCGAGATGAGAGCAGACGCTAAAGAACTGAGTCGATCTATTGATCTTGTTATTTATGGTTTTATGTCTATTACATTATACACTCACAGGCCAAAAGTCATGGGATAGCAGTGACTTTTTCAAGTAGCAGTAGCATCATGTGCAAACAGTATAAATATGCAAATTAGTGTCAGTAGGTTTAGTTACATGACGAGAGCTATCCGAGTTTGAACATGGTATGTGGAGCACGACGTATGGGAGCACAATGGCTACACGTCATTCAATATCAGAGGTGGCTCAAGAATTCAACATCCTACGGTCCACAGTTTCAAGAGTCTATCGACAGTACCTACTTGACTGCATTACCCCCGACCATGGACAATGCAGGTCAACCACACCTTCTCTATTAATGGGACTAATGGCATCTGACAAGGCATCTGAATGGGACTAATGGTCCTGAGTACTCTGACTCACCGATTCTGGGGACCCGAGTTTCTGTGGAATCCTTTTCTTCGCATGTGTGGTCGATAAACCTGCAGATATATTTCTAAGTCCTTAGCACAGGGAATCAGTCTGGCGTGAGCTTCAAGTGGGCACTGAAAGTGTGGGTCTTTTATTAAAGTTTTGAACCCAATTTTATTGATGAAGACTGTTAGTTGGTGGGTCTTGCTTTTGATAATCTTTAATAATCAGTAACACAAAGAGAAAATGGAAGGAAAAATTCCGCGACCTCAACCGAGCTAATTTGTGACTTCAAGGAAGTACATTTGGACACAATGTAACAGCCTGGCAGTTCATTGTCTGCAATAGCTCAATTGGTTAGAGTGTTGCCAGCGATAGGCAAAGTCCAGGTCGCAGAATATTTCCTTGGCTTCTCTTTGTATTCACGATTTGTTTGAAGTATATCTTCAGTATATTTTTATCTCCTCTAGTCAGAATTTTAAAAATCCAAAATTTTTAGTAAAACAGCAGAACCCAAATTTAACAAATATATTTTAAATTTAATCATTTATTTTGCGACCTGCCTTCGTGGGCACTGACCACTCTGGGCCAAGCTATGGTGTCAACCTACCATACGGGAGCAACTCGATGGGGGTTTGGAACTCTGAACGCGGTGATTGGAATGAGACACGATCTCAGTGGTATAAACTCCAAACAAAATTTATTCAATCACTAAGAAACTGGTTTACACAAGCATACATATATGTACAAAGTGTTTCATAATTGGTGTCCTGTCTTTAGGTCAAATAACGACTCAAGGGGAACAGATTGGGGGAAAATGAATATTGATTATTTGGTTTTAATGTCCTCTAATTCAGAAAATAAAAACATTTCGCGTCCCTGGGGGTGAAAGGGTAAATTTTGAAAATTTGAATTTTGTAGGGGTAGGGGTTAGACCCCATGTGTTATTTAGAAAGTTGTAGAGAATCATGTAAAATGTGGGTTTAGCAAAAAACCCAGTGAAAAAATCTCATCCCCTACCCTTTATCGAGTGGGTAAAGTGAAAGGTATGGCTAGCTAATGTAGACAAAAACAGAAAAACTCATTAGAAACTTATTAGAACTTTATTTGCTTTTCATTCTCATTCATTTTTAAAATGTACTGTTTTCTAGTAAGTAATAACCCCTACCACTACAAAATTAAAATTTTCAAAATTTACCCCTTCACTCCCTGGGATGCGAAATGTCCTTATTCGGAATTAGTGGACATCAAAATCAAATAATCAATATTCATTTCCCCCCCACCTGTTCCCCTTGAGCCGTTATTTGGACCTAAAGACAGGACACCAATTATGAAACACCCTGTATATATATGTATAAGAAAAATTTAATATGTATGTTCAGTGAGCCAAAAAATTATCCTTACACCTTGACTTTATGAAATAAATCTGTAGTTTCATCATGAAATGAAACGGAAATCGTGAAAAAAAATTACACTACTGTGACAAAAGGAAAACTTTTGTCAGTTATGATCGAAAAAGAACGATCTCAAATTGTGTGGTGCTCCGATATTAAAAGATAATTATATCCAAAAAGGTAAAGAAATGTAAACACATTTTTAATTTCCAACCTTGTCAAAAGATCTAGGAGTAATCTAGGATCTTCATGACTTGTATCAGAACTTAAATTCTATGTAGTTTTGAGACATGCGAGATTGAATCATCGTCGGTGCATTAGGCCTAACAGAACTCTATCATGTTTGGTATTTGACTCCTGTTCACTCAAAAATCAAATGGGAACTTAAAGACTTCACTACCAGAGGGCTCCGAGTGCACTAGACCAATCACAAAGAGCATTGGTCATATAGACCAATCAGATACATTTGTGTTCCACTGCAGGTGTTGACGGCCTTTCAATCCTATCAGAATTCAAAGCGCCAGCTTCAAAATGATATTTAAGGAGGGAGGCAACAAACAATAGACACTGGTGCTCATTCTTGTGAATCAACATGTTGGATTGATGCTGCTCTCGTTACTTATGATTAACATGTCTCAAGGGAAGAAGTTCTGCGATCGTGAGTGATTAGGCTTAAGGTTACCTAGATCGAACTTAGTTTACTTAGACTTATTTGACACACTGAAAATGAACTAACTGAACATTAAGCAGGGACAATTGACTTTAACTTTGCATTGTCTTAGGGTTACTGTACTCCTCCCTTTATAAAAGGAATACACGACACGTTCTGCGTCAAAGAATTAAACTGAAATGTAATCAAATGTAAATTACTGATTATCTTTTGTACTTTGCTCTCGTAATATGTAACCTGTATTTTTGTTGTTGCTTAGGCCTATCTACTTTATTGAATTCTTTAATATAAACATAAATTGATTTGTGGATATGATATAAAAGATCTTATCATTGAAATAAGCCTTTTTGAATAAGATAAAAACTTTTGTATTTAGTTTGTTTGTATCGCAATAAAAACACGATTTCTTTTGTACTATGTGTTTTTCCTTATTTTACTCACTATAGACCTATCTTTCTATCACAGTGGCACCCGAACAGGGACAATAGTGGGTGGAGAACACATAGATAGTAAACAAAAGTTTTCGAAAATGGAAGGAGAACCGGACTACAGTGAAGATAGTGTTGTTGTGCAAGGGGAAAATGTGTCCGAGGGAAATTTAGAGTCCCAGACCGTGGCTGGCTATTCTAACATGATATCTACCTTCTCAGGGGAGGAGGGTAATTTAAGCTAGCAGCTTTTCTGGCAATAGTGGAAGATGTGGCTGGAATGGCCAAATGGGATGATCGCCTAAAAATAAGCATTGCAAAAGCAAATTTGAAAGGGGTGGCCGCCAAGAAACTGTGTGAGCATAGACTTAATGAAATAGAAACATATTCTGAATTTCTTGACTCTTTTAAAAGGGTATGACTGTTAAGAAAGCTAGAGGGGACCCTTAGGGGGATTTTATTAATGCTCAGCAAGGTAACAGAGATACTGTAAATGAATATGCTTGTAGAGTGGAGCTTTGCAAAAACTTAATACATAAGACTCCTTGTTGGGCAGACAAACATAAAGAATTAATTCTAGAGAGATTCGGGGAAACTGTGCTCCCTAATCATAGGGTGTCTTTGGCACAGGGACAACCTCCAACCTTCGAGGAAGCTGTTTGCTTAGCTAATAAGTCCGAAGACCTTCATGTTAAATCAACATTATGGTGTTGTCAAGTTTCTGAAGATTTTAAATACCCAATTGATAACACCATAGAAACCATAAAAAAAAATTTGACTGATTTGGCTGCCCAACTACAAGAAAGAAAAATCCCAAATAGCTCGAGACAAAACAATTCAAGATTTAACAAATCAGTTAGAGAGCATAAAACAGGAACTAGACATTATGAAGACTAGGAATCAAAACAGAAAGAACATTATCTGTTTTAAATGTAAAAAGAAAGGACATATTTCCAGGTTTTGCAAGAGAAAACCTTTAAATTAGTAGTGACCACCAGTGGAAACCAGTCATGGGGGTCACAAGCCAAAGAACACAATCTGGTTGAATTACAAAAGGATCATAAAGGGCTCCATAAGTTAGAGGTTAAAATAGATAGTGTGCCCTTAGAATTTTTACTTGATACGGGATCCGAGATGTCCATAAGTGATGACAGAATAGCTAGATCTCTTGGGAAAAAATTTGATTGCATAAACAGTAACTCATTTGTCAGGGGAATTAATGGACATGTGTCCTTGGTTGATAATGCCATTATGGCAGAATTGGAGACTGAAGTAGGAAACTTAGGCAGTCGTAGGTTATTAGTTATGGATCTCTCAGGTCGTGATTATGATGGAATAAAAGGGGGGGATATTATTAATAACATTTCTATTGAATGTGGGGAGATTCAGGTCGAGGAATTAAGTCTTATCAATCTTACAAGGGGACATTACGATCTCGGAATTTTAGTTTAATACGAGACTTCGTGTAGTTGTAGTGTACCTTTAGGATGTTAATATACATAAATATTAAGGCGCACTATTCAGCCAATTTTTCAATAAGACGGTTTAAAGTTTCGAGCACCATACATAAGGGAAAGTTTTCCTCCTTGATTGTAAGTGATCCGATAGCTCAGACGGCAGCTTGGTTGCTACTCAGAAGTCAAATTATTAGTGTAACTTATAATAGTTGCTACCTAAATAATTATTCAATATATTATATTTACAAATTTATTTGTGATAACCAACTTTTTTTTTAGCTTCAACAAAACGGTCCAGGAATCAATAATTGAATATTTATCAAACGTATTTCCGCCTTTTTTTATTTCTTTTTCCCGCTGGGATAAATATTCCATCTTTTTCAAACGTCAACATCCTTTCTTTTTCAAAGTTTACAAGGTCCACGTAGAATGTGCTTTGGCAATGTTAATAACTTTTATTTTATAGTTCAAAGGAACGTACTCTATTTCTCTGCTCTTTTTCTCTTCTGGTTCATAATCGTCCGATGAAAAATCTTCAATTTCTTGACAAGATACTGGTTCACAATCTTCATTCACATGAATCAATGCCTCTTCCTTTACAAATATTTTTTCATCCAGCATTTCTAATGTAAGTTCATAGAGTTGCTGTCCCATCATCATAGCTTCGTGAGAAATTATAGTTGACGATTCTGATGCAATCATATTTTCATGGAGCAATTTTTCAAAATATACTACTGCATCCTTCAATCGCAATTTCGAAACTTCGCTATTCATATATTCGTCAATTTTCTCTTCAATCCCCGAAGAGCCAGCAAATTCTCCACTCTCCATTTTCACAGAAATACGTTTTTATTAACTGTTTTATGATTAAAAAATCATTATTGTTTCACAATTAAAAACGGCTTTTTTTGTTACAGCTTGGCGAACCTCCGCTCATACTTGACGAGAGCCAGTGGTGCGAGAAAGATCTAGAACATTCCAAACCTCTTCTCACGTGCCTCTCTGTGCTCTGCCTACCTTGTGCACTATATGATAAATATGTCAGGTAGCCTCGAAATAATTTTTTTAATAAAATGAAAAATAAAATAGTTATTGCTTTTAAAACGTTGATTCTATACAAAATATTTTGCAGAAAATACTTTATTACTCCGTAGACACTTGTAACAATAAAAATAAGTATAATAATTTTGAGAAAAGGAAAATTTTGTTAAAAAGTTGGTTGTCACAAAGAAATTTGTAAATATAATAATTGAATAATTATTTGGGTAAAGAAAAAAAAATTGTTACAACTGGGATTCGTACCCGCCACATCACACTTTGACTTGTGAGTAGCAACCACGCTGCCGTCTGAGCTATCGGATCACTGACAATAACGGAGGAAAACTTTCCCGTATGTTTGGTGCTCGAAACTTTAAACAGTCTTTTTTTCAAAATTGGTTGAATAGTGCGCCTTAATATTTAGGTATATTAACATCCTAAAGATACACTACAACTACACGAAGTCTCGTATTAAACTAAAATTCCGAGGTCGTAATGTCCCCTTGTTAATAACGAACAAAGGGGAACGCTTATGGAGCTACTGACAAAATTTGCTGACTGTTTTGGTCAAGACATAAAGGAAGTCAATGGAGTCAGGGACTATGAAGTCGAATTTAAAGTCAAAAGAGACAAACCGGTATTTGCTCGTCAATATCCTATTCCTCAGGTATACCTTCCAAAATTAAAAAATTATATTTTAGATCATTTAAAGGCAGGAATAATAGATCCCACTAGGTCAAAATGGAACTCACCTCTTCATGTAGTAAAAAAAAGACAATGAAGAAATCCGCATGACTCTTGACTTAAAGGTAAATAAAGTTACTGAGGCTGTAGATTACCCCATGCCTAAGGTACAAGAGATACTTCAACAGCTTCATGGTCAAAATTATTTCTCCGTCCTGGATCTCCATAGTGGATATTATGAGATTCCTTTTGCACTTCACCCAAGGGAGTGTTTTGCCTTTACCATCCCTTGGGGTAAGTACCATCTGATCAGAATGGCTCAAGGGGGTAAAAATTCTTATTTATTCCAGTCATTTATGTCTGAGATACTGGCAGACCTTAATGGTGAAGGAGTTTTTGTCTTTCAAGACGATGTTTTGATTTATTCGGTGGGGTCTGAAGAACACCTAAGAATATTTGAAAAGGTGGTTTACATTTTTTCTAGAAAAGGCCATCAAAATGTCATTTTTGTATGGACAGGGTGAAATACCTTGGACACATTTATTTCAAGCAATGGTGTCCAGCCTGACCCAGGAAATGTCCATGACATTCTTAACTTAGCCCCACCTGGAAATGTGAAAGAGACGCGTTCTCTTATTGGAGCTATTAATTTCTATCGTCCTTCTCTAGAAAATTTATCAGAATGTCTAACCGCTATTACAAATCTTACAAAAAAAGGTGTGAAGTTCCTCTGGGACAAGGATTGCGAGGAGGCTTTTCAATTAGTTAAGAGAACTTTAGGTAATTTCCCCCTTCTTACGCCACCTGACTATGGGAAGGAATTTTTTCATCACACTGATGCTGTTGGTGCAGCCTTACATAAAGTGCACCCTGGGAATATGAAGCCGGTAACCTTCTTTAGCGCCAAGCTTAAAGGAAGCTAGTTAAACCACAGCACTATAGAAAAAGAAGCATTAGCACTTATTCTTGCTGTACGGCACCTTAGACATATTACCCTGGGTTTTCCAGTGACCATTTTATCTGACCACAAACCTCTATCTTTCTTGAAAACAATGAAAGGAACCAATCAAAGACTACTTAGGTGGGCAATTAAGGTACAGGAATATAACCTCAAAGTTAGACACGTTAAGGGGGGCGATAATTATATTGCGGACTTACCGTCTCGTTCCCAACCAATTGAAGTCAATAACTCTATGTATAGGGATGTCACGGACTTTATAAAGACTTGTAAAATATGTCAGAAATGTAAACTCCACACATGTAAAGCCCCTCTTCAAGAAAGTATTAAGGCGGCCTACCCCTTTCAAAAGGTTGCTATGGACGTGATAGGACCCCTGACAAAATCCAAACAAGGGAACTAATACATTGTTTTTATAGATATTTTCACCCGTTCTCCTGAGGCAAAGGCGTATTCCAGACCAGACAACTGAAACTACTGCTAGAGCTCTAAATGAAAAAATCACATGTAGATATGGAGTACCCAAGGAATTAATTTCTGATCGGGAAGCAAACTTTACATCGGAGCTGATGCGTGTGGTGGCCAAACATTCATCATCACTTCTCAACTGCTTATCGTCCAACATCAAATAGTCTGGTAGAAAGAATGAATAAAAGTATAGGGGAAACTATAAGGCTCCTATCAACAATGTAAGCAGCATTGAGATGAGTTACTGGAAGCAACTTTGTTCTCCATACGCAGCAGCTCCAATGAGAATACTGGGGAGACACCCGCATATTTACTTTATGGATTTGATCCCATGCTCCCATTCTCCTGCGAACAAGATACTGAGGAAATGGGACTTGACACATATCGTTCCAAATTAGTGGGAGGGTTAACAAAAGCTCGTCAGCTTGCAAAGAAACAAGATGAGGGAAGAAGAAAAAGAAAGATAGACACAGCAAATGTGGGTAGGTATCTAAAGGAATTTAAGATTGGGGCAAAGGTTTGGTTACTTAGGAAGGGAGGTGGAAGAACAAACTGGGCTTTAGATATACTGGTCCATTCAGAGTGTTAAAAAAGGTCTCTCCTGTAAACTATAAAATCGAAGGTATCCAAGAGTATGACCAACAAACTGTGCATGTAGATCGCCTAAAACTTTGCTTTAGTGCCCAACAGCAATCTACCAGAAGGAGAAAGAAGCCAGTGTATCATCCACCAGAAAGTGAGACTGAAGCAGACGAAGAAGACATAAGCTCAGATATCATTTATGTGCCACATCAAAAATCACTTCCAGCCCCTACAGAATTGGATGCTGATGAATCTTCGTCACAATGGATGGAACCAACCCCAGTTGAGCCAATCCCGTTGGAATCAACATCTCGCCTTAAGGGAAACAATGTTACTGATCTGGAAATGGATGAACAAGAACGACCCACTTCCTCTTTGGATGATGATTGGCCAGAAAAATCCGATGAACCAGAGCCAATCACCACTTCAGAACAGGAAATGATCCAAACACCAGAGACACGAACCACTGGTCTACCTGAACCATTGAGAGAGACCACTTCGAGTCCTGAAAAGGGGACAGAGATGGCAGCAGCCCACAGAGTCTACAGAACTTGATCAAGCACCTATGAGAGGATCATCAGCAAGGTACAACCTCAGACCTAGAACGAAGGTGGACTACAGACGATACAACAAGGGAAGGAAAACTCCCATTAAGAAGGGACATGTGTGACAAAAGGAAAACTTTTGTCAGTTATGATCGAAAAAGAACGATCTCAAATTGTGTGGTGCTCCGATATTAAAAGATAATTATATCCAAAACGGAAAAGAAATGTAAACACACATTTTTAATTTCCTACCTTGTCAAAAGATCTAGGAGTAATTCATGACTTGTATCAGAACTTAAATTTTATGTAGTTTTTAAGACATGCAAGATTGAATCATCGTCAGTGCATTAGGCCTAACGGAACTGTATCATGTTTGGTACTTGACTCTTGCCCACTCAAAAATCAAATGGGAACTTAAAGACTTCACCATGATATTTAAAGGGCAACTGACACGAAAAATGACCTATCAATTTTATTTTTTTATGACATAAAGGACCATGAACTAACTCTAATTCGACTTGTAAAATTTTTATAACTTAAGTAGTTTTTTAAATGTAATTTTTCAAACATTAGTTTTCAAAACTCACGTCGTTAGAGCTTCGCCTCGATTCTCCGCTAGAGCATGACATCACACTGGAGAATCGTCTTGGCTATCTAACATAGAATAACTCATCATCGTTTTTCTTTTTCGATTATTTTCTATCCCTCATTTTGGAAAATCCAAACAAAAAAATGACATCCACTTACATTGAAATGTTCCTTATTGCACTAGCGTTATCTGGGTTCAAATTTGCAACAAACTTGAATTTTAGTTTATTTTTCATTATTTGATTAATATATGTGTCGGTTTCAAATGTTCAAGTAAAAGCTACAAGATTTAAAAAGTGAGCAATTTATACATGAACTGTGGCCTCTCATCTTGTTTCTCATTTTTTACTTTTGTTTATATTTTATATTTTTCCCAATGTGTGACAATTATACAGAGTGGGCCAGAAAAAAGGATTCATGAAAATTTTCTAAGTTCAATGGGGGTCAGTCATCAGTGAAAGGAAATGCAACACGACACGTGTCCATTCAAAAATAGGAGTTGATGGTTTATTGAAAAAAACTCTCTCAACCATAATTTCACGAAAGAAAAAAATTACATTGTTGCAACAAAGGATTGACAATTACAGGTAATTAGGTACTAACCTCTCACCCCCATTGGACCATACCCATCGAACCTAGAAAATTTTCTTGAATCCTTTTTTCTGGCCCACTCTGTATATAAGGCGCACATATATATCGTTAAATCAATTCATATTTACATATTTAATCAATTGTCAATTGGTTTGTCAACATGCCTTATTATTAAATTGTTTATAGACTCATCAGTTTATACAGGGTGAATACAAAAGTCTGAACCCCCCTTTTATTTTTTGAACCGAAGCAGGTATGTCAATTTTGATGAATCCAATGAATAGGAAGTTGTGGGTGGCCCATCGCATGGTGCACTTTTCATCATCCCAAATATGCAAATTAGGACACATTCAAAATTTATCTCAAAAACCATAAGGGTGATTGGTTGGTATGATTTGGATTTTTTTTGTTTTGTTTGTTTTTTTATGCTGAACAAGTTTGCAATTGTTTTTTTTTTCTCTATCCCTTACGGTTAGAGATAGGCCACCCACAACTTTCTATTCATTGGATTCATCAAAATTGACATATCTGCTTCGGTTCGAAAAATAAAAGGGGGGGTTCAGACTTTTGTATTCACCCTGTATATTAATAATGTTTATAACATTCTCTTATGTATTTACTTGATTGTAATGATTAAGCTCTCCACCCGTATATGTTTCTCACACCCGTGTCAATTTCTCTTACGATCGGGATGAACCGGTGCCCATAAATATATCTAATTATAAATATTGGTTAATGTTCACTTCTGCACATCGCGCGATGACTGATCATGCGACCAAGGAAAGAATTTGTTTGAACTTATTTTAAAGACTGAGGGGCTGCGCCCCCCAGACCCCCCCCCCTTCCTCTAACGAACTGATATATATAACCTCAATGAAACTACTATACTTTTTCCTTATCACATATACAAACACATGCCTACATCGTTTAAGGGAGGAAAAAAAAAAAAAAAAAAAAAGATACGCAAAACGAATTTCTTGTAGTTAAAAAATATAAAACAAAAAAAATTCTACGAGGGGCGATTGATAAATAAGTTCTCCATGGCTGTAACTTTATTTGTTAACCGATTTTCAAAATTCTTTTTCTATTTTATACTCACATTTGTCCTCTATGTAATGCACTATTCACTTTTTGACGTAGTCCCCATTCCTTTCCAAGCATTGCGCCAACGCGTGACTAGTTGGGTGAACCCGTTGGAGAGGAATTCTGGAGTTGTTGTCGACACCAGGATTGAACGGCAGCGTTTACCTCGCCGTCAGTACTAACTCATGTCCCTTAAGGGGCTCTTTCTTCTTTGGGAAGCAGTGAAAGTCGCAATGTGCAAATTCTTTCATTTTTGAACTGCAATTTTTCATCTTTGAACTGTAGGCGCTGGTGTGTGGTGACTC
>JAHWFO010084983.1:8220-23651 GCA_023313115.1 Rhysida immarginata
TTTTTAAAATGAAGAAATAGCAGAAGCATTCATTTCATCGCCCCAAACAAAATAAAAACGACATGAACGGCCTCGTCTCATTGACATGAACCTTTTTTGAAAAAAAAAACTGTATGGCTACGAAGAGCCATTTTGGAGTAAAGGACCTCCAACTCCTTCCCACCCAACAGAAAAAAATATTATTTTTTGAATCCGTATCATGACCTCGTAGTAGGCCTGTGCAAATGAACCATTTCGCAATTACAATTTATTTCTGCTTGTATTCATTCTAAATATATACGAGGTAGGTTCAAAAAGTTCCCTAACTTTGCTGATACACAATACGCATTTTCATGTATAAAATTTTCATGTGACGCAGATATTTCAAGCACTTTGTCCTTCGAAGTAATGCCCTTTGGCAACTATACACTTTCGCCAACGTTCATACATTTTGTCGAAAGGTGCTGTAGACCTTTGTTTGCCACCTTCTTCAGAGCTTCCTTCGCAGATCCAAAGATGTGGACTTTTGTGACGAATGGTGTCACGCAGGCGTAGCGAAATGTCCACGTACAGTTCTTTGTTACCTGTATGATCTTTAGGTAAGAATTCGTAGTGGATTATTCCTTTACGATCAAAAAAACACAAGCATGACCTGTCTTTTGGAGCGGTCAGCTCGGAACTTCTGGGTCAGGGGTGGGGGGAGCTTGTTTTCCATACGGATGATTCTCCTTTTGTTTGAGAGTCGTAAAGAAAGCACCATGTTTCATCACCCGTGATGATTCGTCCTAAGAGACTGGGATCAATGCGAAGCGGGCATCACATTACGTTACATATCTGCTCGTGAAGCGCGCGTTTGAACACGTGCAGGGACACGTGAGTTATTTCAACCTGTTGGTGCACAAAACTGAAAGGCCTCAAGATCGTAAAAAAATTTATACGAAGGATGTTCGAAAAGTTCGGGAACTTTTCGAATTTACCTTGTATAGTACTCATAGTTGAAAAGTTCATTGTAAAGCCTCCAGGTTATATGCAAGACTTTCAAGCACCCTCTCTCCTTTCAAACCTATGGAACTTTTTCTGCTACGATGAAACGGTGCTTGCGTATCCCTCCTAAGTTGAAATTAGAAACAATTTATTTGAAAATGAATTGTTTTGAAAGAAATAGATTCCGTTCAGTAAACTGTGTTCAGTGTGAGTTCCTTTCCTGTGAGAGTCGCTTTCCCATCATCAATCCCCATTTCAATTGATTCAATGTAGCATAAAATACATTTAAAAAAGACTGCTTCCTTTTAGAATTTTTACACGCAATACAGAGGAAGTACAGCGTGTGCATGTTAAGCTTCACTATCTAAAGCATCACCATGCTAATGATCTAAAAAATTGAGGACTGTACATTAGTCAGTTATGTGACTCAGTTATTGTTAGTTCTATTGTATTTATACAAAAACGCTTATTATCGTTGAATACTCAATTAAAGTTTGGAGAAAGCATTTGGAAGTTAGAAATGATTCACTCCCTTTATATTTTGCCAAAAGCAGTTAATAATAATAAATGCGCGTTTGATCCTTTCAGTTTCCCATCATTCAACCCGGAGTTTGCACTTTCCTATCGACATCTGGCTCGTTGAAGTCGGAAGGATGCTACCTTGGAGTTCCTCTCCGAGCCGTGATTGGGGTTTGGTGCATGAAAATGCGTATTGTGCATCAGCTATGCAGACCACCAGTTAAGAATCAATGGATAAATTAATAATAATAATCTGGAAGACATCATAGACTTGATAAAAATATATACCAATTTTTCGGAGCATTTGCCTATTTAAATCATCCAGTATTCACCGTGAATTTCATTATTCCGGGAATGGAAGTTCTTCTAAAGGGATTTCCTGTTCTACCGCTAAAGAACAATTGAAATTTTAAGAAATGATCTTAATTAAGACAAAAAGTTTCTTTTTAATTTTTGCCTGCGTAGAACTTGTAAAAGTGAATTAAGATAGCAATTCCAAGAACTGTTTTAATCTAGGGATCAGTATATTAAGCGTAATTTTAGACATCAATTATTAGTCTATGTTCATCAACAATCAATTAATGATTCTCAAATCCCATATGAAACGTAAATAGAGTAGTTCATTCAACAACGTTACTATTTTTTTCTACGGAAAAATATGTGCAATACATTCACCCTAAGCATCGATTAAAAATCTGAACTGAGGTTTTTTTCAAATACATTTCCTGTACGTACTAAGTGTATAAGGAAGTAGTTAGGAACTGCATGATTCCAAATTTGCTAATTACAGCGTTAATCTTTTTAAAATAATGTTTCATCTTTTAAAACGTTATTTCCACGTGGAAATTGAACATCTTTTCCGAAATTAACCTGAACTCTTCCTGGAAAAAGTCATTGTTTCTTTTTCATTCTCTTCCTCATCGCCTTGTTTAATAATAATAGGAAAAGATTTAGAAAACGACAAGAGAGGTTTTTCTGCTATTGTTCTAATTGAGAATAAGAGAAAGACCTCCTTTTATGCTAATTGGGTCAAAACTATTTCGGTCATAACATCGTAATATATTGTCTAAAGACAATTTTGTTTAAAACTTTATTTAAACATTAATAGGAACTTCATCTCATTCTTTAAGATGTTCTATTTTATAGTATATTAAGACAAAAGAAGATATCTCTAGGAAACAAAACGTCATTTACATAAATGATTTATAGCATTATCAAATATTTGTGTTGTTTACAAGCCAGACAGGTATCTTAACGATTCCTGCAAGTGAAAAGCGACGAAAGTTCCGCAAGTATCATCCGCTTTCAGATTTTACGTGTAATTAAAGTGTTTAAGCCGCTTTAGTTTCGTGGAAATTTTAATAAATTATGCACTTTATATATATAAGAGCGTGCACGAAATTGCTGATTTCGCCTTAGAACTGTTTTAAAGAAATGAAATAAGATGTTTACCTCATTTTCGAATTACTTAAATATTTTATAATCAACTTTCTCATATAGCTAGTAAAATAATAACCCATCTTCTCGTTGTATCTATTTTTTTGTAAAGTAACGGTTGAAATATTGAAACTACGTTACATATAAGCTGTCTCCAAGTATCCTCAAGCAGTCAAAGTAGAAGCCCAATAATAGGGCAGGCACCTGGCTGACAGAGCGGAAATTTCTCATTTCAAAAACCATCAGCAATCTGACGAAAGTGATGATGGAATTACTGAAGCTATGCTTCGAACAGATGATAAATAATAAAGTTTATCAAAGGGCTCTTAATCTGTAGTAAATAAACTACCATATGAACAATGATGTTCTTTAATTTCATACATATCCATCAAGACTGGCACATAAATTTTAGATTCCTAAATTTTTAAGGCGGAGGAATTTTAGAGTTATTTTCATTAGACTGCTTAATAAGAGGGCGCGTTCTGTTTTCTAAGATTTAAACATGTCAACCTACCCATTCCTTCCTCCCTTCGTTCTTTGAAACAGGTACGATAATGAATTCGGACAAGAGAGAGACAGCACCAATCACTATCCCTTTGATTCAATTATACAAGTGACTCCAACGACGTTAAACTTCTATTAATTGAGATCGGCCAATATGCTTTAATTCCTATGCAAAGCTGAAACATGCGAAATATTTGTAGTGGACCTTTTAACATTTTGTGATATTGTCAAGCTGGCTTTCGTCGATAGTTATGAAAATCTCAATTTTGCCAATCCGACAAATCATTAAGTAGCAATAAACATTTAAAAAATTATTTCTGAATTAAACAATAAAAATTCAATACAGTAGAAGAAAGCATGGAAAACTGCTGAAAGGTAACAGATGATTTAGTCGTAGTCAATTTCGCCATGTACCTCAGTTCGCATTTACATGGCTCTTAGTCAAGTCGTTGTCTTTGGCGATGCAAGTAAGATTTGGTTGTACAGGGTGAGTTTAAAGTCGCGCACATCAAAGTTTAATGGGCCGGAGTGCAAATTGATTCGTATGTATTTCAATCGGTATCAGTGCTCGGAATCAGAAACTTCATTTGTGAAGCGTTTGTTGTTCAAGGTCGTGGCATGTTGTTTTGCTAGGAACAGCAAATATGCATCTTTTGAATTAATTTTTAGATCAGCGCGTCATTTCCGGGGGATTGTGGCCCCCCTTGCATGCCAAACTTATCATCCCCTGTTTTCTTCCTATGAGGTTATCTGAAAAATATGGTTTATGTGAATAGTCCACCCACGATTGCTGAGCTGAAAACGAACATCACAACAGCCATTTCTAACATCAATACTGCCATGCCTCGCAGAGTCTCACAAAATCTGATAAAACGAACACGCGTTTGTATTCGTGAAAATGGACGTCATTTCCAGCATTTATTGCAACACCTAAAGTTTGTCTGCTAATCATTGATGTGCGCGACTTTAAACTCACCCTGTATAATTTCATACTAAGAAATTCTTGTATTACTTCGATTAGTTCATGAAATCATCACCAGAATCCCCCTTTCATTGATTGCTACCTATAGTCATTTTTGCTTTAACCATTTGATACTATTTTATTGATAATGAGCAAATTTCTCCGGTATCATTTAAAAATTGAGTACAAATTACTTTTAATGTAAATGTTTTATTATTCTATGTGAACACACTCTCTGTGCTCCTCAGGATTTAATTCATATACCGTGCATATGGCTAAGTGAATGAGGAGTGCTAGTCGTTTACAAATTTTGACGAAAGGGCATTACTGGGCGATATTTCTATAGGGAGCGCATGTGTGACGTCAATTCTGGGTGCTCTTCAGACACGTGACTCGAATTGGTTCCAAACAACTCTTCTCGCTTCGGGATTTAACATTGGTTCCAACGTAGAGATGGAATAAAATCGCTCTGTATAAACCCAGTTTATAACACTTTATAAGATGTGAAATTGTTGAGTTCCTCAGTGCTCAAAAAGGAGCCAAAACAATGATTTACACATCTATCGTTTTCCAAAAGAAAGAAAGATCCGCGAACGATGGCATTCTTTTGTTAAGTAATTACAAATGATTAAAAAGCTTTCTAATAATAATTTATAAATTCTATAAAGGTATTTTATGTCTTAATAATAATACAGGGTGATTACAAAAGAACTTCACACTTTTAAAAATTTATTACATCAAAGCTATTCAGAATATAGACACACCACATACGGATTCTTAAAGAAAAACTCTTGAAGTGTATTGTGACACAGTTAAAGATGTTCAATATGCCCCCCTGTATTCTAATTCGTCCCAAACCCGCATTAACATGTCTCCATCAATCCCACGTATCGCTACCGTAATGCGTTCTTTCAGCTCGTCTAGGTCACGGGGAAGGGGTAGGGTGAAGACCTTGTCCTTTACACACCTCTATAAAAAGAAATCACAGCGGCGGATTGGTCGAGCAAACAATAACCTGATATTTGCAAAGTGGCCACCGCGGAGCTCCGACCTTACACCTTGTGATTTCTTTTTATGGGGGTGTGTAAAGGACAAGGTCTTCACCCTACCCCTTCCCCGTGACCTAGACGAGCTGAAAGAACGCATTGCGGTAGCGATACGTGGGATTGATGGAGACATGTTAATGCGGGTTAGGGACGAATTCGACTATAGGGGGGCATATTGAACATCTTTAACTGTGTCTCAATAAACTTCAAGAGTTTTTCTTTAAGAAACCGTATGTGGTGTGTCTATATTCTAAATAGCTTTGATGTAATAAATTTTTAAATGTGTGAAGTTTATTTGTAATCACCCTGTATAAGTTACAAAAATTCACATAATACTTTAAGAGATGTCATTTTTACTGGCCGCCCGTTTCAATGTTACTAGTACGTATATTGCGTGCTTCCAAAGTTTGGAACCAGCGATCCCATTTTCTAGCTCTCGGCCCCTTCATCGCGCAAATGACGTCACCTATGACGTAGTCATCACTTCCACTCCCTATTAAAAATTCAGATATAAACTGATTTTGAACATGACAAAAAATATTTAATTTTTCCCCTGAAAAAATAATGACATTTTCCCTTTAAAACTAAAACCTGTAGCCATGATCTTTATATGTAACAAGTAAAATTTAGTCGTAGTCAAAGTATATAAATTGCTTCCGATGAAAATGTCGATTAGTTTGACATAGAAGGCAGGGTTAGAAGCTAAGTAATCAGGGTTAGATAGGGTTTGACCAATGAATCATCAAGTGCTGCTTATTAATAAAGATTTTTCACTGTTTTCTTCAAAAGTTCCCAGACTTCGACACAGGCTTTAAGGATGAAGATCTCTCTAACGCTGACCAGTGCGGAAAACTTTTTAAGGCAATGCCTGACAGAAGCCTCGTCATTAAACGGGGAAAAGTTTGGAAAGAATGTTATACAGTTTTGCTTTACGCTAACTCTACCAGTGAGACGCCCTTTGAGACTGGAAAATCTACAAGGTCACGTGCGTTTAAGAACTTGAATCCTGACAACTTCCAGTTATTGGAGATCAAACAAATCAGTGCGGATTAATGATGCTCTCTTTTAGGAGCAGGTGAGGAGTATCAAACAAGAGATGAAGAAAATAACTCGCCCATTCTACTTGACCAAGGTATCATCAAAACGTTCCAAATGCATTAGTGAACTCAGCTAAAACGCGAGCGTGTGGTCTGGCTGCAGAAACAACTCTGGACGCTCTCCTCTGGATCGGTTCCCGCTTAAAATAAAGTTCAGCCAGAAACTATTCAGAAGTGTTTCAAGAAAGGTGGGTTTGTAGCAAAGTGAGGGAAAGGAGGACCATAAGATTTTCTATCTCCTGTACCAGAATTCGATGGAGTAGATTTTGATAGTTTTGTTGCAACAGACCATGAATTGATTACTTGCAATGACCTGATTCAGAAACAATAATGGACGAAGTACAACACAGCAAAAAAAAAAAAAAAAAAAATGCAGGAAGCAGCTGATTTATCGGAAGAATCAAGTACGGACGCGTTAGAAGTTGGAGAGACTCCGGACGAAAATGACGTCAGATATCTGATAATGCAGCTAAAATCGTTTGCCACAGAAAAATTCCCGAGTATGCTAAGTGATGTAGCTATCATTGAAAGTACATTCTCCTGTTATCTTTTCAACAATAAAAAAACCTGACTTGCATTGACCTCTTTTTTGCAGAAAAAAACAAAACAATAAATGCCTTTACTTTCTACCATATTTCCAGTATGTTTTTATTTTGCATGGTATATATACAGAGTGTATCTGAACGGTCTGTACAAACTTGGAGGGAAGGTATTATGGGTGATTCTAAATAAAAGTCATATGAACGTGGGTCCGAATTTGAGCGATAACTGAGATATGAACAGAAATAAAAATGCTGCTACCAAGATCAACAAGTTAATAACTCAGGTTCTATAACACCTAAGATAATGAAATTTGGAGGAATAATACGGTACATAAAACTGTGTATATCCTTAAAACTTGATGAAATTCCATCGAATAGTTTCCGAGATACGCATTCAAAATAGTAACCCGTGATCACATGCAAGTACTAAAAAGCACGTATTACGATGTTGACTGCGTAACTCGGAAACTACTCACTCGTTGGAATTATGAACAAATTTTAACGGTCTACACAGTTGTATGTACCCTGTTGTTTTCATCATCTTAGAGTTACAGAATTTGAGTTATTAACTTGTTGATCTTGGTGGCGGCATTTTTATTTCTGTTCCTATCTCAGTTATCGTTCAAATTCGGACCCACGTTCATATGAACTTTTTTGTTTAAAATTACCCATACTATTTCCCCTCCAAGTTTGTACAGACCGCTCAGATACACCCTGTATTAGAATAAACTTAAATAAAAATATAAAGTGTATAATGTCCATTTCAATACATTTTTCCATATGTTGAGCACCTCTATGTGTTGATCAGTTTGTTGCAGTCTCTTGGGTGGTCAACTTACGGAGATTCTACTGTATTTCGAAAAGTGATTCTGGCTAAACGATCATGACGAAATCATTAATCTTAAAATAGAATGTTTACCGCGAACAAGATTGACATATACAACGAAACATCCTGAAACTGTTTATGTAATCTATATATATATTTTGGTATGTCCGTCAGTCTGTCAGTCAGTCAGTCTGTCTGTCATGAATGGAAAATACGCACTTTTCATTGGCAAGTGAAACAAGTGACGCGAGTGACGCAACAAAAGTAAGTGATGCAACAAAGTAAATGACGCAGCAAAGTAAACAATTAAAAATCTCTTTTCTTTTTAACAATAATAATATAACACATAAAACAGTGTTGATTAATATTAATTAAACTGCTTTATCACGCAATGTCTTAAATTAAACTGCTTTATCACGAATTTCGTTAAAATTTTCAAAGTTTTAAATTCGGAGTTTTCATTGGCTCTTCAGACCAGTGACCAATAATAAGTCGTTAATAATACTACTTCAATTCTACGTGTGGGAGATTCGAAAAATAGCTCAATAACTGTTTGATGCATGTAATAACTAATTCTAAATGAATATCTATTAATAATGGTTCTTAATGAACAGGGTTATGGCGCCGACGAAGCGAAAATTTCAAACAATCGCGGAGCCTCCGCCTCGGAGGTCGAAGAAGCCTTTGCGAGTCCAACGGAGTATGAAAGCCGACAGGACCGAAAAAGGCGTTCGGTTACGCGTCAAAGGGGCCGACATAAAGCGCGTGTACGCAATGCAGCTGCTCAAGTCGGAAGATGAACATGTTTCGGATTGTCAACGCAATTTGCTTCAACAACGAAGCAGCAAAGCCCAGATACACGAAGCTGTTGCAAATATCGAAGATATCCAGCCTTGAACTTGATTGGCCACTTGGCTGCTGTATGTTCTCACTGGAAAAAGTGCCGGCGACTGTTCGATTGGAAGGCAAAATTGCCCTGGCAACGGCAACGAGTGGAATTGCAGCACTTCAATTAATGGTCGGGCGAACGGCACATTCAATGTTCAAGCTAGACCTGATCTAAATGTAACTTTTTCTGTAATACTCCCATTCAATTGCAGCATGCAGAATTGCTATGTAAAGGCAGATTCTGGGCAGATTTAGAAATTACTAAATATATTTCTTTTCGTATAATCTATGGGTGTTTAACATTGCTTATTGCCTCTGCTCGGTTGCACCGGGCACAACCAACGCCTCCTACATGTATAAAGAAAGCCTCCGCACTGAAACGTCATACATTGTTACATCATCATACTTCGTCCTTTGTTAACCGCATTTCTACCAATAATAAGCTCTAAATTTGGTCGACTTATGATGATGTAACAATTTATGACGTTTCAGTGCCGAGGCTTTCTTTATAATAAAAAAATCACTTACATTTTTGCAATGATGCTATTTTGGCGCGTTGGTTACATGGCGCGTTTCGACAACCTTGCTATTGTGGGTCCGAATCCTTCAGAATACACTTTTTAAACAGAAACAACTTTGTTTCCCGTCTTGGTTTTGCCTTGACAAGCTCGGCGAAGACGGGAAGGTGCGATTTTTTTTATACCATATGTTTCAAAAGTTCCCGATCGTAGAAGATGACTTTCCCTGCATGCCGTACTGTTGTGCAAGTATACTAAGGGCTGGTAGACAGGAGCCAATGTCTCTCAACCTCTTTTTTTCAATTAATAGGTGCTCCCAGTCGTTACGAATCCCGCTCTTTATTTTACATAAATGCAAATACGCGAATATGAGAGTGAAATAAAAGGTTAAAGTAAAAAATAGAAATTTTATTTATAAAACCTACGGTATACGGTATTAAGCTTATACCGGTACAGTAACAGTTTAAAAAGCGTGTATTGAGTGAAAGCAAACAAATAAAATACAGTATGCAAGAACCATAAGAGATGGTTCTCCTTTGGTGTAACCTACATGTTCCGTTCCTTTGGGAATGTAAAAATAAAATAAATACATTTGAGAAACTTTTCCACTATGTAAAACTGATTTTATGTAATTTATTTCAGCACATGGTTTATTTTAGTTGTTGGCCAAACATTACTGCTGCTGTCATAGGTTAGGCTTTCCCTACATACAGAAGAGGCAGTTCGGGAACTTTTGAAACACACGGTATATGTCCGTCTTCACCGAGCTTCAACATTTACGTGACGAATTTGAAGATCGTAAGCATAAGACGGGTGGTTTGAGCATTGTTTTTCGACGGCACAGAAATATGCCACCCTTGCGTTCCGTACGGAAACATAAGCACGTAGTGCAGAGGATCAAATCAAGGGTGATTTTCTAAAAACCGACGAACTCTACTTTCTGAGCGCTGGCGCAAAATAGTATCACGATATGCACTGATTCCCTGCCAGATAAAAAAACACAACAACGTCCGAAGTTGTCGGTAAATTGTAGAATCGACGGTCATTACGTTGAATGTTTTGAGTATTAAACAATACACCAGACAATTCCGAATAATCATGTTCAATACAAGCTACAATACTCAGCGGGGATAACGCAGGCAATTCGTTTTAATACCAAGAATACCGTTACACACGACTGATCATTTTGTAGTTCAAATGTCGACGATCTTCCGTTCTCCCATCTTATGCAATGACAATTAACAAGTCCCGGGATCAAACCTTAAACAACATTGGTATATACCTAGAGTAGATAGATACTGATAGACCGCCTTCGTTTTGCCTTGAAAAGCTCGGCGTAGACGGGCATCTCAGCTAGTCAGATCTATGTTTTGTTTTGGGCTACCCGCATAGAATGTCATTAGATTAACTTGAAATGTCATTTGCGTTTCATCGGCTTTAATTTTTTATTTTTTGAATAACTTGTAGGCCAAAACTATTTATAAGAAATCGAGGGGGGGGGGTGACAGAGGGTAGTCCAGTAGACATTTACTATTTCAAGGTCTCTCTCTAATAAGAAAAAGGGAAAAAAAATATGCGAAAAAATCGTTTCAATGTCACGGCCAACGAGAAGAAGTGGGAGTGGGAAGGAAGGTTAGTGTAGGCGTAGAGAGAGCAAAAGGGCGCGAAAACTGAAATCCGAGGAATGCAGTCGGTGTGTCGTTTGCATTTGACCCTTTCCCTCCCATGTGAGGGTTACAAGGTTAGCGAAGAAACTAACACGAAAGCAGCCATAACAGAGCCCCTTTCCCTGCCCCATTTCTGATAGGGTCGGGGTGGCTACGTAGGAATTTAAGAAAAAGAAATAAAAAATATATCAATTGTTTCTTGTTAATTTATTTAATATTTCATTCTTAAAAAAAGCTCATTTAATTTCTGTTATAGCAAACGCCATAAAATTATATTCGAGTGTCTTAGGAAAGTGATTAATAACAATTTATTAACAGTAGAGAAACGAAGAAAAAAAAACTTTTTTGTGAGGGGAGCACGTATAAGTCATATAACATCTTGCTAATCAATGTAAAATCCTATTCTGGAGGGAAAGAGAATGCCCAAGTGCTCTCATTCCTTCTCTACGACTATGTTAGCAAATGCTGCAAAAATAAGCTTATGAATATCAAGTCTTTGAAACTAATGTTCGTGATAAAAGACATCAATTTTCTAAATATGGAGTCTTATGCTTCTTTTCTTTTTTAAAATCTTAACATTGTAACTCGGTCTCCCTTTAAATAAAATTTCATAAAAAAATCTTCTTTAGAGGATCAGTATTAATCGTGCATACGTTTTTTTTTTCCAGAGTTATAGAATTTGAAAGGAAAATGATAAAAAATTGAAGCGTCTTTGTAAAAAGAAATTTATTCAAGTACAAAGAATCTCCTTGGACGGTGCGAGAAACATTAAGCTCTAAGAATTGAGTAGTAGAGGGAAAAATTCAGAAGTAAATACAATTTATTTCTTAATATACTGCGACATTCTCGGAAGATAAGTTCTTGAAGACACATCACGGAGGCGTCTTGTCGCCATTGTGTCTCGTTTAAAGCGTACACTAGGGTAGAGTTTTCCAAACACGTTCGAAAGTTCTACAGGTCTAGATAAGCAAATGCTCACAAAGACTGACAAAAGCAAATTCAAACACACCCTTACAAACACCCACACCCCCATTCACACACACAGAAACGGAGCCAGAAGATCTCATTATATGTAGCAAAATTCTTTCCACTGAGAACTAATAAGTATGAACTTCGTTGGGAGTTCATACACACCCACAATTATACACCACTTCTCCATCATCCTATGATTATGTATGCACTATGCAGGTATGGCAATGCAGTAGTAATTCTCTTTGGAATGGAGATCGGTCATTTATTAAAGAACACAATCACGACGAAAACTGAACAAACTCTTAACGTTTAAACATGTTTAGATTAAAATGCAATAATAAAAGTATGGAGAAAATGCATGCTAATTAAGAAATAAATTTCTGATAAAAGTTAGATTCTGTAGTTAATGAAATTCGAGTAATAAAATTTCAATAAATCAGCAAAAGTAAAACATCAAATATATCATAAACACTGTATCGCAGGATATCGCATAGAAATTTATAACACTCCACTGTTTGAATATCATTAGTGAGCCTAAAAATTAAATTAATGTTAACCGTTTTGTACTTTGTATTATACTATACTATAAAGGTCGCTTAAAAAAGATTAATTTTGCTTAATATTGAATTATAAAAACTGCTTAAAGCAAATTCTCCTGACAGAATTGAGGAACTGATGTGAGTAAATGTAAATACCTTTTCTTGTTGTAGAAGATGAGGAGGGAATGGTAAATGACCGTAGACACAAGCCAGCATTTTCACCCTGGCTCGACGATTAACGGACGAGTCTCTCAACCAGCTGTTAATTTGACTGTTCACTCGACACACCAAAGAGAGGGAAGGAGAAAAAATAAAAAACGCACAAACAACACGGGATCTCGTCTCCAACTGATAAGAGGGGGAGGGGTATTCTTCAGATCCGTTATTAAAGTTTTTCCTTCATTTGCACCAAGTGTAACGACGTGTAACGAATGACGCCGTCGAGCGCAAATGTATCTACAGCAGAATTGTTGAGAATGTTACTGAGAAAATTGTTGGTGAAGAAATCGTTTCTTTTCTCTTCTTTTCAAACACTACATTGTTCCTGTCGTATCCATTGATAATGTAGATTAATAGTGTCTTTCTACTAGCGTTGGTATCCATTTAGGCATGCTTGAAATGAGAGCAGGAAAATCCAAGAAAAATAGCGAGAAATTAAATAGAAACAATGTTAAAAGTTTTCAGACTGATCCGTTGAAGGAGAAACAAACAAAGGCGAGTGGAACAGTGTTGTATGTGTGAGTGTATGTGTGTGTGTGTGTGTGTGTGCGTGTGTAAGTGAGAGAGAGAGAGAGAAAGAGAGATAGAGAAAGAGAGAGTGGCAAGAGAGCGGGCGACACACGCGGGACGGCGGGCAAGCAGACTCGCCTTCTGTCCCTCGTGGACTATTCAGAAAAGAACCTTCCCGGGGGCCAACCTGTTGGAATTGTGTTAGGAGCTATACTGCACAGAGGGGCGGTGAGGAGGAGTGGGGTTAATTCCCGGCATGCTGCATTTTCTGTGCCATTTGGGGTCATGGGACGCGGGTAGGGAGGAACCAACCACTTCCTGCAAATGCATTCTATATCGGCTACGGAAACCTCCGCCCCTTCCTCTAATAGCCCTTGCCTCCTAACGAGCGGGTCTCACCTCACCTCACCGAACGAATACACAATTAAACCACTTCCTTAATTCACGTTAAATAAATCAAAATTACGAACCGAAGTTTTAAATCGAAACTGATTGAGCACGGTTTTCGAGTATACAAGAATTAAAAATCTTAGAGAGTGCACGAAATGATTTCCTGTCCTTAAGTAGAGAAAATTTCAAACGCTGCGGGGATTCTTTTAATCTTCCGTGATTTGCACGTGTTCTTGTAAACCGATATCCCTCGCCTTCCCATAAACATTTACAGTTTGAAAGAGTCCATTAAGCGTCACTTTTCAAAATAATAAAAAGTTTCTTTACGTACTTAAATAAGTTTTCTCCATGATTTCTTAAAATGCTAGAAAAAAATCACTATTACTTTCTTACGTCCTCAATTCATTTTTAATAATAAAAGTTTCAAATCAGTCTTCCTATATAAACAGTCTCGTCAGGCGAACTCAGACAGTCCATGTATTTGAGTTTTACCATTCTAAAGCAAATAATTTATTGCAATCGATGCGCTCAAACATTTTATAATTTTTCATGATTATAAACAGAAATCAAAGAACGTGTTTAAAATATAAAAACGGAACCACTATTAAAACAGTCGACGGTGATTTCAAACGATCTTCAGCTGGTAATAATCATGCATCTTATGATATGATCAGAATCTCACACGTGAAAAAATTCACTTGACCAACTACTTCGCATTAGACAAATTTCATAATTAAAATACCCAATTTAGATTTAATTTTAATTTATTTTAACTTGAATAAAATAAGACTTTGATAGTTTGATGTGCTACTAAAGTAATGCCATGTCTTAGCGCTCAAAGAAAATTTATTACGATGCACTAAATTCGAGCGTGCCGAATTATTATTATTATTTACTAGTAGAGGTACCCGGCGTTGCCCGGGATAATTACACGTGTAGGAAAACAAAATATTCTCAAAAAATAAAATTATAACTCCCAATTCCTTAAATAATAATCAATACAACACAGAGCAAAGGGACTGTCCATTCTACCAAAAATACGAAAAAGAGGAATTCTAGGTGATATACCGGGACTTTATCTAAACTCTTCTTGACTTGCCTCACCACTGCGGAGCATCACCAGATACTTTAGACTCAAGTTTTTATTGCCATTGATGTAGAAGCACTTATAGCCTCTTGCTTTATTCGAAACTCCCATAGTTCAGATGTTTCAAATTCCCGTATAGCTTTTTCTGTTTTAGTTGCAGAGTTTCTCTGACCAATATTCATTCTTTCTCTTTCCTTTCCGGACACATAAATTTTTGCCAGTCGTCTGGACGTTCGATAGGGAACTCAAGGGAGACACGCGTGACTCCTTTGCCTCATCAATAGACACTGCCTTATTAATGTGCTGTCACTGCATCACTTTATGCTCATCTTCTATATATATAAAGAAGGATGTTTGTGGGTCTGTGCGTCTGTGGGTCTGTGGGTCTGTGCGTCTGTGGGTCTGTGGATCTGTGTGTACGTTTTTTATACAAATCTACAGTTTTATTCCGATCTTGATGAAATTTCGCATACATGACCTTCAAAGCATGAGGAAGGTCACTGTCTACTTCAGATTTCGAAAAAATCTGATATTGGTGAATTGCGCGTTGATACCATTGTTGATGCGAACACAATGGGCCTATTGTTGCACAAACTTTGCCTTGCATTGTTGGTCATGAGATATATATTGTTGGTTCATGCAGTGTGTTTGTGAATTGCGTGCTGATACCATTGTTGATACCTATTGTTGTACAAACTTTGCCTTGCATTGTTGGTCATGAGATATTTCTCATTAATATGCCTTGC
>JAHWFO010084984.1:0-18138 GCA_023313115.1 Rhysida immarginata
CTTATGGACTGATGAATCACGGTATACACTCTGGAAATCAGATGGACAAATTTGTGTTTGTCGGATTCCTGGAAAATATTTTTTACCTAACTGAGTGATCCCTCGTGTGATGCTGGACTAAGTGGTACCTTGGTATGTGGTGCTTTTTAGTTTTTCGGCCAGGACTAGCTTGTTTCTGTTAAACGAACGATGAATGGTGTAGTTTTTCGAGATATCTTGGGTAACTGTGAAGTGCCAACATTGAGGAAACAGTTTGGGGATGGGCTTTTCCTGTATCATCATGACAATTCTCCTTGCCAAATATCAAGGTCTGTACACGACTGGTTTCAAGGCAACGATTTTGAATCCATGGATTTTCCTGTTCCGAACCCCGATCTCAAGCCCAGTGAACACTTGTGGGATGAATTGGAACGTTAATTACGCGTTAGATTACATGGGGTCCTTCATCCACGACGGTATAAACCAGTGCTCTGAGGCAAGAATAGTGGGTAATTCTAGTTTCTTAATACAAAAAACTGGTTGAAAAATATTTCTCGGACGGTGGAGGCTGTCATTAGTGGAAACGAGGGTATCACTGATTATTAATTTCTGTTATCTGAAGCATACGACGCAAACATCCTGGTGTCCTTAAACTTTTGATGTCATAGTGTAATTCGCCTTCTATTTCGAAGACATTCAGGAAGAAATATAGTAAGAAAAGACAGAGCTAAAGAATATAGAACTATAAATAAATAGAAATAGAAAATAATAAGAACAGAACACTTAAAATTTATTTTCTGTAGAAAAAACTTGAACATGAATTCATGGGCTGTGTTCAGTCTTCAGTAGGTGACACAGAAAGGACGCTGCCCATATGGGAAGCAATAAAAAAAGGACTAAAGAGAATATGCATGCTTGAGCACTGAAAAGCGAGTAAGTGAACCAATTTCGATTATAATTAATTTTACGTTCTATTCACTGATCAGAGAAAACATGACCATCACCACATTGGTGAATGAACTCGTCTGGATCACGCGGAGGGCCCTAAGTGAGAATGGTATTTAACTGCTGCTGGAGAAGGTAGAGAATCAGTCTAGCACTCAATTTAGCGAATGATGGGGAAGGCTGTTGATCTAAGCGAATTTGATAGAGGGCAGACTGTAATGGCCCGAAAAATCGGAACAAGTATCTCCGAAATTGCACGACTAGTAAGTTGTTAACCATCTGCCGTTGCTAAAATTCAGGTAATATGGATTAATGACGGTTTAAGCAGCAGTAGACGCCAAGGCGCTGGATTGCTCACGCGTCATCAAAGAAAACGAACGTCGGAGACTGTCCCGCTTGGTAAAACAAGATCGGCGCCGGACAGCGGCTCAGCTGACAGCCCAATACAATGCAGATCCAAGTGAAAATGATTCGGAACACACAGTTAAGCGGACACTCTTGGATATGGAACTGCGCAGCAGATATCCCACTCGTGTGCCTCTGTTGACAAAGCGTGATTATCAACTACGCCTACAGTGGGCCCGTGAACATCGAGACTGGACCATGGATAAGTGGATAATGAAGAGTTGCCTGGTCGGATGAATCACTATTTCTTATTCATCACGTCGATGATCGTGTCAGGGTACACCGACTTCCAGACGAATAGTTGGGCCCCCCCCCCCCGTAAACAGCAGGCCACACACAGTCTCCAGTCATCTACCAAGAACTTGTGGCATCCATGCCAAGGAGAGTTGCTGGCAAAAGGTGGAGCAACGCGTTATTGACCAATGCGCTCATAATGTTTTGGCTCTTCAGTGTACATTCATGACTGGTCATTCCAAGATGTTTGATATATTAATTGCCATATTTTAACACAGACATTTTCTATTGGTCCATGATCGTACAATTAAAGCACGTGGAAGAGAAATTTACACAACTGTTACCATCACGTGTCTTCACTTAATTCACTTGCCTTCTCTCTGCCTTAGCTATCGAATGGCAGAGACAAATGCATTGACTAATGCATAGGCCATTTCTACATGGAATTGTATAGTAAAAAATAGTTATCCTCCCTGTTATTTGTGAGCTTTTCAACCGATTTTTGCCAACATCGACCGCCGGGAGTTTATTTTCTTAAATTTTAGAATGGCGAAAACGGAATCCTATGATACGCGTTGTGTCCAGGGATGGTTTTATCGGCATCGATGTACTAACGGTACGCACATGACCAGCGGCTTTTGAAAATCCCTGTGCCAACACAATTTCCGAGATGCAGTGACTCGTTAGTAACAATTTGCCTACAAACAAATCCGTTTAAACTAGTCGTCTTACCCATAGTGCATCCGACAATTACTGATACCTGTCATAACACTCCTTAGATTGTCGATTCGCTGCTTACGTACATATTTGCATATAGCCAGCTGTCTCTAACTCAATTGGTCTTAATGTGCATTTCCATACTTATTCTAATGACTGTGGTTGCGTGAAAGAAAAGCTTCAAACTTTCATATTGTAAATTTCGAGAGCCAGCGTGGACACTGGTTGATACTGAAGAAACGCACATGACTGCTTACCTTAAGAGGAATCTGCAACAAAATGAACAAATAAATAACAGGAAACCGCTGAATTTTAAAGAATTCAATTTAGTTAGCTTAAATTATGAACACAATGAATTGACTATTATCGGACGCAAATTATCAAGAAAGCCACCAATGTTACAAAGCACTACAAAGTGGTAAGTCGAACAACGTTTACGCCATTTAACCAATTTTGTATATTTTATTTGGATTATCTCTACAGGAAATAATCCTTTAACGAAATGAAGTTACTCAATTCAATTTAATCAAGTATCCAAAAACTCAGCTCAAATCATTGTTTAAAACGACAATAAAAGGATGTGCTCCCGAGAAGAACAAAAAAATTGATGATTACAAATAAGCGTCGGTATTCAGCCCATTCCTTTTCAGAACCAGTCAGTACCATACTTGGCCCTTCTTTAAATTATTGTACATTAAAAAAACATACAGAAAAATAACGGAAGTTTGTCACTTATCTTTCTAAACAACATTTTATGGAAATTTTTAACTTAACATATCAGAACAATTATTTGAAATTTGTAGAACGTAAAACATTAAAGAAACCAGGCTGTAGAGACTTTAGCGACCCTGGTGGCATTGATGCATATATTTAGTATGAATATTCCATTTCAGCAACGTTGTTAAGTTTAAGGGTGCACGTCTTTTATTTTGTAATAATTTCCAAATATTGCACCGAATATTGAAAGTGGCAAATTTGCTTTGGAATTCTTTGTAGGGAATAGTTCTGTAATTTTAGTATCTTATAAGTTTCTGTTTCGTAAAATACTCATGTAACACTTTTCTTAATATTTTGTATTCTAAATTTATGAACTTTTTTATTAAGAAAATAAGTTATTAGTTTTAATTTACTTTTTGTTTATAATGACTCACTTTCACGGACTGACGAAACACTTAAAGTTAAGAAAGATGTCTCGTACAGTAGAAATTTTTGATAGATTTTAACATTTTTTTGGATTGCATCGGCAATACCAAGTAGTTGATTCTTGCGCACTTCAAGAGGCACCTCAATATATTTAATTAAATCATTTTATCTGCTATTAGGAATTTCAGATTTTTGATCCCCTATTTGCCATTGTTTTTGCTATCAGCCCAGACTAAATTCTACTCCTTTTTTTAAACAGAGAAGTGGTACAGTGTTATGAGAACAAAACAACTCATGAAGAAACATTTAACATAGAAATAAGCAAAAAAAGTGCTCCAGAATCATTTTCAACTTTCCAAACTATGTTAATAGCTCATTTTATAAAATAGCTTTTAAAAAGAAAATAGCTTCGTTTAGAATTTATGAAGTACTTTAGACTCGTAAGCTTGTATACACAGATCAATGTTGAACTTGATGTACTATTCACCTTGACAGTGAGCAGCAATTGAATTAGAGTTATCTATCTCCTGTCGTGTAGCAGCACCTTTCGCTCTGATTACGGCAGCGTTTCGTCACGGCATGGACTCGATAAGACGTCATACTAACCCACGACCCCTTAACCATCTCTTACAATTCACAAAGATTTGATCGTGTGGGGTCGGAGACTCTTACCTCTCTCTCTCTCTCTCTCGATGGCATCCCAGATGTTTTTGATGGGATTGTGTTTGTCGGATTCCTGGAAAATATTTTTTACCTAACTGAGTGATCCCTCGTGTGATGCTGGACTAAGTGATACCTTGGTATGTGGTGCTTTTTAGTTTTTCGGCCAGGACTAGCATGTTTCTGTTAAACGAACGATGAATGGTGTGGTTTTTCGAGACATCTTGGGTAACTGTGAAGTGCCAACATTGAGGAAACAGTTTGGGGATGGGCTTTTCCTGTATCATCATGACAATTCTCCTTGCCAAATATCAAGGTCTGTACACGACTGATTTCAAGGCAACGATTTTGAATCCATGGATTTTCCTGTTCCGAACCCCGATCTCAAGCCCAGTGAACACTTGTGGGATGAATTGGAACGTTAATTACGCGTTAGATTACATGGGGTCCTTCATTCACGACGGTATAAACCAGTGCTCTGAGGCAAGAATAGTGGGTAATTCCAGCTTCTTAATACAAAAAACTGGTTGAAAAATCTTTCTCGGATGGTGGAGGCTGTCATTAGTGCAAACGACGGTATCACTGGTTATTAATTTCTGTTATCTGAAGCACACGACGCAAACATCTTGGTGTCCTTAAACTTTTGATGTCATAGTGTAATTCGCTTTCTATTTCGAAGACATTCAGGAAGAAATATAGTAAGAAAAGACAGAGCTAAAGAATATAGAACTATAAATAAATAGAAATAGAAAATAATAAGAACAGATCACCTAAAATTTATTTTCTGTAGAAAAAACTTGAACATGAATTCATGGGCTGTGTTCAGTGTTCAGTAGGTGCCACAGAAAGGACACTGCCCATATGGGAAGCAATAAAAAAAGAACTAAAGAGAATATGCATACTTGAGCACTGAAAAGCGGGTAAGTGAACCAATATCGACTATAATTAATTTTACGTTATATTCAGTGAAGAGCCAAAACATGACCATCACCACATTGGTGAATGAACTCGTCTGGATCACGTGGAGGGCACGTAAGTGAGAATGGTATTTAACTGCTGCTGGAGAAGGTAGAGAATCAGTCTAGCACTTAATTTAGCGAGTGATGGGAAAGGCAGTTGATCTAAGCGAATTTGATAGAGTGCAGACTGTAATGGCCCGAAGAATCGGAACGAGTATCTCCGAAACTGCACGACTGGTAAGTTGTTCACCATCCATTCATGCAAAGTGGATTAATGACGGTGAAAGCAGCAGTAGACGCCAAGGCGCTGGATTGCCCACGCTTCATCAAAGAAAACGAACGTCGGAGTGTCACGTGGATTTCGCAGAGTGAGACAAGAAAAGCGGGAACGTATAATTAAAATAAAATTCTTTATTCTTGGCAAATTTAAATCGGAAAACAAAACACAAAAGTACGGTAATGACGAAAGTCACTTTGACTTCGCACAGTGGAAGATTAATAACTTAGAGTGAAGAACGAAGGAAAACTATAAAGTTCCAAAATCCAGCTGAATTGACGTTTCGGTAGTCCCCATGAAAAGAAAACGTAGGACTAACCCCTGGACACCTCTGCAACGGAAAATGTTTATCTTTGAAGAAATAAAAGAAAACTTCGAATCTAACTCGGATGATCACAGATGATAAATACCAGCCTCGGATAAATTCCTCGTCGAATGATTCTTAACTTTGTAGATAAGTGTACGTCAAAGACCTTACTGAAATTGATACGTACAGCTCCGCTGTAGATAACTGCGCTGGTAGAAAATAAATAAGGCGAGATGCATACACTGCCGCCTCCGCTGAATACTTCGCTTATCTTAGACGACACACTCCTGAACAGCCTGCCTGGAGATTCTGATCCGTAACACCAATAACATTAGGCTATCCGCCCATACAAACACACCCTTCGTGAATTTGACCAGCATAATTCAAAAACTCAAAACACTAATATATTCACTATCACTGCACCACCCATTCATGAAGTACAACCAGACACAAAACACAAACACTGCTAATTATCGCACACCATATGCTATTTGAATCTTGCACTCACACACTAGATTCGTAAGATACACTTTCTTTGAAGAAAAGAATGCACTTTCGCCTTTCAACGAAATATTCGAGCTTCACAGGAATAGTTAAGCTACATCAGCTCAACTCTCGAACTAAACACTTTAGATTCAACAATGCATAGAAAGACACTTGGTTCCTTTAACCTTAATGTCGCAATAATAAAAGAATTACTGTAAACCACTCTTAACTTGGCCGGAATAACTTTATTTCTGAAATCATTAGAGTACATTGATACGACCAAATAAGCACGTAGCACAACACTTGGTCTCTTAGACCTTAATGACGCAATACTAGTGGAATTATTATAAAACACTCTTATCTTGGTCGGAATAGCATTACTCTGAAAGCACTAAAATAGATTGAAATGACCAATTAACTATATATATCCATAAGAGATAAATATAGAGAAAGAGCATAGCACTTGCTGCTTTGCTTTTGGCTAAGAGAGTAACATATGACACTTTGACAACATTTCCGCATGCGTGCATAAAACCAAATCGCACACTCAACGAAGACACACTTCTCAGCACTCCGGCACTTAAATTTCTCACGCTAAGAAAAATCTAATTCATATGCGCCGGGATAAATCCTCCCGTTCCATGAGTACAGTACGCACTTAACGAGAAAGGATAAATTCCTACTGCGTCTTCCCCTTCGCCGAGTCCAACCAAATCCGGCCGAAATAATCTTTCAAAAATTTCTTGGCGGCGGAAATGCCCTGCTACATATAGCAGCGTCAGTGTTCTGCTGAAGCTACTATGTAGACCCCGCTGTTTCTCCTTCTCTTGACGGGGACTGTCCATCAGCTCCTTTCGTCGTCGCCGGGGGAGAGGGAAGTGCGTCGGTCTTTCCTTCTCCGACTCTATTTGTAATTTCTCCCGCGACGAAAATGATAGCCCGCTCGATAACGGTTCTCAGGCGGCTCTCCCATTCGGTGGAAAAGATTAATTCTGGACCAGCTTCCTGCCTCGGAAACTCCGGTTCTTCAACGCAGAATTCGCTTTGATCGCCGGCTGCGTTCCACGTTCCTCCGTCGTCGCGTCCGTAGCTCTCCAAAGATCTTGTCGTCGTCGCCTGCAAACCGCAGTTCGGCGAAAACTCCTCTCTGGCATTAAAGTCGCTACGGAGCCTTTGACGAGGGCCTTGAATCTGCGCCTTATCGCGCTGAACACGTGTACACGACCTTCCCGGTCGCCGACGATAGCTTTTCTGTCCTCTTTTCCTTCACGCTCACGTGTTTCGGAGCGGCTCGCTCGACGTCATCGTCGTCACCTACGTCGTTTCTCCCCGACGTCCTTGTCGGACGTCGACGATATCCACGTGACACGGAGACTGTCCCGCTTGATAATACAAGATCGGCGGCGGACAGCGGCTCAGCTGAGAGCCCAATACAATGCACATCCAAGTGAAAATGATTCGGAACACACAGTTCAGCGGACACTATTGGATATGGGACTGTTCAGCAGATATCCCACTCGTGTGCCTCTGTTGACAAAACGTGATTGTCAACTACGCCTACAGTGGGCCCGTGAACATCGAGACTAGACCATGGATAAGTGGATAATGGAGAGTTGCCTGGTCGATTGAATCAATATTTCTTATTCATCACTTCGATGGTCGTGTCAGGGTACACCGACTTCCAGACGAACAGTTGCTGCCCCCCCCCCCCGCCGGGAACAGCGGGCCACACACAGGCTCCAGTCATCTGCCAAGGCGAGTTGCAGGCAAAAGTTGGAGCAACGCGTTATTGAGCAATGCGGTCATAATGTTTTGGCTGTTCAGTGTACATTCATGACAGATCATTCCAAGATGTTTGATATATTAAATGCCATATTTTAACACAGAAATTTTCTAATGGTCCATGGTCGTACAATTAAAGCACGTGGAAGACAAATTTACACAACTGTTACCATCACGTGTCTTCACCTAATTCACGCGCCTTCTGCCTGCCTTAGCTATCGAATGTCAGAGACAAATGCATTGACTAATGCATACGCCATTTCTACATGGAATTGTATGGTAAAAAAACGTTATCCTCCTTGTTATTTGTGAGCTTTTCAACCGATTTTTGCTAACATCGACCTCCGGGAGTTTATTTTCTTAAATTTTAGAATGGCGAAAACGGAATCCTATGATACGCGTTGTGTCCTGGGATATGCAGTCAGCACAGCTAAACGTAGTGAGACGATAGCGTCTGTACCCCATAGCGAAGAGATGGTTCTGGGTTGTTTGGCTGTTTACATCAGTCTGTGCACCAGCCTTTAATTGCCAAGTGATCTGTTGCTGTGTGACCCGCCTATCCGTCAGTAAGATGCGAGCTAACCGCCGACGACCCCTCTCATGCATACGCCGTTGTTTACGGCAGTTGTCCCTTGCAGGGATGGTTTTTTCGGCATCGATGTACTCACGGTACGCATATGACCAGTGGCTCGTGAAAATCCCTGTGCCAACACAATTTCCGAGATGCAGTGACTCGTTAGTAACAATTTCCCTACGAAGAAATCCGTTTAGACTAGTCGGCTTACCCATACTGCATCCGACAAATACTGATTCCTGTCATAACACTCCTTAGATTGTGGGATCGCTGCTTACGTCTTTCCGCTTCCGTTGCCAGAGCCGCCCACAGCGACATATTTGCATATCGCCAGCTGTCTCTAACTCAATTGGTCTTACTGTACATTTCCATACTTATTCCAATGACTGTGGTTGCGTGAAAGAAAAATTTCAAACTTTCATATTGGATAACATGTACATTTCGAGAGCCACCGTACAGACTGTTTGATACTGAAGAACCGCACATGACTGCTTACCTTAAGAGGAATCTGCAACAAAACGAACAAATTAATAACAGGAAACCGTTGAATTTCTAAGAAAACAATTTAGTTAGCTTAAATTACGAACACAGTGAATTGACTATCATCGGACGCAAATTATTACAGATATCAAAAAAAACACCAATGTCACAAAGCACTACAAAGTGGTAAGTCGAACAACGTTTACGCCATTTAACTAATTTTGTATATTTTATTTGGATTATCTCTACAGGAAACAATCCTTTCAATTTAGTCAGGTATCCAAAAACTCAAATCATTATTTAACACGACTAGGAAAAGAAATGAAGCAACGAAAGACAAAAAAAGTGATAATTACAAATAAGTGTCTGCATTCAGCCCATTCCTTTTCAGAACCAGTCAGTACCATACTTGGTCCTTCTTTAAATTATTGTACATTAAAAAAACATACAGGAAAATAACGTAAGTTTGTCACTAGTCTTTCTAAACAACATTTTATGGAAATTTTTAACTTAACATATCAGAACAATTATTTGAAATTTGTAGAACGTAAAACATTAAAGAAACCAGGCTATTGAGACTTTAGCGACCCTGCTGGCAATAATGCATATATTTAGTATGAATATTCCATTTCAGCAACGTTGTTAAGTTTAAGGTAAAGGACGATGTCATACGTACCAGGGGTCTATTTCAGTCCATGTAAACAGTTCCCAGACGAGAATAAGTCCTCCGCTAGCTTGAAAAGTACCCTACTGGCAAGAAGAGTCCATCGCTTCATGTTGTTTGCGCCGTACTTGTAACCTACCTGCCATCGTTATATACAAACTTGAAATTGACTCATCAGTTCAAGCATACTTTTTCCACGCGTCTGGCCTCCAGTGGTGATGCTCCAATGACTATGCTAATCGTTGCGTCTTGGGATATGCAGTCAGCAAAGGTACCCGCAGTGGGAGGATGGCATCTGGTATCCCATAGCGAGGACATGGTTCAGGATTGTGTAGTGATCACACGAGCCTGTGCATCAACGTTAAATTGTCTTATGATCTGTTGCTGTGTGGCCCGTATATCCTACTTAGCTATGTGAGCTAGTAGACGACAACCCCGCTCATCTATACGCCGTTTTCCAAGGCATTTGGCTCTTGCAGAGATAGTTTTATCGCCATAGATATATTTACGTTACACCCGTGACACATTGGCTCGTGAAAATTCCTTTGCCAGCGCGACTTCCGTAATGTAGTGACCCATTCATCGGGCCCTCATGGTTTGTCCACAATCAAATGCGTTTAGATTCGTTTTACCCATTGTCACGTGTATTTTAATCAGATATTGATATTAATGAAGATAATCTTAAATCGTGAAAGCTTGTCTATCCCAAATCAACGTAGCACTTAGTTGATAGGTTTTGCCTAGCCGCACACGGTGAACACCATACAAAACTCTACTGATGAACTTAATATTTTCGTAGGCCGTCGTATCGACGAATGATTGTAGCACCAATACCAGCAGCTCCAACAGTCGGCGTCGTCGTAGGACAGAAACAAGATGATAATATATAAATTTAAGGGAACACAATAGGCAATAAGCCCCTTTTAAATTATCCACTATATGCTAAACTTCACACAAGGACAAAACGATTTGCATCAATCGCCAACATTGCTCGACGATAAAATCCTTGATAAAATGTATATATCCATGAAACTCTGATGAGAAGAGAGGCTTCCACTAACCTTGTTTAAAATCTAACAAGGTCTCTGCAGCTCTTGTTTAAAATCTAACAGAGGAAATTCGTCAAACAAAACCTTCAGTTAAATAAGCCTCCAGCCCGAATGGAAATACGTATTCCACTCACTACGCTATTACGAGCAAAATTCTGATGCTCCGAAAAAGTGTCAGAAATTAAATTACAGCTCATCCTTCGCAGAACTGTAATACTATCTAACATGGAGAAACGTAGACTCCAACGTAGAGATGCAACAGGTTCAATATAAGGAGAATTATTGCCAGTATTTCCTAGTTTACCAACGAAGAAACGTGATGACGGCACATCCACTCTGCTGCCTGGAGGGAAGACGAAATTCTCCTTTCCACAGTGACGGCGTTCAACCTGGCCTACTAACGGAAAGAAATGTTCATTAGAAATATTATTAAAGTTCCCATTCAATACTTCTGCAACACAGTTCTCGTGCACTAAATTTGAAGGGATTAGCTCCACCATGACCTCCTTTATTACTCCTGGTGACAGATTTCAGAAACCCGCTTGTCCCCAGTTCTCGCGCTGTTAAAACGGGTCTGGAGTAATAAAGGAGGTCATGGCTCCACGCTTATCAAAGAGTGGAATCTATTGCGTTTCGGGTCGACCTCATTACAAGGCCCGTCGCTGCTCTGGCATTCATGGCTTCGATACCCGTTTTCACGCCTAATAGCCGAGGAGAGATTTTCTGCATTTTATACTCTCCACGAACCGTCCTTTGAGACCCAACTTTGAAAAGACACAGACGCCTCTCTTCCCGTCCAGTACTCTTCTTTGCTGCTTATCGAGTCACTCGAAAATCCTCTTGCTCGCTCCTCCTCCGTCCGTGACTCCCTGCTTCCGACACCGAAAGCTGTCGCTTTCGTACAATAAACACGTGAGACCCATACTGCTTTTGAATATTACTGATTCGTGTTACTTCACTTCTTATTGTGGGATCGCTGCCTAGGCCATTCTGCTTTCTTTGTCAGGTCCGCTCACAGCAACGCATATGCATAACGCGAGCTGTCTCTAATTCAACTGGTATCTTCAGAAAAATTTCCATGTTTAATCATCAGTCTAGGTGGCTCAGTGGTTGCATGATCGCCCCTGATGCCCGAGTACGCGGGTTCAATCCCGACCGAGGACGACGAGGATTTTCCAAGGGGAAATCCTGAGATCACGCACTTCCTTTGGAAGGTAAGTAAAGCCGTTCGTCCCGTGTAGTCGCTTGCCGACTGCACATTAAAAACCCTTGCGAGGCAAAATTTTACGGCCCCTAAAAGGGACATTAATACCAACCAAACCAAACCATCCAAGCTTTTTCTAATAGCTGTGTTTGCGTGAAAAGAAGCTTCAAACATTTGATCTTGGATAGTTTGTCCAGTTCTAGAGCCGCCATGGAAAAGGGTTGATACGGATGAAACGCACATATCTGCTCACGTTAAGAGGTATCTGCAACAAAATGAAAAAAGTAATATAGGAAGCAATTGATTTTTCTAAGAAAACGATTTAGTAAGCTTAAATTTACAAGCACATTGAATTCATCCTCATCTGACGCAAATTACTTCTGTTATGAAAAAAATCACCAATCTCACAAAGCATTTGAAGATTGTAAATTGAACAACCTTAACACAATTTAATTAATTTTGTACATTTTATTAGGGTTATCTTTTCAGGAGATAACCCTTTAACGAAATGAAGTTACTCTTTATAATTCCATCAACTATCCAAATATTCAGATCACATTATCGTTTAAAATGACGCTAGTACATCTACTAATAAACACCCGAATGGAATTAAAATCAACAAAAGTGATAATGACATTTTGTAGCTTTATTCAAACCATGCCTTTTCTGAAACAGTTAGTGCTATACCTGGCTCTCATTTAAATTAATGTCCTTTAAAAAATCATGATGGAAAAAAGCTGAAGTTCATCGGTAGTCTTTGTAAAAAAAAAATGTTTATTGAAATTTTTAAGATTCAATATGAACATCAGAACAATTATTAGAAAGTTGTAGGATGTAAAACATTAAAAAAAACAAATTGTAAAGACTTAAGCGACCCTGGTGGCAATAATGCACATATTTCGTTTGAATATTCCATTTCAGAAGCGTTGTTAAATTTAAGGGTGCAGGTCTTTTATTTTGTAACTAGATGTTACCCGCCGCTTCGCCCGCCTGCGCCATCTGTTGAGGGGAATTATAAAGCAAAAGCAGATTAATTTAAATAAAAACCCCAGAAAATGTGGAGGGGGGGGGGGTCGTAGGGAGCTGATTTTGGCGATAGAGCAGGTCCTTTATTGATAAGCCTGCCCTGAAAATTTCAAGTCGCTAGCTCAAACCGATAGAATTACAGATAAATAAATAAATAAATAAATAAATAAATAAATAAATAAATACACGCAATAGTTTTAGTATATAAGATAATTTCAAGATACGGCACAAAATCATGAACGTGGCAAATTAGCTTTGGAAGCCTTTAAATTGATAAATTCTTTTTTATAAAAATAAATACTGCTAACTAAATTTATTATTTATTTTTAATATCACATAAAATAAGCTGCCATGAAATTATATAATTATATATATTAAAATTTTTGATTGATTCTGAGATTGATTGCGAGATTTCCGTGAATGCAACTATAAATAAACGAAACAGTATTGATGACCAACCCCACATAAGAGCTAGTGAGCACAAGATATTTCGGTGTGGATGGCTGTTAAATTGTTTTTTCGGCAAACTAATTAAAATTTAAGTGATATGTACCTTTCGATTTAAACACCGTACATGAATACAGCATCATTACAGGAACGCATTTAAATATTTTTTTTGGTGAAAAAAAAATAATTTGAATTTCAAGTACGTTTCTCATAATTATTAAAATCCGCTGCTCATTAACTTTGACTAGCCGTGTCCAAAATGGCCGCTGCATGTACCATACTCTCTTTCATCAAATATGCCATTTCGGGAACGTTCTCGGATATGACATGATTCCCAGTATGATGTATATAATGGTTAATTATATATAAGTGAATCATTAAGAGTTAATTATGAAATATTAGGATAAAGTTTGAGGGTAGCCCAGAAAAAAGTGCACAATTTTTTTTCTCCGTCCCCAACAATTGTACGAATGCGAAACTTGAGATATGCATTCTTTGAAATTTTCGTAGTGCGCGCGCAAAGTTTCCATTTCTTCCGACAGATAGCGTACGTGCAGCAATGGAACAACATGGCGTCTGTAAGTGATGTACGTTACAAGCAGCGTGTCGTCACTGAACTTCTCACTGCGGAGCAAAAAACGGTGGGAAGTAGTTTTACGTCGTCATTCAAAAACATTTACGTGTAGTTTATGGAGCATCAGCAGTCGACAGTGTGGAAAGTCTCTCTCGGAGGGTGGAGGCAATCATTAAAGCAAACAAGGGTATCAGTAATTATTCATTTCTCTTATCTGAAGCATGCGACGCAAACATCCTGGTGTCTTAAACTTGTCACGTGGATTTTGCAGAGTGATCGTGACAAAGAGAAAGAACGACAAAGTTTATTTGAAAGAAAATTCAATCTTTATTCGATATAAAATAAAACTTAAAGTCAGTAGAAAAATTAAATATTAAGCAGTGGAAGATCTCTACTCTCTGGAGCTCGACGCCTGCTGGTAGATGAAAAAAATAATCTTTGCCCGTCTCGGACGTAACACTAGGTGCTATACTCTGAAGTTCGCCGCTGGCGAAGATCTAGAGAAATGACTGGATGCTGGTAGCGCCTGAAGCGTTGATCTCAGCAATCCCCGTCGAATTATGAATGCAATCAAAAAGATGACGCCGGTATTGCAGATTCTTTATGCTGAAGCACACCAAAAAATAATTACCACACTATGCATCACCAATTGCTTTAATTTAATTAAGAGCCCATTGACCCATTCTGACATTTCACTGTCGCACTTATAACGACGCTCACAACTTTAGGCAACGCCTCAAAACACACACTTTATCACTCGTCGGTAGCCACTAACGTTGACCACTGGAGTTGTCGAAATTCTGCCGTCTAGAACTTGGCGACTGATGTGGAACGTATACTGCACTCGCCTTGAAATGGATATAATTGAAAGAGTTAATTCGAGGTTATACCGACGGTAGCAAAATTACACATGTCACATAAAAATCTATCACACGTCGAAGTACGCCTCGTCTCTGTTCAGTGCTGGTCAGGTAAAAGGAAAACTCCACAAAAGTAAGGATCGTCGCGTCACGTGATTGAAAGTCTTGTTAAATTGATAATAGAGTCCACGTCAATAAATCAGGGTTTTATAAGATAAGTCCGGTGAGTATTGTCCAGGTAGATTAAAGAGTGAGATTAAGGAAAAGAGGACGAGGGTCGTGGCATTATTCCCCCTGTACCGCTCGAAACATAGGCACTCAATGAAAAAGGAAAAATGCACACGGCCTCGTCATTTTCCATGAGTTCATTTGCGTCGGGGTGAAATGTAGTTCGAAACTCGTCCAGCACCGTGGCGGGAATTAAGGAGTAAATTAAGGAGAGGTTACTTACTCCGATAACATGTAGACTACGACAACTGCTTACGTAGTTTAGCCGCCTCTCGCCTTGTGCAGTGGCTTGACGACGACACGACTCAGCGCTTCGCAGCTCTTGGTTTCGTCCGTCGTCTCTCGCTCGTTCACCCACGGTCGGGGAAGGTCCGTCGGCACCCACGGCGTTCTCTACGGCTTGGGAAGGCGTGCTTATGAGCTCGACCAACCGCTCAATGGCTTTTTCCAGCTTTTTGCACCATTCGTCGGCCTCTCGGCAGCGCTCGTCGTCTGTCGCCCGTTGTCGCTTCTCGTCGGCGCGTTGCTCGCCGACCGCCTTCAAAGCTGTCGCCTCGTCCTTCTCGCTATCGTCAGACGTTCTCCTGGAATCCACTTGTAGAATGGCATTGTCGGAGACGTCTCTCATAACCCGTGTTATCTGCCGATCAAGTCGTCCTTTTTTTCTGCCCCTCGCTCGAACTCCTACTTCGTTCTTTTTCCACCGCTCACTCTCGCTCCGTCTCGTCTTCTCTCGCTCCTCACGATCCCTCTTACGTGTCGCCTTCGGGATGACGAGTTCGGCGTCAGCTCGCCTGCTGACGTCACCTATCTTCTCTCTCTCTCTCGATCTTTTTTCTTGGCGAAAACCACGTGACAAAACTTTTAATCTCATAGTGTAATTCGCCTTCTATTTCGAAGACATTCAGGAAGAAATATAGTAAGAAAAGACAGAGCTAAAGAATATAGAACTATAAATAAATAGAAATAGAAAATAATAAGAACGGAACTTTTAAAATTTATTTTCTGAAGTAAAAACTTCAACAAGAATTCATGGGCTGTGTTCTGCCTTCAGTAGGTTCCACTGAAAGGACGCTGCCCATATGGTAATCAATAAAAAAAGAACTAAAGAGAATATGCATGCCTGAGCATTGAAAGGCGTGCAAGTGAACCAATTTCGACTATCATTAATTTTACGTTATATACACTGAAGAGCCAAAACATGACCATCACCACATTGGTGAATGAATTCGTCTGAATCACGTCATTCCAACCTGCTTGATATATTACATGCCATATTTTAACACAGAAATTTTCCAATGGACCATGATCGTACAAGTAAAGCACGTGGAAGACAAATTTACACAACAGTTACCATCACGTGCCTTCACTTAATTCACGCGCCTTCTCTCTGCCTTAGCTATCGAATGGCAGAGACAATGCATTGACTAATGCATAGGCTATTTCTTCATGGAATTGTATATTAAAAAAAAATGTTGTCCTCCCTGTTATTTGTGAGCTTTTCAACCGTTAGTACTTCACCGATTTTTGCCAACATCGACCGCCGGCTGTTGATTTTCTTAAATTTTAGAATGGCGAAAACGGAATCCTATGATACGCGTTGTGTCATGGGATATGCAGTCAGCACAGGTAAACATTGTGAGACGATAGCGTCTGTACCCCATAGCGAAGAGATGGTTCTGGATTGTGTGGCTGTTTACATCAGTCTGTGCACCAGCCTTAAATTGCCAAGTGATCTGTTGCTGTGTGACCCGCCTATCCGTCATTAAGATGCGAGCTAACCGCCGACGACCCCTCTCATGCATACGCCATTGTTCACGGCAGTTGTCCCTTGCAGGGATGGTTTTATCGGCATCGATGTACTCACGGTACGCACATGACCAGTGGCTCGTGAAAATCCCTGTGCCAACAAAATTTCCGAGATGCAGTGACTCGTTAGCATAGTATTAGAAGTAAAAGTAGGGAAGCTAAGGGTTTTCCTGTGTTCATGGTTTGAGGGCGCTTGCAGCAATTTGGGCCCATCAACTGGTGCTCTCAAGCATTACTTGCAGTTGGCAAAATACATTTAAAATAAGTAATTGAAATAGAAATTTTACACCATTTGTCCTAAAATATTTTTCTTGTTACTAGAAGTTAATTTCAATACCGGAAGAAAATTAAAAACTATTATTACTGGTTTTTCAGTACAATCTATTAAAAATAAAAAATGCAGAACAAAATCCAATAAAGTTGATATGAATTATTTACCAATTATGCAAACTTGGGACGTTTTGCTAACAGCCGACCTGGCTGCTTTTAATCGTTTTAATAAATTATTTAAAATAGCTTTATTATCTCAACAAATTAATAAAAAAAAAGTAAAAAAAAAAAAATCGAAAATAAAAAAAATAATTTCCATCCAAAAACAAACAGTAAATATAAATTTTTTTATTTTTTTAGAATTACACCCCTACGAAAACATTGTACCTTAAGTTTTTTTGTATCAATTTACCTATTCATGTATATATAGATTGTTACACAATAGATATTGTACAATTTACATTTTTCGTAAGGGTGTGATTCTCAAAAAATTATATTTAGTTTATTTGTATTTGTATTTATTTATTTATTTCTTGGTTATTCTTAGATTCATTTGATAATAATGATAATATTAATGCAATATAATTACAATGAAATCTAATAGTATAATAGTAAAATATTTATGAATTTAGGTGCTTTAAATAAATCAAAGTTCAGCCGAAGCTCAAAATGGATATGTTATACAGTAAATAAAAGATAAGGCTAAGGAAAATAAAATAAAAGTGGTTTTTTTTTTTATAAAATCTTTAAAACTTATAAAATTTACAGAATTTTTTTATATAAAAATATTTAGGCTGGAAAAGGGTTTAATATTAGTTAATAAAAAACTTAATCAATTTCTTGATTTCAATACGCTAATTCTTAGTCAAAGGTTTATTGAGGAATGAGATAGTACAAAAAAATATTTATATTCCTTGTTGATTTTCATTTTTTTGTATATTCTTTTATAGAAATTATATTGGCTAAGCCAAAGGGAAATTGGTTGTTTTTTATTTTCGATTTTTTTGCGTTAAGGTAATAAAAGTATTTTGAATGATTTATTGAATCCTCAGTGTTTTA
>JAHWFO010084984.1:21214-34009 GCA_023313115.1 Rhysida immarginata
AATCTCTTACAATTCACAAAGATTTGATCGTGTGGGGTCGGTGACTCTTACCTCTCTCTCTCTCTCTCTCTCTCTCTCTCTCTCTCTCTCTCTCGATGGCATCCCAGATGTTTTTGATGGGAATGAAAGCCGTTGATTTAGCTGGACATCTGTGGAGTGTTCATCAAACCATTCCAATACAATTCAGGAGCCATGGCAGGGTGCATTATCTTGTTTCAGGTTGAGCTCTCTGTCGGGGGGGGAGGGATCTAGAAATTTTGGCGTCGACTACAAAGGTCATTTTGCGCCTTTTACACAAGTTTTAACAGTACGCAGCCCGGGACAAACACAAAAAACCATGTCCACGGCAGGATTCGAACCCGTGGCCAGGCGGACTCGAGAACTAGAAAGCCTATGCCCTAGTCCTCTTGGCCATAGCGAGGAGATGGTTCAGGATTGTGTGGCTGTTTACACGTGCATCAACATTAAATTGCTTTGTGATCTGTTGCTGTGTGGCCCGTATATCCTACTTAGCTATGTGAGCTAGTAGACGACGACCCCGCTCATCTATACGCCGTTTTCCAAGGCAGTTGGCTCTTTGTCACGGAATTTTAATTATTCCGATGGCATAAGAGATCGTCTGCGCTCCAGGGTGTTCGTGAATTCAGAACTAAGACGAAAGGAGCATCAGACGCGTCATCAGGAGCATCATCTCGCAGCAGCCAATGGGAGGGAAGCGAGCCTCTCGTCTGCGAGCTCATGGAAGAAACGTCGTCGGAGGTTGAGAAGGGAATTGGCGACTACCGAGGGAGGTCAACTGCAAAAGAAGCTCCTGACTGAGTGCGACGGCGAACGGGGACTTTACATGGTTTTGCCAGAGCCTGAGAAAACGGCCCGTTCCTGTGCGTCGACTACGGAGGCGGCGAGCGCCGCGTCGTTGGATTCTTGGCCGTGCCGGGAAGCATCTCCGGCGGAGATTGTTCACGTAACAAAGTGCGTGCCTTCGCTAGATAGCCGAGGGGAATCCACGATATTCTGCGCAGTACCGAAGGAGCTAAGTTTCACCGCCGTTTACGGTCTTTACTCGCTGGTGAGTGTGTCTTTTTCCATTTGGTTCACCGCCGACTTGACCCGCAACGTTTTCCCTGAAATAAGTCGCCGTATGTTGCAACCTAATTCACGAGTGTGTTGCTCTTGGCCCGGAGGCGTGGCGGCGTATTTTCGGAGTGACCTAGGTTTCGTGTACTTGCAGCCTTAGTTAATTTATGTGTGTTTTCATATCGCATAGTGAAGCTTTCCATTATATTTAAGCCACGCAGCCTAAATTTCCTATCTAGTGCCATTAGTTTTCTTTGAATTTATCGCTAATGTATTCTTTGTATTTAATGGTTACCACAGGAATCTTTTGTGACGTCGTGTAGTTTTGGAAATGGAAAGCTTGTGTTAAAGACGCACAACTAATGTAGAAACCGTTTACTTAGATAATTCCTTAAATATAAGACTTTAATTGGACTGGGAACTTTTGTTAAATGTGACTTTCTAATTTACCCTGCATTTGTCAATTTAATGTATTGCACTTGATTGGACATTGAACTTTATTTGTGCGCCGTTGTGAGTCTATTGTCAGCGCTTGTGCGGAAATAGCAGTGAAGTGCTGCCCTATTTTTATATGCTAACCGTACTTGAATTATTTTACAATATGTGCATCTGCTCTTATAGTGTATTTACTGTATTGTCATATTGTATTTAGTTATCGTTAACAGTTTGGTTTGACCGTGGCGAAATTATCTTTAAGCTCGTCCCAGTTAATGTGCTAACGATAAGTTTCCCTTATCTATTGTGAGTTTTACTTTAAGATATATTTATAAAGCTTGTGATGTTATTACATGATGAATTTTGAGTAAACACTGTTTTTGCTTAAATATTAATTACTTGGCAATTAACTATTTGAAGACATTTATTATCTCTAGTTTTGTGTTCGTTGGTTAATTCTTATGCACAGCTTTGTAGATGTTTGATTGTTTTATGCTTCAAGAATTTAGCTTTTAGATTTTGAAGATATATCTATGCTAATTTAAGTGAACCTAGATACTTGTGCTTGGCTGGCATACTTAATAGTTAAGCTTGGATATGATTCCATTTTGAAGTGTTTTTTGTTTTCTTTAATCCTATTTATTGGTTGTGAGGTTCCGGCTTGGATTCCTCACGTAGTTGACCATTTTGTTTTATTTTAATAAACTTTATTATTTACTTTCATTCAATTTTTGTGTGCTGTTGCATGTTATTATAACTTCCACTGCGTTGCTCCTACATTCAACTTTAATACATGTGACACTCTTGCAGAGATAGTTTTATGGCCATAGATATACTCACATTATACCCGTGACGCATTGGCTAGTGAAAATTCCATTGCCAGCACAAATTCCGTAATGTAGTGACCCATTCGTCGGGCCCTCACAAATTGTCCACAATAAAATGCGTTTAGATTCGTCTTACCCATACTACTTCTGACTATTACAGATTCTTGTTACTTCACTTCTTATTGTGGGATCGCTGCTTAGGTCATTCCGCTTTCTTTGTCAGGTCCGCTCACAGCAACGCAGATGCATAACGCGAGCTGTGTCTAATTAAATTCGTATCTTCAGTAAAAATTCCCATGTTCAATCATCAGCCTCAGTGGCTTAGTGGTTGCGTGATTGCCTCTGATGCTCAAGTACGCGGGTTCAATCCCGACCGAGGACGACGAGGATTTTCACGCACTTCCTTCAGAAGGTAAGTAAAGCCGTCGGTCCCGTGTAGTCGCTTGCCTGGCCAAAATTTTACGGTCCTTGTAAGGGACATTAATACCAATCAAACCAAACGAACGAAGCTTATTCTAATAGCTGTGGTTGCTTGAAAAGAAGCTTCAAACATTTAATCTACAGTGGGCCCGTGAACATCGAGACTGGACCATGGATAAGTGGAAGAGAGTTGCCTGGTCGGATGAATCACTATTTCTTATTCATCACGTCGATGGTCGTGTCAAGGTACACCGACTTCCAGACGAACCGTTGCGACCCCCCCCCCCCCCCGCCAGTAAAAAGCAGGCCACAAACAGTCTCCAGTCATCTACCAAGAACTTGTGGCATCCATGCCAAGGCGAGTTGCAGACAAAAGGTGGAGCAACGCGTTATTGAGCAATGCGGTCATAATGTTTTGGCTCTTCAGTGCACATTCATGACAGGTCATTCCAAGATGTTTGATATATTAAATGCCATATTTTAACAGAGAAATTTTCCAATGGACCATGATCGTACAAATAAAGCACGTGGAAGACAAATTTACACAACTGTTAGGCCATTTCTACATGGAATTGTTTAGTAAAAAAACGCTATCCTCCCTGTTATTTGTGAGCTTTTCAACCGATTTTTGCCAACATCGACCTCCGGGAGTTTATTTTCTTAAATTTTAGAATGGCGAAAACGGGACCCTATGATACGCGTTGTGTCCTGGGATATGCAGTCAGCACAGGTAAACGTAGTGAGACGATAGCGTCTGTACCCTATGGCGAAGAGATGGTTCTGGGTTGTGTGGCTGTTTACATCAGTCTGTGCACCAGCCTTAAATTGCCAAGTGATCTGTTGCTCTGTGACCCGCCTATCCGTCAGTAAGATGCGAGCTAACCGCCGACAACGCCTTTCAAGCATACGGCGTTATTCACGGCAGTTGTCCCTTGCAGGGACGGTTTTATCGGAATCGATGTACTCACGGTACGCACATGACCGGTGGCTCGTGAAAATCCCTGTGCCAACACAATTTCCGAGATGCAGTGACTCGTTAGTAACAATTTCCCTACGAAGAAATCCGTTTAGACTAGTCGTCTTACCCATACTGCATCCGACAAATACTGATTCCTGTCATAACACTCCTTAGATTGTCGGATCGCTGCTTACGTCTTTCCGCTTCCGTTGCCAGGGCCGCCTACAGCGACATATTTGCATAGCGCCAGCTGTCTCTAACTCAACTGGTCTTACTGTACATTTCCTTACTTCTTCTAATGACTGTGGTTGCGTGAAAGAAAAGCTTTAAACTTTCATATTGTAAATTTCGAGAGTCACCGTAGAGACTGGTTGATACTGAAGAAACGCACATGACTGCTTACCTTAAGAGGAATCTGCAACAAAGCGAACAAATTAATAACAGGAAACCGTTGAATTTTTAAGAAAACAATTTAGTTAGCTTAAATTACGAACACAATGAATTGACTATTATCGGACGCAAATTATCACCAATATCAAGAAAACCACTAATGTCACAAAGCACTACAAAGTGGTAAGTCGAAAAACGTTTACGCCATTTAACTAATTTTGTATATTTTATTTGGATTATCTCTACAGGAAATAACCCTTTAACGAAATGAAGTTACTCCTTTCAATTTAGTCAGGTATCCAAAAACTCAGCTCAAATCTTATTAAAACGCCTGGGAACAAAACGGAGCAAAAATAAACTAAAAAAGGTAATAATTACGAATAAGTGTCTGTATTTAGCCCATTCCTTTTCAGAACCAGTCAGTACCATACTTGGCCCTTCTTTAAATTATTGTACATTAAAAAAACATACAGGAAAATAACGGAAGTTTGTCACTAGTCTTTCTAAACAACATTTTATGGAAATTTTTAACTTAACATATCAGAACAATTATTCGAAATTTGTAGAACGTAAAACATTAAAGAAACCAGGCTGTAGAGACTTTAGCGACTCTGGTGGCAATAATGCAGATATTTAGTATGAATATTCCATTTCAGCAACGTTGTTAAGTTTAAGGTTGCACGTCTTTAATTTAGTAATAATTTCAAAATATGGCACAAAATATTGTAAGTGTCAAATTTGCTTTGGAATTCTTTGTAGGGAATAGTTCTGTAATTTTAGTATCTTATAAGTTTCTGTTTCTTAAAATACTCATATAACACTTTTCTTAATATCTTGTATCCTAAATTTATGAACTTTTTTATTACGAACATCAGTTATTAGTTTTAATTTACTTTTTGTTTATAATGGCTCAGCGTTCACGGACTGACGAAAGAGTTAAAGTTAAGAAAGATATTTCGTCCAGTAGAAATTTTTGATAGATTTTAGCATTTTATTTGATTCTTGTGCACTTCGGTAGATCGGCAATACCAAAGTACATTCTTTCTTTGTCAGGTCCGCTCACAGCAACGCATATACATAACGCGAGCTGTCTTTAATTCAATTGGTATCTTCAGTAAAAATTTCTATGTTTAATCATCAGTCTAGGTGGCTCAGTGGTAGCGTGATCGCCTCTGATGCTCGAGTACGCGGGCTCAATCCCGACCGAGGACGACGAGGATTTTCCAAGGGGAAATCCTGAGATCACGCACTTCCTTCAGAAGTTAAGTAAAGCCGTTGGTCCCGTGTACAGTAGTCGCTTGCCGGCTGTACTTTATAGAACCCTTGCAAGGCAAAATTTTACGGCCCCTAAAAGGGACATTAATACCAACCAAACCAAACCATCCATGCTTATTCTAATGGCTGTTGTTGCGTGAAAAGAAGCTTCAAACATTTTATCTTGGATAGTTTGTCCAGTTCGAGAGCCTTCATGGAAACGGGTTGATATGGATGAAACGCACATGACTGCTCACGTTAAGAGGTATCTGCACCAAAACGAAAAAAGTAATAGAGAAAGCAATTGATTTTTTTAAAAAAACGATTTAGTAAGCTTAAATTTACAAACACAATGAATTCATCCTCATCTGACGCAAATTACTTCTGTTATGAAAAAAAAATCCAAATTCACAAAGCATTTGAAAGTTGTAAATTGAACAACTTTTACACAATTTAATAATTTTGTATATTTTATCAGGGTTATATTTTCAGGAGATAATCCTTTAACGAAATGAAGTTATCTTTTATTATCCCGTCAACTATCCAAAAATTCAAATCCCATTATCGTTTAAAACGACGTTAGTAAACCACCCAAATGAAATTAAAATCAACGAAGATGATAATGAAAATGTTTATCTTTATACAAGCCATCCCTTTTCTGAAACAATTAGTGCTATACCTGGTTCACATTTAAATTAATGTACTTTAAAAAATCATGATGGAAATAACTAATGTTCATCGGTAGTCTTTACCAAAAAAAATATTTATTGAAATTTTAAAGATTCAATAAGAACATCAGAACAATTATTAGAAAGTTGTAGGATGTAAAACATTAAAAAAATAAGGCTGTAAAGACTTTCGCAACCCTGGTGGCAATAATGCGCATATTTCGTTTGAATATTCCATTTCAGAAGTATTGTTAAATTTAAGGGTGCAGGTCTTTTATTTTGTAACTAGATGTTACCCGCGGCTTCGCCCGCCTGCGCCATCTGTTGAGGGGAATTACAAAGCAAAAGCAGATTATTTTAAAAGAAAACCCCAGAAAATGGGGAAGGGGTGGGGGGGGTAGTAGGGGGCTGATTTTTGGCGATAGAGCAGGCCCTTTATTAATAAGCCTGCCCTGAAAATTTCAAGTCGCTAGCTCAAACGTCTAGGAAGAGATAGAATTACAGTTAAATAAATAAATACACGCAAGAGTTTTCGTATAAGATAATTTCAAGATACGGCACAAAATCGTGAATGTGGCAAATTAGCTGAAACTTTACGTTATATACACTGAACTCGTCTGGATCACGTCATTCCAAGCTGTTTGATATATTACATGCTATATTTTAACACAGAAATTTTCCAATGCACCATGATCGTACAAGTAAAGCACGTGGAAGACAAATTTACACAACAGTTACCATCACGTGTCTTCACATAATTCACGCGCCCTCTGTCTGCCTTAGCTATCGAATGTCAAAGACAAATGCATTGACTAATGTATAGGCCATTTCTACATGGAATTGTATATTAAAAAACGTTGTCCTCCCTGTTCTTCGTGAGCTTTTCAACCGTTAATACTTCACCGATTTTTGCCAACATCGACCTCCGGCTGTTGATTTTCTTAAATTTTAGAATGGTGAAAACGGAATCCTATGATACGCGTTGTGTCCTGGGATATGCAGTCAGCACAGGTAAACGTAGTGAGACGATAGCGTCTGTACCCCATAGCGAGGAGATGGTTCTGGATTGTGTGGCTGTTTACATCAGTCTGTGCACAAGCCTTAAATTGCCAAGTGATCAGTTGCTTGTGACCCGCCTATCCGTCAGTAAGATGCGAGCTAACCGCCGACGACGCTTCTCATGCATACGGCGTTGTTCACGGCAGTTGTCCCTTGCAGGGATGGTTTTATCGGCATCGATGTACTCACGGAACGCACATGACCAGTGCTCGTGAAAATCCCTGTGCCAACACAATTTCCGAGATGCAGTGACTCGTTAGTAACAATTTGCCTACAAACAAATCCGTTTAAACTAGTCGTCTTACCTATACTGCATCCGATAATTACTGATTCCTGTCATAACACTCCTTAGATTGTCGGATCGCTGCTTACGTCTTTCCGCTTCCGTTGCCAGGGCCGCCCACTGCGACATATTTGCATATCGCCAGCTGTCTCTAACTCAATTGGTCTTACTGTACATTTCCTTACTTATTCTAATGACTGTGGTTGCGTGAAAGAAAAACTTCAAACTTTCATAATGGATAGCATGTAACTTTCGAGAGCCACCGTAGAGACTGGTTGATACTGAAGAAACGCACATGACTGCTTACCTTAAGAGGAATCTGCAACAAACCGAACAAATAAATAACAGGAAACCGTTGAATTTTTAAGAAAACAATTTAGTTAGCTTAAATTACGAACACAATGAATTGACTATTATCGGACGCAAATTGTTATAAGGTTTAAGTCAAAATGATAACACCACAGAGGAATATGCCAACAGAAGTTTTATAATATGGAAATTGCAAATCACATTATCAATTTAATCAACAAAAACATAAATTTGCCACTTGTAAACTGAGTTAAAATTTTAGCACCAGTATTGAAATTGAAGGAACAAAATATTACTAGTACCCGATGTGACTTCCCTGTCTTGAGGTCAGCTTAAACACTCTCGTAGGCATTGTTGCAACAAGATTGTGAAGCTGTTAACTGTTAATTTGATCCCATGACAAGAAAATTGTTTGCTTGAGTTCTGCAATGGATTGAAACTGCCTTCCATCCTTGTAGACCGCTCTTGCCAGGATTCCCCACAGGTCGTCCATCGGGTTAATGTCTGGGGAAAGTGGTGGCCAATCCATGACACACACTCCATTCTGCAGGAACCATTTCCAGGTTGTTTCTGTATGAATAGGTGCGTTGTCCTGTTGATATATGAAGAACGGTCCACCCAGGTTTTCCGCAACAGGCAGAAGATGAACTCCTGGCAACTCCTGATAGTCCACAGCCTTCATTCTACCAGAGGGGAAAGCAAGGGTTGTTTTGCCACGAGAGCTAAATCCTGCCCATACCATCAAAGATCCACCCCCTTGTTGACGCTTTGAAAACAGCGACTCTTCTCTTCTGACATCATGCCAGTAGTAGGACCAGCCATCCGGACCATCTAAGTTGAACTTCTTCTCATCACTCCAATTGACTGTGTCCCACTGTGTTCTCCAGGTCATGTGTTCACGAGCCCAAACCACTCGTTTGGTCTTATGTTGTGGTTTCAGTGCAGGCATAACTTTCAGTTTTTTTATGCAAGCCATGTACATGATTTCGCAGTTCGTACAATTGTGGACTGTGATACCTGAATTGCAGGATGTGATGCAACAGATCGTGTGCTAGATTGAGAGTGCGCTAGCTCTTTCATGACAAATCTTTTTTGCCGTGTTGAAAGAGCAGGATGGCGCCCAGTTGATTTTTTCGTCTCATAAGTATCTTTCTAGCGAATGAAATTGCTGACAACTTTATGGGAACGCTTGATTCGTCTGCCAATTTCTCTGAGAGAATGTCCAGCTTTGTATAATTCTGTTATCTGTCCTCTTTCAAACTGTGTCAGTTGTTTACCACGACCCATTGTAAGATGTAGTGGAAATGAATTGTTTCACACGGAAATGAAAAATGATTTGGTTTTCATGTTTCTCATTATCATTTCTTACCTTGTATGCAAAATAGGTGCCACAGGTTGGTCTCATTAGGTAGAGGGGGATTGGTGGTGCTATCATTTTGACTCAGTTTACAAGTGGCAAATTTATGTTTTTGTTGATTAAATTGATAATGTGATTTGCAATTTCCATATTATAAAACTTCTGTTTACCGGTAATGCAATACAAAAGAAAAAATAAATAAAAGATTATTATATATGTTTTATTCTTTGCGTACTTGGCGTATTCCTCTGTGGAGCTATCATTTTGACTCACACCTCAGTTATCAAAAAAAACACCAATGTCACAAAGCACTACAAAGTAGTAAATCGAACAACGTTTACGCCATTTAACTAATTTTGTATATTTTATTTGGATTATCTCTACAGGAAGTAATATTTTAACGAAATGAAGTTACTCCATTCAATTTAGTCAAGCATCCAAAAATTCAGCTCAAACCATTGTTTAATACGACAAGATAAGGATGTGCTCCCGAGAAGAGCAAAAAAGGTGATGATTATAAATAAATGTCTGTATTGAGCCCATTCCTTTTCAGAACCAGTCAGTACTATAATTGGCCCTTCTTTAAATTATTGTACATTAAAAAAACATACAGGAAAACAACGAAAGTTTGTCACTAGTCTTTCTAAACATCATTTTATGGAAATTTTTAACTTAACATATCAGAACAATTATTCTTAATTTGTAGAACGTAAAACATTAAAGAAACCAGGCTGTAGAGACTTTAGCGACCCTGGTGGCAATAATGCATATATTTAGTATGAATATTCCATTTCAGCAACGTTGTTAAGTTTAAGGATGCACGTCTTTAATTTTGTAATAATTTCAAAATATGGCACAAAATATTGAAAGTGGCAAATTTGCTTTTGAATTCTTTGTATGGAATAGTTCTGTAATTTTAGTGTCTTATAAGTTTCTGTTTCTTAAAATACTCATATAACACTTTTCTTAATATCTTGTATTCTAAATTTATGAACTTTTTTATTAAGAAAATAAGTTATTAGTTTTATTTACTTTTTGTTAATAATGACTCACGTTTACGGACTGACGAAAGAGTTAAAGTTAAGAAAGATGTCTCGTCCAGTAGAAATTTTTGATAGATTTTAGCATTTTTTTTGGATTGCATCGGCAATACCAAGTAGTTGATTCTTGTGCACTTCAAGAGGCACCTCAATATCTTTAATTAAATCATTTTATCTACTATTAGGAATTGCAGATATTAGATCCCCTATTTTCCTTTGTTTATGTGATCAGCGCAGACTAAATCCTACTCCTTTTTTTAAACAGAGAAGTGGTACAGTGTTATGAGAACAAAACAACTCATGAAGAAACATTTAACATAGAAATAAGCAAAAAAAGTGCTCCAGCATCAATTTCAACATTCCAAACTACAGGTATTGGACATTGAAACTGAAACACCTGGTAGAAATCCAAAATCTTTATTTAATAAGGTGTTGGGGCACCGTGGGCAGCCAGCACAGCAGCAACACGTCTTGGGAAGGATCGGTAGAGGTCCTGCACAGTTTGCACCCCAGACCATTACTGATCCACCCATTACTGATCCACCTCCATGTTTGACTGTGGGTGCCAAGCAGTCTGGGTTGTAGGCATCAGAGGGGCTCCTCCAGACGAATACCCTCCCTGTTGTTTGGAAGACAGTGTAGCTGGACTCATCCGAGAATATGACGCGTTTGAGGTCATCCAACGTCCAGGTTTTATGCGTCCGGCACCACTGAACCCGCTTGGAGGCATTTGTACTACTGATGAAAGGCTTCGGCATAGCAACCCTGCCATGGATGTTGGATTTATGCAGGTAACGACGGATTGTCTTCGTGCACACAGGTTCCTGGAGGTGTGTATTCATTTCTGCGGTGATTTCTGCTGCGGTGGTTTTCCGCTTTCGTGCAACAATCCTGGTCAATGTCCTGACGTCTCTTTCCGACAACTTCCGTTTTCCCCTGCAGTTGCTCCTCCTGGACGTGGTTCGTCCTTCCTGTTCATATGCACACATCACCCTGGATACTGTAGCACGTGAGACATCACAAAGTGTGGCAGTTTTGGACACAGATGCACCTGCTAGACGCGCCCCAACAATCTGCCCTCTTTTGAAGTCGGATATGTCTCCCATTATAGCGCTCTGCACAGACAATTTGAAGCTTACTATCGAACTTTTCTACTGGAGTGACTACCAAGACCTCTGACACGTGATTCATTGATATGCATACGATTAATTACCTAGTAGAAGGTTCTATTCAGCCCTGGGGGTAACCAGTGCTATTTGCGAAGGTGTTTCAGTTTCAATGTCCAATACCTGTATATTAATAGGTAATTTTTATAAAATAGCTTTTAAAAAGAAAATAGCTTCTTTTAGAATCTATGAATTACTTTGGACTGTTAAGCTAGTATACACAGATCAATGTCGAACTTGTTATATTATTCACCTTGACAGTGAGCAGCAATTGATTTAGAGTTACCTGTTTCGTGTCGTGTAGCAGCATCTTTCGCTCTGATCACGGCAGCAATTCGTCTCGGCATGGACTCGATAAGACACTGAAAGCGTTGGGACGTTATACTAACCCACGACTCCTGAACAATCTCCTACAATTCACAAAGATTTGATCGTGTGGGGTCCGAGGCTCGTACCTCTCTCTCTCTCGATGGCATCCCAGATGTTTTTGATGTGATTGAAAGCCGTTGATTTAGCTGGACATCTGTGGAGTGTTCATCAGACCATTCCAATACAATTCAGGAGCCATGGCAGGGTGTATTATCTCGTTCCAGGTTGAGCTCTCTGTCGGGGGGGGGGGGGGTCTAGAAATTTTGGCGTCGATTACAAAGGTCATTTTGCGCCTTTTACACAAGTTATAACAGTACGCAGCCCGGGACAAACACAAAAATCCATGCCCACGGCGGCATTCGAACCCGCGGCCAGGCGGACTCGAGAACTGGAAAGCCTAGCATATAACCTTGGATAGTTTGTCCAGTTCCAATGCCTCCATGGAAACGAGTTGATACGGATGAAGCGCACATGTCTGCTCACGTTAACAGGAATCTGCAACAAAATGAAAAAAGTAATATAGAAAGCCGTTGATTTTTTTTAAGAAAACAATTTAGTAAGCTTAAATTTACATACTCGTTGAATTCATCCTCATCTGACGCAAATTACTTCTGTTATGAAAAAAATCACCAATCTCAAAAAGCATTTGAAAGTTTTGAATCGAACAACTTTTACACTATTTAACTAATTTTGTACAGTTTATTAGGGTTATCTTTACAGAAGATAACCCCTTGACGAAATGAATTTATTCTTTATAATTCCATCAAGAATCCAAAAATTCAGGGAATATCATCATTTAAGAAGACTCTAATACACGAGAGCATATACGCCAGGGTAACATTAAAATCACCAAAGGGAATAATGACAATAAATACGTTTATTCAAAGCCATCCCGTTTCTGAAACAGTTAGTACTATAACTGGCCCTCATTTAAATTAATGTACTCTAAAAAATCATGATAGAAAATAACTGAACTTCATCGGTAGTCTTGTAAAAAAATATTTGTTGAAATTTTTAAGATTCAAAATGAACATCAGAACAATTATTAGAAAGTTGTTGGATGTAAAATATTAAAAAAAGAACAGACTATAAAGACTTTAGCGACCCTGGTGGCAATAACGCATATATTTGGTTTGAAAATTCCAATTCAGAAGCGTTGTTAAGTTTAAGGGTGCAGGTCTTT
>JAHWFO010084984.1:64009-165604 GCA_023313115.1 Rhysida immarginata
TGCCCGCTGTGGCTACACAAGTAGCCTCAGCTTCAACATCAGCAGCTCACCTGCTTAATTTTCTGTATAGCAGTATTCCTTTTGAAGTCATTTATGCTTGTAGCTTTGTGTGCTTTTGTTTAGCTCTTAAGCTTTGTGTAAGGTTATCTGACTGAATTGTAATGTAAGGGCCTATGTTTAAAGCCTATGTTGTAATATACTGCTAGGTTAAGTGTAATTGGAAACTTTGTTTTCTTTTACAAGTTTAATCTTTAAGTTTTGGGTTTTTTTTGCACTGAGGTACAGGTAAAGTAGCCAGTTTGTATTCAAGTTAAACCGATATTTATCTGCATTTTTGTGATCAGTGTTCTCAAATTTAATTTTTGCAAGGAGGTGCCTGTTTGGCTCCTCACTGCTTTTCGCAGATTTACCTTATTTACAATAAACTTTATTTTTGTTTACTCTATTCTTGTGTGCTGTTACATGATATTTTATTTCCACTGCGCTACTCCTAATTTAGCCATTAATACATGTGACACAGTGCCTCCACCCAAGATCTCGTGACTTCTGAAGGAGAGACAGGATCATCAAAAAACGAGGAAAAGTGGGCGTGGAAAGCTGACAAGATGTCTGCGTCAGACTCCACCGTCCCAGTTTCCACGACCAAACGGCGGCAAGATCTCACAGCCGCACAACGAATCTCTTCAGCAAAAACCGCCGATGACATATGCCGAACATCAGAAACCCACTTAAGTTTGGCCCTAAGAGCTGCACCTGCAGCTTTCCGCACCAGCAATGCATTTATTTCGCTTTTAACCTGGCGTATGTCAGCGGCGAACTCTTCTTTAGGAGTAGAGTTTCGAAGAAACCTTAAGATTTCCTCGAGCATGAGGAGACGACGCTTACGAATCCTAGCTTCATTTATTCCAATCCTTCTAATAAATTTTCGAATCTTTTTTTTCAAAAACAGCCAAGAATCTAGGGTCGGAGGCAAATTGTGGAGATGACGTTCCACAAATTGAACGAAAGATTCCATATGGCTCTCGTTATCCAAAAGATAAACATTCAGAAACCACTGACAAGATGGAGACGCAGCAGATCCTGCCATCGACGGAAGATGCCAATTCCAAACAATAGCGCTATGATCAGAGAAACTGCAAGGAATTATGGTCATAGAACCTGGGGAACCAGCAAACGCATTGTCAATTAAAAATAGATCTAATCGATAATAAATGTTGACACCTTGATGGAAAGTAAAACCAGACTCCTTGTGAGTGGATGGCCATAAATCGAACAATGCGTTCTGCTGACAAAGAGAAAACACTGGCCCAGAGGAAAAGATGTTATTGTCATCTGGGTGACAGTTAAAGTCTCCTGCAAGGACTAACGGAATAGACGCAAGCAAAAAGGAATCGAAATCCTTAAAGAAATCATGTTTCTCAATTGGACGGCAAGGAACATATACATTGAGCAGTCGGAACTTAAAACCAGATGTTAATAGATCCAATGCTATCACTCTGTATTCAAGATCTTGTGATTTATTTAAAACCTGAATATTGGGGTCGAAGATGGCAATAACGACCCCTTGCCCAAAAGGTGAATTAGAGTTTATAAACCATTGGCTCTTTGGCCAAAGGTTGCGCAAGCTATCCAGATTATACAGTGCTTGCGAAGGTGCCAATTTAACCTCCTGCAGGAGCAAAATATCTGGCGAATGCAGAGCGATAAATGTGGAAAGAACTGACTGCTTGAAACGAGAACCTAAGGATCTAACGTTCAACGATATTATCCTCATACTGACGACTTATTAGAAGAGGACAGATCTTGCCCCTGCGAAGACTTCTGATCCTCAGGAGATGCAGTCCTGGCATTAGGCGATCGATCCCGCACAATTTCACCGGTGTCTTTGGTCGCTTCAACAGAGGACGAATCTGATTTTTTACGATTTCGTCGAGATGATTTTGATGATCGACGTTTAGATCTGTGCCTGTTATCCCTTTGGTCAACATTCAGAAGAGGTTCAGTTGATACTGCTGGTGGGGCAGTAGAAGTTGTTGCAGGTTGTAATGACGGGGTCGAAGATGTGTCCAGAGGTTGAGATGAATTTTGCGGAGGAAGTGAAGACGGGTACTCATTGTCGATAGTCAATTGAGGACCGATGTACATACTCGGATCTTCATCAGTACTTGCAGCCTCATCCATCTGTGCGTCTGCTGTGTCTAACAAACGCAAGTCTCCAACCGCAGGGACAGAAGGGGAGACTCGACGGGAAGTACCATCTTGCTCGTCCAAGTTGTTTGGAGATGACGGCAAAGCAGTATCGGCTGATTCTTCCACAAGAGCACCCTGTGGGCATTGATGGTTCCTGCCCACTAGACGATTACAAAAGTCACAACGTCGCAATAGAGGGCACTCCCTCTTGATATGGGTGCTCTTGCGGCAGTACCAACAACACCTTCTCATGCCCCTATACATTACATAAATTCTCTCCCCATGCATAACCAAGGAGTCGGGGATTTCTCTCTCTAGCTTCATATCCAAGAATACATCTCCGCTTTGGAGACCAGGAGTGTCTGAATGGTCTGGGCGATACATCTTGTAAACTTCACCAAAATCCCGAAAAAAGCTAATCACATATTTATCTGATAACAGGGGACAAACCCCTTTAACATTAACTAACAAATGCATTGGCTCGGCCGGAAAAAAATTAACAGTGGTGTCACCCACCTTCACAAAATCAGCGGCGATGAGACGTTCCGCAATATTCCTGGATTGGCATAGCATCCGAGCTTCCGTAGCAGATAACTTCTGCAAGCAGATGAAGACGGCTTCTCAGACGGCAATTTCGGAGCTATGCCCGTCTTGGCATAAATGGCCTTCATCACGTCGCATACGGAGTAGCGCCCGTCAAAGGTAAGAAGTACCATTCGCTCCATCGTCGTTGGCCTTCCTCCAGGAGCAGTAGATGATGGCGATGGTCGGGCCGTGAACACCCAAGACAAGCCTGGGGTCACGCACACCGACAAAAGTCACAATCGAGAAAATAAACAAAAGTCACTCACGTAATGAAATGTCCAATCCAGTGAAAAGTCCAGTCCGGGTAAAAGTCCACAGTCGAGAAAACACACACGCACAAGTCCAGTAGAAAACAAATCCTCTCTCACGAGAACGAAGATGTGGTGTCTGGCAAACTCCTTCCTACTTTTGAAGTAGATGGGCAGATGGTATTGCCTCCACAGAATTAAGATCTAAAAAGATCTTACAGGTGGCATTATGCTACACCCAACGTAAAAACTTGAAAACACCTCTAACGAGGCAACATGAACTTGGCCCACAGCTTTCGCTGATCGGAAGCTAACTCCCGACACCTACCCGCTTTGGCCACCCGGGTAGGCACTGAAGGTCGCAATCGCTAACTTCTTCTCTGCTTTTGAAGCAGATGGTATTGCCCTCTACGGAGTTGAGATCTAAAAAGTTTGCAATTGCCACAAATTCGATTTCAGCTCACTAGCCCCGTCGATGCCTATGAGCTTGTTAACAGCTTGGCTATGGGTCCCTCGCTGAACCGAGTCACTTCTAGGGTCTGTCGGATCAGATATATCGATGATTGCTCTCGGACCTCTCTCTAACGTCTTAATTCCGAAATTCGTTATGCCCGTCGATTGAACTATCGGGTCGTCGACCTGCGACAGAGTCTTCCGGTCATTCTTGTCGGGCGTCTTTGCCCCGGCCAGGATTCCGGTTAGAATAGAGTCTTTTAACTGAGAGTCTCCATTAATTTGATGCGTAGGAGGGAACGAAGGCTTAGTTGGCTCGTTTCGAAAAAACGTACGAGTATTGTAACTTCCACAGTTTCGGTCTAAGTTCACCAAGTTAACCTCTCTAAGCGCTGGTGACGAAGCGCACTTAAACTTAACCTTACCGGCGTGACAAGTTTTTCCGTGGCTGTCTTGAATTCGCCTTAATCTCGTGCGGCCACACCCTTCCGGGTTCGCCCACGAAGTTCTTTGCTCGACTCGTCCCCTTGGCTTTTCACTACTCTTGGCCCTCGCGTCGGGCTTCGTGGTTCCAGCAGCCCATGAGGGGTACCACCTTCTCTTCCCCCGGTCGTTCCCTCTCACCCGATGCTCGCCTCCTTCAATCCTTCTCCTGGCGCCTCTCGTTATCCATCTTCTCTCTCTTCTCTCTCCTTTCTCCTTCTCTCTCCTCTCCAAATTTCTCCCGTCGAAAATGTTTTTTCTCTTTTCCTCCAATGAGGAATCGTCACGATCTCTCTTCTTCCGACCTACTCTATTCCCTTTCCAAGGGGTCGGCTTTTTCTTCGCCTTCTTTCCCTCCATTTCTTCTGCCGTCTTTTCATTGGTTTGTTGCCCTGACGTCATGAAATGCGGAGAATCCTCTTTTTCTTTCATTGTCACCTCATTCACATTCTCCATTCTCTGCCGAAACTGAGGTGACAAGAGGCTTCCACTAATTAACGCTGCAGCTCTTGTTTAAAATCTAACAGAGGAAATTCGTCAAACAAAACCTTCAGTTAAATAAGCCTCCAGCCCGAATGGAAATATTCCATTCACTACGCTATTACGAGCAAAATACTGATGCTCCGAAAAAGTGTCAGAAATTAAATTACAGGTCATCCTTCGCAGAACTGTAATACTAATTAACATGGAGAAACGTAGACTCCAACGTAGAGATGCAACAGGTACAATAAAAGGAGAATTATTGCCGGTATGTCCTAGTTTTCCAACGAAGAAACGTGATGACAGCACATCTACTCTGCTGCCTGGAGGGAAGACGAAATTCTCCTTTCCACAGTGACGGCGTTCAACCTGGCCTACTAACGGAAAGAAATGTTCATTAGAAATATTATTAAAGTTCCCATTCAATACTTCTGCAACTCAGTTCTCGTGCACTAAATTTGAAGGGATAAACTCCACACTTATCAAAGAGTGGAATCTATTGCGTTTCAGGTCGACCTCATTACAAGGCCCGTCGCTTCTCCGGCATTCATGGCTTCGATTCCCGTTTTCACGCCTAATAGCCGAGGAGAGATTTTCTGCATTTTATACCCTCCACGAACCGTCCTTTGAGGCCCAACTTTGTAAAGACACAGGCGCCTCTCTTCCATTCCAGTACTCTCCGCTGCTGTATACCGAGTCCATCGAAAATCCTGTTGCTCGCTCCTCCTCCGTCCGTGACTCCCTGCTTCCGACACCGAAAGCTGTCGCTTTTGTACAATAAACACGTGAGACCCATACGGCTTCTGAATATTACTGCTTCTTGTTACTTCACTTCTTATTGTGAGATCGCTGCTTAGGTCATTCCGCTTTCTTTGTCAGGTCCGCACACAGCAACGCTTATGCATAACGCGAGCTGTCTCTAATTCAATTCGTATCTTTAGTAAAAATTTCCATGTTTAATCATCAGCCTCGGTGGCTTAGTGGTAGCGTGATTGCCTCTGATGCCCGAGTACGCGGGTTCAATTCCGACCGAGGACGACCAGGATTTTCCAAGGGGAAATCCTGAGATCACGCACTTCCTTCAGAAGGTAAGTAAAGCCGTAGGTCCGCTCACAGTAACGCATATGCATAACGCGAGCTGTCTCTAATTCAATTGGTATCTTCAGTAAAAATTTCCATGTTTAATCATCAGCCTCGGTGGCTTAGTGGTAGCGTGATTGCCTCTGATGCCCGAGTACGCGGGTTCAATTCGGACCGAGGACGACGAGGATTTTCCAAGGTAAGTAAAGCCGTTGGTCCCGTGTAGTCGCTTGCCGACTGCACATTAAAAACCCTTGCGAGGCAAAATTTTACGGCCCTTAAAAGGGACATTAATACCAACCAAACCAAACCATCCAAGTTTATTCAATTTTGGGGTTCAACCTCTAACTTCAATCTATATCGGCTTTACCGAATCCAAAAATGGTTTCTTAGAGTTTTATTAAAACTTCGTAAATATACGCCTGTTTCGCACTATTTTTCTTCTCTTGGGGTCTTGACCGTTTATCAAATTTATATTTTACAAGTAGTAACGTTTACTTATAAGGTAATTAATGGTCACTTGAAGCTCTCGACGCCTTTTGCGATCCGGTATCATTTGGATTTTCATTCCTAGGCTACTCGTGGAAGACAAATTTACACAACAGTTAGCATCACGTGTCTTCACTTGATTCACGCGCCTTCTCTCTGCCTTAGCTATCGAATGGCAGACACAAATGCATTGACTAATGCATAGGCCATTTATACATGGAATTGTATATTAAAAAACGTTGTCCTCCCTGTTCTTTGTGAGCTTTTCAACCGTTAGTACTTCACCGATTTTTGCCAACATCGATCTCCGGCTGTTGATTTTCTTAAATTTTAGAATGGGGAAAACGGAATCCTATGATACGCGGTGTGTCCTGGGATATGCAGTCAGCACAGGTAAACGTAGTGAGACGATAGCGTCTGTACCCCATAGCGAAGAGATGGTTCTGGATTGTGTGGCTGTTTACATCAGTTTGTGCACAAGCCTTAAATTGCCAAGTGATCTGTTGCTGTGTGGCCCGCCTATCCGTCATTAAGATGCGAGCTAGCCGCCGACGACCCCTCTCATGCATACGCCGTTGTTCACGGCAGCTGTCCCTTGCAGGGATGGTTTTATTGGCATCGATGTACTCACGATACGCACATGACCAGTGGCTCGTGAAAATCCCTGTGCCAACACAATTTCCGAGATGCAGTGACTCGTTAGTAACAATTTCCCTACGAACAAATCCGTTTAGACTAGTCGTCTTACCCATACTGCATCCGACAATTACTGATTTCTGTCAAATCACTCCTTAGAATGTCGGATCGCTGCTTACGTCTTTCCGCTTCCGTTGCCAGGGCCGCCTACAGCAACATATTTCGCCAGTGTAATTCGCCTTCTATGTCGAAGACATTCAAGAAAAAATATAGTAAGAAAAGACAGAGCTAAAGAATATAGAACTATAAATAAATAGAAAGAGAAAATAATAGGAACAGAACATTTAAAATTTATTTTATGTAGAAAAAAATTGAACATGAATTCACGGGCTGTGTTCAGTTTTCAGTAGGTGCCACTGATAAGACGTTGCTCATATGGGAAACAATAAAAAAGAACAAAAAAGAATATGCATGCTTGAGCACTGGGTAAGTGAACCAATTTCGACTATCATTAATTTTACGTTATATTCAGTGAAGAGCCAAAACATGACCAAGACCACATTGGTGAATGAACTCGTCTGGATCACGTGGAGGGCACGTAAGTGGGAATGGTATTTAACTGCCGCTGGAGAAGGTAGAGAATCAGTCTAGCACTTAATTTAGCGAGTGATGGGAAAGGCTGTTTATGTAATCGAATTTGATAGAGGGCAGACTGTAATGGCCCGAAGAATCGGAACGAGTATCTCCGAAGTTACACGACTGGCAAGTTGTTCACCATCTACCCTTGCTAATATTCAGGTAATATGGATTAATGACGGTGAAAGCAGCAGTAGACGCCAAGGCGCTGGATTGCTCATGCGTCGTCAAAGAAAACGAACGTCGGAGACTGTGACGCTTGATAAAACAAGATCGGTGTCACATGTGGGAATGGCTAATTTAGGAGTAGCGCAGTGGAAAATAAACAACATGTAACAGCGCACAGATTAAGATAATAAAAGAAAAGTTTATTGAAAAATATGAATAAAAGTAAAGACGAATATGAAAGAACAACGTGAGCCCCTTCAGATAAAGGCAATCTATGCCTAAACAGAAAATAAAGGCAAAAGCAATTTCACACAAAGTAAATAATTTTACCCAGACTTCTGTGTAAAGGAGTAAATAGTAAATAAGCTTTACCCTCCTTTCAAACTTACAGGGAAAATAACATGCAAACCAAGGCACAACACCTAAATTAATCTAGCGTGTAATTTAACAAATACAATTCAGCTAGAAAACAAACACAAAGCTTAAAAGCTAAATAATTGCATACAAAAAGATTATCGTCTAAGCAACCAAACTGTAATACAATATTCACATAAATAAGGCTTAAACCGCAACAGTAATATGAACAAAAAGCTTAACAGCTAAAGACTATTCTGTTTAACAACAGACACCGATATTGGTTCAATATTGAAATAGCAACTTGATTGGGTCGGTCACCAAAATACCTTAAACAAAGCCAACCTTACATTTGTTTACTTTAAACAAAATAACAAACAAAATGTCAAACATATGCTTAAACGTATGATTTCCAAAAAGATTCAATTGCACACTCACAGTAATTTACACTTTACATACTAGTGAATTTTATGTCTCACATAAGAAAACCACGCATCATAATGCGACCGCTCGCAGATAAAAGTTCCAGCTGCGAGAAATTTAGTAGTGAGCAAAACTACATCTAAATAGTCACAATCGGGATAAAGTTCATTGTCCGGGAAAGTCAATTAGTCATAAAAATTACAAGCAACACCGAGAACTAAAACACAAAACTTGAAAACCTTTTTTTAAGGCAAAACAGCTCGTTATTGAATGGATACAATATAATAAGTTCCAAGTTCACTTGTTGCAAAACAGTAATCCGACTGTCACAAGAAGTCTATAAAAGAAAAATAGCAATTAAGACGGTATCACAGAATAAAATTTCTGAATGGAAATAACACTGATACCAACGTTAAGGAAAACGGGTAATTGCATAATTTTGCTTAAAAACTTATTTTCTTCGTGCGACGCATATCATTTAGCTACACTTGAATTATAGTGAAACCAAAACGATTCACAAGGTATGCCCGCATTCCACAAGGCCATAGACTACACACTTGGTTGTATTTGTGAATGTCCCGGCGACTTAGCTCCGTAAATGCTTTTTTAATTAAGACGGCTTGACAGCCCACAATAATTGACGCACTTACTATTGCGAAGCCCTGGTCGGAGACTGCAACTCTCGGCGCACGGGGAAGAAAGCCGAACACTGTCGTAACCACTGCACGCAACGTTGACTCCTACGTTTTGCGTCGGCGCAAATCTCCGCCCGTTCAGCTTCTCCGCATGGCAAGGCATTGATTAACGAAGCTAATGGCGGCTCCGAAGTCGTCTCCGTGGCCGCGACTTGAGCACTCGCCTTCCCCTTCAGCGTGCCGATAATGAAGCAATCTCGGTGGCATCCATCAGTCTTAGACGGGAGCTTCTTTGCCTTTCAACGTCGCTCGGTCGTCGCGATATACCCTCTGTCTCTCCTTCTCTTCTCTTCCTTCGAGCCCGCACTCGCGAGACTCGCTCTTCCCTGATTGGCTCCTGCGTCTTGATGTTTAGTATGACGCAGACGACGTCGACTCCGTTTTCGCCCCGAATTGTAAATTATTCTAGAGCGAAAACGAACGTCTCTGTCACCGGAATTATAGATATTATTAAAATTCCGTGACAATCGGCGCCGGACAGCGGCTCAGCTGGCAGCCCAATACAATGCAGATCCAAGTAAAAATGATTCGGAACACAGTTAAGCGGACATTCTTGGATATAGGACTGCGTAGCAGATTTCCCACTCGTGTGCCTCTGTTGACAAAGCGTGATTGTCAACTACGCCTACAGTGGGCCCGTGGACATCGAGACTGGACCATGGATAAGTGGATAATGGAGAGTTGCTTGGTCGGATGAATCACTATTTCGTATTCATCACGCCGATGGTCGTGTCAGGGTACACCGACTTCCAGACGAACAGTTGCTTCCCCCCCCCCCCTCGTAAACAGCAGGCCACACACAGTCATCTACCAAGAACTTGTGGCATCCATGCCAAAAGGTGGAGCAACGCGTTATTGAGCAATGCGGTCACAATGTTTTGGCTCTTCAGTGTACATTCATGACAGGTCATTCCAAGATGTTTGATATATAATTTGCCATATTTTAACACAGACATTTTCTAATGGTCCATGATCGTACAATTAAAGCACGTGGAAGACAAATTTACACAACTGTTACCATCACGTGTCTTCACTTAATTCACTTGCCTTCTCTCTGCCTTAGCTATCGAATGGCAGAGACAAATGCATTGACTAATGCATAAGCCATTTCTACATAGAATTGTATAGTAAAAAATGTTATCCTCCCTGATATTTGTGAGCTTTTCAACCGATTTTTGCCAACATCGATCTCCGGGAGTTTATTTTCCGAAATTTTAGAATGGCGAAAACGGAATCCTATGATACGTTTTGTGTCCTAGGATATGCAGTCAGCACAGGTAAACGTAGTGAGACGATAGCGTCTGTACCCCATAGCGAAGAGATGGTTCTGGATTGCGTGGCTGTTTACATCAGTCTGTGCACCAGCCTTAAATTGCCAAGTGATCTCTTGCTTTGTGACCCGCCTATCCGACATCCAGATACCAGCTAGCCGCCGACGACCCGTCTCAGGCATACGCCATTGTTCACGGCAGTTGTCCGTTGCAGGGATGGTTTTATCGGCATCGATGTACTCACGGTACGCATATGACCAGTGGCTCGTGAAAATCCCTGTGCCAACACAATTTTCGAGATGCAGCGACTCGATAGTAACAATTTCCCTACGAAGAAATCCGTTTAGACTAGTCGTCTTACCCATATTGCATCCGACAATTACTGATTCCTGTCATAACACTCCTTATCTTTTTCCGCTTCCGTTGCCAGGGCCGCCCACTGCGACATATTTGCATATTGCCAGCTGTCTCTAACTCAATTGGTCTTACTGCACATTTCCATACTTATTCTAATGACTGTGGTTGCGTGAAAGAAAAGCTTCTAACTTTCATATTGGATAGCATGTAAATTTCGAGAGCCACCGTAGAAACTGGTTGATACTGAAGAAACGCACATGACTGCTTACCTTAAGAGGAATCTGCAACAAAATGAACAAATAAATAACTGGAAACCGTTGAATTTTTAAGAAAACAATTCAGTTAGCTTAAATTACGAACACAATGAATTGATTATTATCGAACGCAAATTATTATAGTTATCAAGAAAACCACTAAAAAGTGGTAAGTCAGACAACGTTTACGCTATTTAACTAATTTTATATATATTATTTGGATTATCTCTACAGGAAATGATCCTTTAACGAAATGAAATTACTCCATTCAATTTAGTCAAGTATCCAAAAACTCAGCTCAAATCATTGTTTAATACAACAAGACAAAGAGGTTTTAAGTGAAAAAAACAAAAAAGTTGATGATTACAAATAAAAGTCTGTATTCAGCCGATTCCTTTTCAGAACCAGTCAGTACCATACTTGGCCCTTCTTTAAATTATTGTACATTAAAAAAACATACAGGAAAATAACGGAAGTTTGTCACTAGTCTTTCTAAACATCATTTTATGTAAATTTTTAACTTAGCATATCACAATAATTATTCGAAATTTGTAGACGTAAAACATTAAAGAAACCAGGCTGTAGAGACTTTAGCGACCCTGGTGGCAATAATGCATATATTTAGTAGGAATATTCCATTTCAGCAACGTTGTTAAGTTTAAGGTCGCACATCTTTAATTTTGTAACAATTCCAAAATATGGCACAAAATATAGAAAGTGGCAAATTTTCTTTGGAATTCTTTGTAGGAAATAGTTCTGTAATTTTAGTATCTTATAAGTTTCTGTTTCTTATAATACTCATATAAAACTTTTCTTAATATCTTGTATTCTAAATTTATGAACTTTTTTTATTAAGAAAATAAGTTATTAGTTTTAATTTACTTTTTGTTTATAATGTTTCAGCGTTCACGGACTGACGAAAGAGTTAAAGTTACGAAAGATGTTTCGTCCAGTAGAAATTTTTGATAGATTTTAGCATTTTGTTTGAATTGCATCGGCAATACCAAGTAGTTGATTCTTGTGCACTTAAAGAGGCACCTCAATATATTTAATTAAATCATTTTATCTACTATTAGGAATTGCAGACTTTTGATCCCCTATTTACCTTTGTTTATGTGATCAGCCCAGACTAAATTCTACTCTTTTTTTTTATAGTGTTATGAGAACAAAACAACTCATGAAGAAACATTTAACATAGTGTCACGGAATTTTAATGATTCCGTGAGCATAGATGATCGTCTGCGCTCCAGGGTATTCGTCAATACTCAACGTAGGCGAAATCGTTCTCGACGACGTCATGAGGAGCATCATGACGCACCAGCCAATGGGGGAGCAGCGGGCTTTTCTTCGGCGAGCTCGTGGGGAGATGAAGGACGGAACAGGAGAAGGAAGTTAGCGTCTACCGAGCGAGGACGGAGCAAAAGGAAACTCCTGGCTGAGAGCGACGGGGGCCCTCGAGTAGGCCTGGAATTGTCGGCGCCGGAGAAAAAGGCTCGTTCTCGTATGCTTCCGAGGGAGACGACTACGGAGGCGGCGAGTGCCTCGTCGTTGGATTCTTTGCCGTGCCGAGAAGCATCTCTGGCGGAGAATGTTTACGCCACAAAGTGCGTGCCTTCGCCGGATTACAGAGGTAAATCCACGAGTTGCTGCGTAGCACCTCAGGAGCTAAGTTTTACAGCCGTTTACCTACAATACTCTCTGGTGAGTGTGTCATTTACCATATGTTTCATAGCCGACTTTGCCCGAAATGCTTTCCCCGAGTTAAGACGCCGTAAGTTGCAATTTAACACACGAGTGTGTGGGTTTTGGCCCGGAGGCATGGCGGCGTATTTCCGGAGCGACCTCGGTTTCGTCTATTTGCAGCCTTAAATGGAATGTGCGTGTTTTCACAATGTATGGTGGAGTTTTCTTTGTAACTCATACACGCAGCCTGAATTTTCCTATTTAGTGCTCTTTATGTTTCTCTTGAATGTATCATTAACGTGTTCTTTATGTTTTATGGTTTCCACAGGAGTCATTTGTGACGTCGTGTAATTTTAGGCGTGGAAAGCTGGCCTTAATGATGCAAAGATAATTTAGAAACTACTTACATTGATAATACCTTATTATAAGACTTTACCGGACTTTGAACTTTGCTAATTGTGACTTTGCAGTTTATCTTGTGCCTATCAAATTATTGTTTTATTTGAATGGACAGTGAACTTTCATTAGTGCGCCGTTTTTGAGCTTTTGTCAGCTCTTGTGTATAAATAGAAAAGTGGTGTTAACCTATATTTATATGCTAGCCGCATTTGAATTAAATTACAACAGTTGCATTTAATCTTAAAATGTATTTGCTGTATTGTCATATTGTGATTAATTATTGTTAACTGGTTGGTTTGACTGTAGCGATGTGATTTATAAGCTCGACCCAGTTAAAGTGCTATCTATAAGTTTACCTTACCTCTTATGGGATTTACTTTTAGAATATATGAATCTTGTGTTGATATTACATGATGAATCTTGAGTATACGTTGCTTTTGCTTAAACATTAATTGTTTTGCAGTTATTTATTTGAAGTCATTTATTACTTATAGCGTTGAGTACTTTGATTAACGCTTAAGCATAATATTGTAATTGTTGAATGTTTTATGCTTCAAGAATTTAGACTTAAATTCTTGAATGTATATCACTGCTAATATGAGTGAACCTTGAGGCTTGGATTTAGCTTGTATGTTTAATAGTTAAGCTTAGATAGTGGTTCCCTTTGAAGTGTGCTTTAATTATAAGATAAGTTCTTATTTATATTTTTCTGTTTTTACTATTAGCAGTGCTGTGATTTGTTTTCGTTATTACTATTTATTGGTTGTGAGGTTCTTGCTCGAATTCCTCACGTAGTTGACCATTTTACTTTATTTTAATAAACCTTTTTATTTACTTTTATTCAATTTTTGTGTGCTGTTGCATGTTATTAAAACTTCCACTGCGTTGCCCTAAATTCAACTTTAATACATGTGACACATAGAAATAAGCAAATACCTGCCATCGTTATATACAAACTTGAAAATGAATCATCAGTTCAAGCATACTTTTTCCACACGTCTGGCCTCCAGTGGTGATGCTCCAATGAGTATGCTAATCGTTGCGTCTTGGGATATGCAGTCAGCATAAGTACCCGCAGTGGGAGGAGGGCATCTGGTATCCAATAGCGAGGAGATGGTTCAGGATTGTGTGGCTGTTTACACGTGCCTGTGCATCAACGTTAAATTGCTTATGTGATCTGTTGCAGTGTGGCCCGTATATCCTACTTAGCTATGTGAGCTAGTAGGATATACACCGCTCATCTATACGCCGTTTTCCAAGGCAGTTGGCTCTTGCAGAGATGGTTTTTATCGCCATAGATATACTCACATTACACCCGTGACACATTGGCTAGTGAAAATTCCATTGCCAGCACAATTTCCGTAATGTAGTAACCCATTCGTCGGGACCTCACAATTTGTCCACAATCAAATGCGTCTTGATTTGTCTTACCCATTGTCACGTGTATTTTAATCAGATATTGATATTAAAGCAGATAATCTTAAATCGCTATCCCAAATCAACGTAGCACTTAGTTGATAGGTTTTGCCTAGCCGCACACGGTGAACACCATACAAAACTCTACTGATGAACTTAACATTTTCGTCGATTCTTGTTATTTCACTTCTTATTGTGGGATCGCTGCTTAGGTCATTCCGCTTTCTTTGTCAGGTCCGCACACAGCAACGCTTATGCATAACGCGAGCTCTCTCTAATATACAATTCGTATCTTTAGTAAAAATTTCCATGTTTAATCATCAGCCTCGGTGGCTTAGTGGTAGCGTGATTGCCTCTGATGCCCGAGTACGCGGGTTCAATTCGGACCGAGGACGACCAGGATTTTCCAAGGGGAAATCCTGAGATCACGCACTTCCTTCAGAAGGTAAGTAAAGCCGTCGGTCCCGTGTAGTCGCTTGCAGGCTGCACATTAAGAACCCTTGCGAGGCAAAATTTTACGGCCCCTATAAGGGACATTAATACTAATCAAATCAAGCGAACCAAGCTTATTCTAATGGCTGTGGTTGCGTGAAAAGAAGTTTCAAGCATTAAATCTTGCATAGTTTGTCCAGTTCCAGAGCCTCCATGGAAACGGGTTGATACGGATGAAACGCACATGTCTGCTCACGTTAAGAGGAATCTGCAACAAAATGAAAAAAGTAATATAGGAAGCCGTTGATTTTTTTTAAGAAAACGATTTAGTAAGCTTAAATTTACATACACATTGAATTTATCCTCATCTGAGGCAAATTACTTCTGTTATGAAACAAATCACCAATCTCAAAAATCATTTGAAAGTTTTGAGGCGAACAACTTTTACACAATTTATCTAATATTGTACAGTTTATTAGGGTTATCTCTACAGGAGATAACCCGTTGATGAAATGAAGTTACTCCTTATAATTCGTCAACAATCCAAATATTTAAGACACATCATCATTTAAGAAGACGCTAATACACGAGCGCATATACTTCAGGAAAACATTAAAATCACCAAAAGTGATAATGACAATAAGTACCTCTATTTAAAGCTATCCCTTTTCTCAAACAGTTAGTACTAAACCTGGCCCTCATTTAAATTAAGGTACTTTAAAAAATCATGATAGAAAACGACTTCCAGAAGAACAGTTGCTCCCCCCTCCCCCGCCCGTAAAAAGCTGGCCAAACACAGTCTCCAGTCATCTACCAAGAACTTGTGGCATCCATGCCAAGGCGAGTTGCAGGCAAAAGGTAGAGCAACGCGTTAATGAGCAATGCGGTCATAATGTTTTGGCTCTTCAGTGTACATTCATGACAGGTCATTCCAAGATGTTTGATATATTAATTGCCATATTTAACACAGAAATTTTCTAATGGTCCATGATCGTACAATTAAAGCACGTGGAAAATAAATTTACACAACTGTTACCATCACGTGTCTTCAACTAATTCACGCGCCTTCTGTCTGCCTTAGCTATCGAATGGCAGAGACAAATGAATTGACTGATGCATAGGCCATTTCTACATAGAATTGTATAGTAAAAAAACGATATCCTCCCTGTTATTTGTGAGCTTTTCAACCGATTTTTGACAACATCGACCTCCGGGAGTTTATTTTCTTAAATTTTAGAATGGCGAAAACGGAATCCTATGATACGCGTTGTGTCTTGGGATATGCAGTCAGCACAGGTAAACGTAGTGAGACGATAGCGTCTGTACCCCATGGCGAAGAGATGGTTCTGGGTTGTGTGGCTGTTTAAATTGTCAAGTGATCTGTTGCTGTGTGACCCGCCTATCCGTCAGTAAGATGCGAGCTAACCGCCGACGACGCCTCTCATGCATACGGCGTTGTTCACGGCAGTTGTCTCTTGCAGGGATGGTTTTATCGGCATCGATGTACTCACAGTACGCACATGACCAGGGCTCGTGAAAATCCCTGTGCCAACACAATTTCCGAGATGCAGTGACTCGTTAGTAACAATTTCCTTACGAACAAATCCGTTTAAACTAGTCGTCTTACCCATACTGCATCCGACAATTACTGATTCCTGTCATAACACTCCTTATCTTTTTCCGCTTCCGTTGCCAGGGCCGTCCACTGCGACATATTTGCATATCGCCAGCTGTCTCTAACTCAATTGGTCTTACTGCACATTTCCATACTTATTCTAATGACTGTGGTTGCGTGAAAGAAAAGCTTCTAACTTTCATATTGGATAGCATGTAAATTTCGAGAGCCACCGTAGAAACTGGTTGATACTGAAGAAATGCACATGACTGCTTACCTTAAGAGGAATCTGCAACAAAATGAACAAATAAATAACTGGAAACCGTTGAATTTTTAAGATAACAATTTAGTTAGCTTAAATTACGAACACAATAAATTGACTATTATCGGACGCAAATTATTATAGTTATCAAGAAAACCACCAATTTCTCATAGCACTAAAAAGTGGTAAGTCGAGCAACGTTTATGCAATTTAACTAATTTTGTTTATTTCATTCGAATTATCTCTACAGGAAATAATCCTTTAACAACATGAAGTTACTCCATTCCATTTAGTCAAGTATCCAAAAACTCAGCTCAAATCATTATTTAAAACAACAAGACAAAGACAAAATCCTCCTAAAAAACCAAAAAAGTTGATGATTACAAGTAAGTATCGGTATTCAACACATTCCTTTTCAGAACCAGTCAGTACCATACTTGGCCCTTCTTTAAATTATTGTACATTAAAAAAACATACAGGAAAATAACGGAAGTTTGTCACTAGTCTTTCTAAACATCATTTTATGGAAATTTTTAACTTAACATATCAGAACAATTATTCGAAATTTGTAAAACGTAAAACATTAAAGAAACCAGGCTGTAGAGACTTTAGCGACCCTAGTGGCAATAATGCATATATTTAGTATGAATATTCCATTTCAGCAACGTTGTTAAGTTTAAGGTTGCACGTCTTTTATTTTTTAATAATTTCAAGATATGGCACAAAATATTGAAAGTGGCAAATTTTCTTTGGAATTCTTTGTAGGGAATAGTTCTGTAATTTTAGTATCTTATAAGTTTCTTTTTCTTAAAATACTTATATAACACTTTTCTTAATGAACTACCTTTATATCTTGTATTTTAAATTTATGAACTTTTTTTATAAAGAAAATCAGTTATTAGTTTTAATTTACTTTTTGTTTATAATGACTCAGCGTTCACGGACTGACGAAAGAGTTAAAGTTAAGAAAGATGTCTCTTCCAGTAGAAATTTTTGATAGATTTTAGCATTTTTCTTGAATTGCATCGGCAATATCAAGAAGTTGATTCTTGTGCACTTCAAGAGGCACCTCAATATATTAAATTAAATCATTTTATATACTATTAGGAATTTCAGATTTTTAATCCACTATTTTCCTTTGTTTATGTGATCAGCCCAGACTAAATTCTATTCCTTTTTTTTAAACAGAGAAGTGGTACAGTGTTATGAGAAAAAAACAACTCATGAAGAAACATTTAACATAGAAATAAGCAAAAAAAGTGCACCAGAATCATTTTCAACATTCCAAACTATATTAATAGCTCATTTTATAAAATAGCTTATAAAAAGAAAATAGCTTCCTTTAGAATCTATGAAGTACTTTAGACTCCTAAGCTAGTATACACAGATCAATGTCGAACTTGATGTACGAGCAGCAACTGAATTAGAGTTATCTATCTCGTGTCGTGTAGCAGCACCTTTCGATCTGATTACGGCAGCGATTCGTCTCGGCATGGACTCGATAAGACACTGAAAGCGTTGGGACGTCATACTAATCCACGACCCCTGAACAATCTTCTACAATTCACAAAGATTTGATCGTGTGGGATCCGAGGCTCGTACCTCTCTCTCTCTCTCTCTCGATGGCATCCCAGATGTGTTTGATGGGATTGAAAGCCGTTGATTTAGCTGGACATGTAAGCGAAGTCAAATCTGTGGAGTGTTCATCAAACCATTCCAATACAATTCAGGAGCCATGGCAGGGTGCATTATTTTGTTCCAGGTTGAGCTCTCTGTCGGGGGGGGGGGGGGGTTCAAGAAATTTTGGCGTCGACTACAAAGGTCATTTTGCGCCTTTTACACAAGATATAACAGTACGCAGCCCGGGACAAACACAAAAATCTATGCCCACGGCGGGATTCGAACCCGCGGCCAGGCGGACTCGAGAACTAGAAACCCTATGCCCTAGCCCTCTCGGCCACCTGGCCGGACCCTCTATGTCGGGATGTTGAAGACGAGCAAACGGGTGCACAGGATCGTCAAGTATATATACTGTTAAAGGACGATGTCATACGTACCAGGGGTCTATTTCAGTTCACGTAAACAGTTCCAGACGAGAATACGTCCTCCGCTAGTTTGAAAAATACCCTACTGGCAAAAAGAGTCTATCGTTTCATGTGGTTTACGCTGTACTCGTAACCTACCTGCCATCGTTATATACAAACTTGAAATTGACTCATCAGTTCAAGCATACTTTTTCCACACGTCTGGCCTCCAGTGGTGATGCTCCAATGACTATGCTAATCGTTGCGTCTTGGGATATGCAGTCAGCAGAAGTACCCGCAGTGGGAGGACGGCATCTGGTATCCCATAGCGAGGAGATGGTTCAGGATTGTGTGGCTGTTTACACGTGCCTGTGCATCAACGTTAAATTGCCTTGTGAGCTGTTGCAGTGGTGGCCCGTATATCCGACTTAGCTATGTGAGCTAGTAGATGACGACCCCGCCCATCTATACGCCGTTTTCCAAGGCAGTTGGTTCTTGCAGAGATGGTTTTAAGGCCATAGATATATACACATTACACCCGTAACACATTGGCTAGTGAAAATTCCATTGCCAGCACAACTTCTGTAATGCAGTGACCGATTCGTCGGGCCCTCACAATTTGTCCACAATCAAATGCGTTTAGATTCGTCTTACCTATACTGCTTCTGACTATTACAGATTCTTGTTACTTCATTTCTTATTGTGGGATCGCTGCTTAGGTCATTCCGCTTTCTTTGTCAGGTCCGCTCACAGCAACGCATATGCATAACGCGAGCTGTCTCTAATTCAATTGGTATCTTCAATAAAAATTTCCATGTTTAGTCATCAGCCTCGTTGGCTCAGTGGTTGCGTGATCGTCTCTGATGCCCGAGTACGCGGGTTCAATCCCGACCAAGGACGAGGAGGATTTTCCAAGGGGAAATCCTGAGATCACGCACTCCTTCAGAAGTTAAGTAAAACCGTTGGTGCACATTAAGAACCCTTGCGAGGCAAAAGTTTACGGCCTCTATAAGGGACATTACTAGCAACCAAACAAAACGAACCAAGCTTATTCTAATGGCTGTGGTTGCGTGAAAAGAAGCTTCAAACATTTGATCTTGGATAATGATTTTTCAATTGAAAAATGGAAGGAAAAATTTTACGACCCGGATTCGAACCAGGAACCTCGACTATCATGGCCGATGCCTCTACCAATTGGGCTATCGGACCAAGCTGTCTCAAGGTGTCTTAAAGACAACCAAGTTGTCACGGTTGAAAGCCCAATGGGAGACGGGAACCTGGCCCGCAGATCGAGAATTTCTCCACTCCAAACCATCAGAAAGTTGATGAACTCACAAGTGAATAATAATAAATTTTAACTGGAGATACGTCTCCAAACGTAGATAATTTTTTCTTCCATTTTTCAATTAAAAATTATTACCTACGCATGGAGACGTATCTCCAGTTAATATTTATTATTATCGGCCTCGGTGGCTCAGTGGTTTGCGTGATCGCCTCTGATGCCCGAGTACGCGGGTTCGATCCTGGCCGAGGACGACGAGGATTTTTCAGGGGGAAATCCTGAGATCACGCACTTCCTTCGGAAGGGAAGTAAAGCCGTTGGTCCAGTGTAGTCGTTTGCCGGCTGCACGTTAAAGAACCCTTGCGAGGCAAAATTTGCGGCCCCTATAACGCCGTCCTGAAATGACCATAGCAGTTGAAAAGGACGTTAATACCAAACAAACCAAACCAATATTTATTATTAATAATCTTGGATAGTTTGTCCAGTCCGAGAGCCTCCATGGAAACGGGTTGATACGGATGAAACGCACATGTCTGCTCACGTTAAGAGGAATCTGCAACAAAATGAAAAAAAGTAATATAGGAAATCGTTGAATTTTTTAAGAAAACGATTTAGTAAGCATAAATTTACAAACACATTGAATTCATTCTTTTCTGATGCAAATTACTTCTGTTATGAAAAAAATCACCAATCTCAAAAAGCATTTGAAAGTTTCGTGTCGAATAACTTTTACACAATTTAACTAATATTATACAGTTTATTAGGATTATCTTTACAGGAGATAACCCGTTGATGAAATGAAGTTACACTTGAAAAATTCCGTCAACAATCCAAATACTCAGGACACATCATCATTTAAGAAGACTCTAATACACGAGCGCATATTTTTCAGGAAAACATTAAAATCTCCAAAACTGATAGACAAAGCCATCCCTTTTCTGAAACAGTTAGTACTATACCTGGCCCTCATTTAAATTAAGGTACTTTAAAAAATCATGAGAGAAAATAACTGAAGTTCATCGGTAGTCTTGTAAAAAAATATTTGTTGAAATTTTTAAGATTCAATATGAACATCAGAACAATTATTAGAAAAATGTAGGATGTAAAACATTAAAAAAAAACAGACTATAAAGACTTTAGCGAACCTGGTGGCAATAACGCATATATTTAGTTTGAAAATTCCAATTCAGAAGCGTTGTTAAGTTTAAGGGTGCAGGTCTTTTATTTTGTAATAATTTCAAGATATTGCACAAAATCACGAAGGTGGCAAATTTGCTTTGGAGACATTAATATTCATGAAATTCGTCTTCCTTTATAAAAAATAAATACTATAAACTATATTTATTATTTAGTTTTAATATAACAAAATAATCTGCCATGAAGTTGAAAAAATCGCCAGACCTGGAGCTTGGAACAATGGAACGTGTTTTATGGACTGATGATTCACGGTATACACTCTGGAAATCAGATGGACGAAGTTGTGTTTGTCGGATTCCTGGAAAATATTTTTTACCTAACTGAGTGATCCCTTGTGTGATGTTGGACTAAGTGGCCCCTTGGTATGTGGTGCTTTTTCATTTTTCGGCCAGGACTTTTCGACAACCTATTCCTTCTTCATCACTCCCTTCATCTTCCTCTCGATTTTCTGTGTTACATTGTTGCTTAATACCGTCTCGGTGACGACATCTTCGTTGATCCACACATTCGGTAGTCGTCGATGCTTGTGTGGAATACACAGCCAAATAAAGGATAGTCTGGAGAATTTCCAAAAAGCAATTAATAATGCTAAATCGCATGAAAACGTGCTTTATATTTCATTTTTTTCAAATTTGACTTGATAGCATAAGTGAAATCGCAGTTAATAAGATATGAAAGGAGAAACAGCGTTCTTCGTTGTTTATGTCTAATGGTTATACGAATACCAATATCGAATATCGCATGACTAATAAAAGTTTTACAATCAACGTTGCAAATAATTTAACGTTCTTAAATTGAATTTAATAATTATGAGACAAAAAATAAGTATTATCAGGTTTTTGTAACAAGAAAGCATGTATTAAAACGTTATCTTTACATAAGAATAGTTTTCACCGGGACGGGACCGAAGGATGAATACGTATAATGCGCGAACATGTATTACGCGATTTCTTATTAACGGGATTCACCTGTATTTACAATTAATTTCCTACAATAGGTATTTTATCGAGAAATAATTACATGGGCGAGAAAATATGTGAGACAAAAGTAAAAAGAAATACATGCATGTATCTTTCGAGATTTTCAGAAATAGTAACTCTCATAAACCCAGAAAAGTAATAAAAATAAATGAAACATATATCTTGAAATTATTACAAAATAAAAAACCTGCATCCTTAAACTTAATAACGCTTCTGAATTGGAAAATTCAATTTAAATTTATGCATCATTTGGATCGGGGCCGCTAAAGTCTGGTTCTTTCTTGTTTTATATCCCACAGCATTCTAATAATTGCTCTGATGTTTATGTAAATTCTTAGGAAAATCCATGAAAACATTTAACTACAGGCTACCGATGAATTACAGCTATTTTCCTTTATGATTTTTTTTAATGTACTTTAAATTAAAGGAAGACCATGTACAGTGCTGACTGTCTCTGAAAAGAGATAGGCTGAAGAGAAGCACTGTATTATATTTGTTGTTTGTTTTGTTTAGGGTTGTGTTTTAATGTCTCAGATCGTTGCTTGCTCGGGTAGCCAACCGAGTATGGTGCCGCGCTGGAAACGAATAACCGCGGGTTCGAATCCAGCCGCTGGCCAGCGTAAGCTGTGAGGCCATTTAGCCAGACTTGGTCTGAGATTTGAAAGTTAGTGTCTTAGATCCTTATAAACGATGATTTGTCTTCAGTTTTTGGATAACTGGTAGACCTGAATAAGGTGATTTAATTTCGACAGGGGTTATCTTCACAAAATATAACCCAAATGAAAAATACAAAGTTATTTAAATCGTATGAATTTAGAAAATAAAAATAAGTAAAACTTAATGCTTAATGAACTGTAAGGGGTGGTTTAACACGAAACCGAAGTGGTTAAACGAGAAACCGAAGTGGTTATACAAGAAAACCGAAGTGGTTAAACGAGAAACCGAAGTGGTTATTCAAGAAAACCGAAGTGGTTATACTAGAAACCAGAGCACTGCGACTCTCTGAGTCTATTGTACTATCCCCAATTAACGACTGGCACAGGAAACAGTAGCAGCCGGGACCGACGGCTTAACGTGCCCTCCGAAGCACGGGGGGCGATGGACGTTTCCAGGCGGTCACCCAACCTGTAATTAACCGCGACTCAAGGTTGCTTAACTCCACCAATACGTTAAGAAAGGCGAGACAACCGAGCTACACCTGCCCCCAAGTAAAACTTAAAAAGTGTTCGTAAATAAAATGAAAAAAAAAAATCTTTTTATGAAACTAATTAAACATGGCAAATAAATTATACCCTTTTGGAATTTCATATATTTCGTACATTATTTAAAATTTAAAACAAGTTCTTAATTTCTTTATTTTGTTGTTAAACGCCCTTACGTGTTTCGATGATGTGGAAATTGCTGCGTCTTTTCAACTTCATTTTAACATTTTAAAGTTTCAAAAATGCCCGTAGGGCTCTAGCTCAGGAAGGAAAAAAGATGAATTGTAGATGATTAATTTCTGTAATGCCTTTTTGAGTCAAAATCATCTAACGATTAAAGATGCATGAGTTGGTGTATTGTCGTGCAACAAAAAACGCTCTATCTAAAGGTGATAAAAAAAGAAACGCTCCAGGCTTCTTTAAAAATACGAAGTGTCTTATAATAAACCTCCAGGGAGATTAATTACATAAATTCTAAAAAGTTTGAAATAAATTTGTATATACTTCTATTTTTTAAAAATTCCCTTATCGGAAGCCAGAAATATTATTGCTTCTACTTTTTCTTTCTCTTCTTCTTCTTCTTATTTCTTTATCGTTTAATTTTGCATTATAATTTGCAAATAAAATCTTGCAAACATTCCAAGAAGTATGTTTAGCTGAGAAATTTAAATGCAGAAGTACAATTATCTTAATCAATTGAGCAATCGTGCCTCGACAAAGCGATCGTGCTCACGTTAACAATGCTTAAAAGATAAACAGAAAATATCATTTTATTCATTGAAGATAATTAGATGATGTGTATAAGTAATAAAAAGCATAATAATAGTACATCAATATGAAGAAATACACAAGGTCCTTCTTCAAGTGCTTATTGAAAGTAAATAACTGACATTCTCATCAGAAGAAATAGTAAAAATACAAATTAATATACTCAACATTTTTATGATATTATTGTTACTAAATATATCATAGCTTTTTTTTAATTAATAAGTCTTTTTTGCCAATGATTCTCTGTTTCTAGAATTCTTATATTTTCCTAGTCAATATTATGGTCTTTATTTTTCTTAGGTAAAAATAATTGATTATTTTCGTTACATTTCTTTTGTGATATTTATGTTCATCAATTCTTTAAGTTTGTCCATTTATCGCATTCTTTACAAGGAATATTATAAATATAATTGCTTTTTACAAATTTATTATTTTCTTCTAATTTTCTTTTTAATAAAACATTCTCAACTGTTAATTTATTCTTAAAGGCAATTTTATCCTTCTTTTCCCTTTTTATTATTTTTAAAGGTTTTATTTGATTTTGGATGATAATTAAATATTACATAGTTTATATTTTGATTTACAGTTATATTTTGGTTGTTTTCATTTATACAAGTTTTCCAATAAAAATTCCAGAAAATCTTTTCAATAAAAAGTTAATTGGATAATTATTATCAATTAACATTTTTCTTATTTTCAGTAATTGTGATGTTACATTTCTTATAGAGCAAGATCTATGTATTCTTTGTAAAAAGTTATTAATGACATTGATTTTTATAATGTATAGTTTAAAAAGGATCTAAAATTAATCATGAGATTTCCTCTTGTTGGTTTTATATAAATATCAACGGAAAATTTGGAATTATTTTCAAATTCAATTAGTAAATCTAAATATTGTATTTTATTATTTTCCATAATATTAGCGGTAAATTTGAATTCAGAAACTTTATCTAGATATTGAGCTTATTTTCATTATTAAGATAATATCGTCCATGTAACGTTTCCATAAGATTATTTTATTACTTAAGTCTGAGTTTAAAAGTAATTTTTCAATAATATCAATATATGTATATAAACTAAAATTCCAGATAAACAGTTACCCATTGGTAAACCTATTATCCGAGTATACACTGTCATATAAATGAATTATCGTAACTGTACATTATCGTGAATCAGTTTAAAATTATTTCTTTGCAACTCGTTATATTAACAAGTTTTCTATAATGAAACCGATACAACCAAGGAGCGACTTCAAATGCAAAAAGAGATGAAAGTCGCTAGGTACAAGCGGTCACTGGTTCAACAACGATGACGTGGTAAAAGAAGAACATAGGAGATCATTTGTTGCAACAAAAACTAGTTCCCTGCTATTATAAGTGCGTTCAAAATAATGGGAGCTATGTAGAAATATAGTTCAAGGTATGCAGATTTTTTGTAATAAATTTATGTTTTATGAATAAGTGCAGATATGATCAGCAAACTTTATATTGTCGTCAAGTAAAGATCAACTGATTAAAGTTTCACCCATCATTTAATAAGTGTGACCACTACTGCACTACTGTATTCTTCAAGATATTAAAGAAAAAAATGTGAATGTGATTTTGAGAGACTTTTTCCATACTTGAAAATTTCTTGCTGAAAGCTGGCATGATTCCAAAGGCATCCCTGTTCTATCTCTAATATGCTCTATGGGAAGCAAGCCAGCGGAGCAAGCAATCTAAGATCTGTATAGTAATTTGCATTATGTGATCATTGCACTCTCGTGCTGGAAAATGATCTATGATAATTATGTTCATGAAGTGTCACCACTTGTTTTATCACTTTTCCGCAAACTGGCCATTATTTCTTCGACAATAACCATCAGTCTTGTTGTCATGTGCATATCCTAATATGAGGCGTTGAGCGCAAAAGTGGCCCAAGCCGAAAAAAATATGTTCTGAGAAAATCCACAGAATTCTTCCCTATTATGTATGCAAAATGGAATTTAGCGACCTGTTGGTACGCACACCAAACTATGGATGGGCCACAATGGCACTGTAAAAAGCAATCTATCAGCAATCTATCAGCAAGTAATTTCCACATGTTACTCTTTTTCAACATTATTGTTGGTTGGGCCACTATTGCGCTCAACGCCTCATATCAGAGCTTGAAAAAGTATGCCTCGCGAATATCAGCAATGGACGTACCTTTCACCAGTTCATATATGATGATGTTGGCGTCGATCTAGCTGCCCCAAACAAATGCGAAAGTCGTCTCTAAAAATAACACTAAATCAAATACCGGTAACTTATTTTTTTGCAGACGTTTTAACAGTGATTATTGAGGGATCAGAGTTACTGTTTAGGAGCTTTTCTGTTATATTTATCCTCTCTCCAATTCTTTGCTTAAGTCTTCTAAGCAAGTAAGCCATATCACGTGGTTTCTTAATATAGAATTTCCAAGAATATTGGATCGATCGGGATGAACAGTTCATTACAGACTGAATAATTGATCCCAATGAACTATTTTTAAACGTCAATAAGTAAAAGACTAACAGTAAGTCGTCAATGACAAGTCGTCGAGCACACTATGGGAATAAGATTTTGAAACGCAGGAATGTTTTTCAAACCAGTCGCTCCTTCCTTCGTAAATTCCTTAAAGGATAGGGGCTACTTGGTAGTGACATCTTCAAGTTTACGCAAGAAAGTGTTCATGAATTTTGGAAACTTATCTCCTAAACTATGACAGATAGAAAAATAGTGTCAAATGCAAAGTTGTAGAGCATCCTCCAATTATCTTAAATCGAATGTTAAAATAATTACTTTATTCGGCGGAAATTAAAGAAAAAATTGCTTGAAGTTTATAAGGTATTTGCAGAGAAGACCACCGTTGGTGTTCTGCTATCAGATTGTGAGTTCTTGTGTTCTACTGTCGGAGTGGTGTCAACTTGGTGTGATTTTTTTCTTTCATACTGGCCGGCCAGGTGGCCGAGAGGGCTAGGGCGTAGGCTTTCTAGTTCTCGAGTCCGCCTGGCTGTGGGTTCGAATCCCGCCGTGGGCATGGATGTTTGTGTTTGTCCCGGGCTGCGTACAGATATAACTTGTGTAAAAGGCGCAAAATGACCTAAGTAGTCGACGCCATAATTTCTAGAACCCCCCCCCTTCATACTGTAGTATTGATTCAAGCACAGCCTGGTGCAACATACTCAGTAGGATGGCACCATCTGTGCGCAAACAAAAAGCGCTGTCTCTAACGGATTACCGTCTGGGGTCCAATAGACCCCACTGGCATGCTTAAGAGTTAAGCTGTTTGGTCCGCACCAAATAACGTGAAATACCTTATCACATTGAAGCAATTTCTTCTTTAATTTTTTCCCAATAAAGCAATGATTTTACATTCGATTTAAAGTAATTGAAGGGAGCTCTACAACTTTGCAATTGACACTATGCCTCTATCTGTGCTAGTTAAGAGATGTTTCCAAAATTAATGAACACTTTGGGGTAGGACATAATCGTTCATAATCGTTCTTTCATCATCATTGGGGTAGTGCTTGGTTCTTTGATAATCACCGCTTTAAAATTCATTACTCATTCTTGCATAAACTTAAAAATGTCACTACCAAGTAGCCCCTATCCTGCTTAGTAATTATATTTTTAATTCAATTAACTTACACCAAATAGTTTTCGAGTTATACGCTCTATTACCAGACTTTTGCCTCACTTTGTATAACCCTTTAGAAATTATGCGAATTTAATAAGGTGCAGTTTCAATTCATTAATATAAGCATGCCATAGTATCAGTCATTTGAAATAGCAATATGATTAGAGTTCGCTAAGTGATAAAAAGCAAACATGGCAATGGAGGAATGTAGTGAAAAATAATATCCAGTCATTTAAAATACGATTTTTTTGTGCGAAAATCTTTTCGCACGGGTTCTGCTAGTTTTAATAATAAGAAATGTGAAAATGTTTTTTCGCAAAACTTAACAATGCCTTCCTGTAAAAATGCTTTTTATTTCACAATGCACGTTTTAATTTTGAAACGAATACAATTTGATCGCATAGCAGGTTTTTCAAAGGTGTGAAAAAGGATGGGCTTTGTTTATTCGTGAAGCTGTTTGATGTGAGCGCTGAAGGGTTTTTCGAGTCGAAGGTCCTAAAAACTTATTTACTTTAAAACTAGTCTAAATATTAATAGATATAAAAATGATGTATACAAAATTTATGAGCAAACAGAAACTCAAAGAAAACTCGCGAATTCTGAAAACACACAATACAAAAAACTATAATAGTGCTCCTGGTAAACACATATTGTAAGAGCTTTTAACTTTTCAAATAGATTCTGAGTAAAAATTCAGGTTGAAAATGACTGCGAAAATTTTATCATTCAACTAAAAATATCAATATTTTGGTTATGTTCTTATTACATTTTCAAATGTAAAATATCGGAAAAAACGGTTTTTTTTTTATTTACACAGTATTTATTGCAAATATGAATAATAACATTATACACTGTTCAACGTAGTCCTCTTCTAGTTCAATGAACTTACGCCAGCGATTGAAAAGCGCGCAGATACCGCGTGAAAAGAATTCTTTCGGACGACTGCGCAGCCAACCATGCACTGGCGACCGAGCCTCATTATCGTCTTGGAAGTTGGTTCCGTTCAATTCTCATCCCCAGTGACGATACGCTGCAGAAATGCTTCACCAGCAGTCTCATACGGAAGCAGAAGCTCTTGGCAAGCATCGACATGTCTCTTTTTTTCAGATGTCAGTTTCAACACAATCGCTGGGGTACCCATCTTTCATACATTTCTCAGATCTTCAGTTCGCCACGAATGATGCGATGGGCTAATCTAACAGCCATGCCACCTCCTTGATTGCTATACATAAGTGCTAAATTTTTTTCCATGGCTGTCATGAATTCTGAATCCGGGAGAGGAGAGTCCTACACATTAGTCACGCCGTTCTTGACCTCGTAAGTCCATTCATACACTTGTGTTCACCGTTCCGACGAATCTGTAGGTTTCACAACACTTCGATGCTCTTGCTTCGTGCATTGTTGTCTATAGTCAAACTTGGCACGAATCAGTTTCTTCTCAAGACGGCGCTTCATCTTGCATAAAGAAAGAACAGGAGAGTTGTATAAGTAAGAGATGTTTTCAAAAAAAAAAAAAATTGTAACCATACTCTATTATTTGTAGGTTTTTATAATCGTAACAATGTCCAATCTTATGGAAGCAGGAGCCTAAGACCGGAAATAGCAAACAACTGTATAAAATGAGACAAAGCACTTAACTTTTCTTATGTAGACTTTTGCTATCAACTTTTGTCTTTTAGTTGCAACATGAAAAACAAGTAAGACGGACTTTTATCCGTGTTTATGCAGGTTTCAGGTGCCCATTCTTTGCATTGGATATACTGGAACCATTCTGTTGTGGAAACTTTGTTAGCTCCTTTTGTGGTAACTCTGTTAGTTTCTTCTCTTTTTGATGTTCTTTGTTAATTCTTTCAGAAAACACTGTCCCATCTTAGTAAATTGAAACTGTCCTGTCTTCACCCCTAAATTTTGCAAAACTTCTGAATTGGAATATTCATCCAAAGTTATGTATTCTTTTATTATTTTACCACCAGGGCTGCTACTATCTTTACAGCCTGTTTCTTTATTGTTTTACATCTTACAGCTTTCTAATAATTGTTCCAATGTTCATGTAAATTTTTAGAAAATTGTATGAAAACGTTTTTACTAAAGACTACCGATGAACTGCAATTATTTTCCGTTAGGGTTGTTTTAATGTACTTTAATATAAAGGAAGACCAGGTACAGTGCTGATCGGCTCTGAAAAGAGATAGACTGGAGAGAAGTTCAGGCGATAACTAGCCATAACTATATCAGATACAGTGCTGTTTTAGCAATAGCTCGTCACACTACTATATGTTCGCTTGTCTTTGTATGGAACATTTCGCAATTTTTTACTAATTTGTGTGATAGACAATGAATTGTTCTTAGTTTTTGGATAAAGGGTGGATTTGAGTAAGATAAATTTATTTCGCTATTGCGAAAATAACCCAAATTAAACATACGAAATTAATTATAGAGTATTAATGTTGTTAAAATTATAAATTTCAAACGCTTCTTGTGATTGGTGCTTTGCTTGATAACTTGCGTGTTGTTACGAGTGAATTAACTGTGTTGTAATTAATGCTTGCCAAATCACTTTCTTAAAATATCAACCCGAAACTGCATCCAGTATAAATTTTTTTATTTTGTTTCACATTTTTCTTAACTTGACCTACGAGAACACCTCTTGGATTATGAAAAGCCTGTAAAGAGTAGTGGAACAGAATTGACGTCGTCGTTCTCCGTAGAAGACACTTTCAGTGGATAGTAAAATGTCGAGCGGTGGAGATCACTCAAGAACATCACTATAAGGGGTGGGTAATTGGGTTACAAGTTGACCGACGACAGTATTTGTGTTTCCCTTACCATAAATATGAAACAACTTCTGTACATCCTGCAAAGTATTATGGAACTTAAAAGTTTAGGTCGGACATTATCACTGTACAGAATGAATGACTGGATCTCGCTAAAATCGACAACATACTTAAGTCTATTTGAAAGCTCGGACCTTTCGACAAACTATTCCTTCTTCATCACTCTCTTCATCTTCCTCTCGATTTTCTGTGCTACATTGCTGGATTATTTCCTCCTCAGTTAATGCAACGCCTTCTAAAGAACAGTAGGCGTTGCTTAATACTGTCTAGGTGACATCTTCCTTGATCCATACATACAGTAGTCGTCGATGCTTATGTGGAATATACAGCCGAATAAAGGACAGTCTGGAGAGTTTCCACAAAACAATTATTAATGCTAAATCGCATGAAAACGTGCTTTATATTTCAGGTTTTTCAAATTTGACTTCATAGCATAAGTGAAATCGGAGGTAATAAGATATAAAGGAGAAACTGTTTTCTTCGTTGATTATGTCCAGTTGAAACACTCAAGATGGAAGTCTGCACGTCTCCGCTTAACAGAAATAAACAGGAACCTCTAAGGCACCAAATCCTCACATGCGAGAAATAATGGCTCCTGTATGACAATCGTGAACGGTCTGGATAATGGTTGAGTAAGGCACAGTCTGCTGGATGGCATCTTAAGAATATAACACCCTTTGTATGGTGGTACACTGTCGTGATAATTCATCAGATTTTCTTGGCAAAAGGCCAAATCATCAATACAGAACGTTATTGTGTTGAGTTGCAACAGATGCACAAAATATGCTGCAGAAATAACCAGGTTTGTGTTGTCCTGCTACAGGGCAACGCCCGTCCTGATGTCTCGCAACGAGCGAAGCTGACACTAAAAGCTCTCGATTATGAAGCCTTGCCTCATCCTGCCTAAGGACTGTCATTGTTTCGTCAGCAAATTATATTCCAGTGAGGGTAATAGTTCACGATAGACAACATGGTTCTCCTGCCAATTGACGACTTCTTCAGTTCCCAGCCGAAAGGCTTTTTTCAGTCAGGGATCATGCCTTGCCAGACAGATAGCAAGATATCATAATTTTCTGTTATTCGCGTCCAAATGTGTTGTTCATTATCAGTAGATTTCATTCGCAACGAATATATGGCAGCATTCACCGTACAATACTCGTCTTGCGCCGTGTATTTTCACTTTTTTTGGCAAGCTAAAAGATCACATGGACCTAAAACTTAATGACAACCATGACCAGTTGAAAATAGCCGATTTACGATGGCTTCACTGTCCCGAGGACGATTTATATCGTCAAGTAATCGAATCTTTAGTTTTGGTTTCAGAAAATGTTTACAGAAATTAAGTTTGAATCTCTCCGTGGGCATAGATGTTTGTTTTTGTCCCAGGGATGCGTATGCCTAGAAATCATTGTTTCAGTGAAAAGTCGCTGAATGACATAGATACTGAGGTTTCCAAAAATCTAAAGAACTAACCACCAGGGTTTACTATTTTCATTTTCCTCCGCGATGTCTTCTAGCAAAAAAGAAATAAAGACGTGTTTCTTCTTGTGACCCTATTTGAAAATGTTGTATTCCATGGGCTAAATAATTACAAAAAAAGAAAAAGCAAAATGAAAATTACCCGAAACTGAACAACAAAAAAAAAAAGGTTAAGTTAGAATTTTCACCAACTCTTCAATGATCTTAGCATGCTGAAGATATTTATTTTCAAAACAAGAGGTTATTTACGCAGGCTAGAGACTGAGAAAGAAAATTCACAATACCATTAAAAAGATATTGGAAAATGTTATTCCACTACAAAGCGTGGAAGATTATCTGATTATTACAAATTATGACAACGCTCATCGCGACAGGTCGTTATGAATCGAGGGTCGTCCGAATCGGAAGATAATTTTAAAAGAATAAAGCCATCTACGTATGCCTGCATCTTTCCCGCGTCGATCGGACATAGTCAAAATTTTGAGTCAGTCACTAGTGGCTCCAAAACGAGCTTTGCGACGGGCTTTGACCGGTCACGACCGGTCGGACTTTTCAGACAAACTCTAGTTACAGTAAACAAAACATAACGAACAATTTAATAATCATTTAGTCAAGGGCCACTAGTATGTTATTGAAAGTGCACTAAAATAAATATTTACTTTTGATATCTTGGAATAGGTAATATACACTTATGTAGATATGCGGGAAAATACTAATGAGACAAAAGTAAAGAAAATAAGTGTATGTGTCTTCCAAGAAATTAAGACCTATCAACTTAAATCAAATCAGAAACGCAATGTAAATAAAAGAAACATATATCTTGAAAATATTACAAAATAAAACGCCTTCACTCCTAAAGTTTACAACATTCTGAATTGGGATATTCAATCCAAAGTTATGTATTATTGCCACCAGGGCCGCTAAAATCTTTACTGCCTGGTTCTTTATTGTTTTACATCCTACAGCTTTTTTATTATTGTTCCGATGTTCATGTAAAATTTTAGAAAATTTCATTAAAACGTTTATACTAAAGACTATCGATGGACTGAAATTTTATACCATTAGGATTATTTTCGTGTACATTAATATCAAGGAAGACCAGATACACTGCTAACCGGCTCTGAAAAGGGATAGGTTGGAGAGAAATTTTTTTGGTATTGTATTTATTGCCTGTTTTTTATGGTATAATTTGTCTTTTGTCATCTCGGCAGAGGTATTTAATTTCTTTACGTTGGGTGAAGCATTATACCACTAAAAGATCTGCCTTACCACATCAAAGTTGTTTATGCTTCTTATATGACTTCCGAGGTCACCCTGATTACCTCTGGTCAGCAATATTTAAGGCTTTGGAAAGTGTAGCTTTTGAGGGCACAACCTTCAATTACCAGTGGAAGCTGTTACACCAGGAGTTACTTTCACTTAAAAAGAAGCATTTTGGCTTGAGGAGTCTCACACATCAATCCGTGCGCTGTCTGTTCGACGAGTCTTCTGGTAAGCCATTTCAATTGGACCTAATTGTTCCAATTGCTTTCACCATCAGGTAATTGTGGGTATCGCACGTGGCCAGGTCAGTGAAGAATGATGTTCCGTTATCAGTTGTTTGGGAGAGTATAGCTCATCGTTTAAATTCATTCATTTTCTTAGAACGGAAGAGACCAAGTCCGCATTACAGCACTTCCATCAACTTTCATCGGCCTCGGTGGCTCAGCAGGTTGCGTGATCGCCTCTGATGCCCGAGTACGCGGGTTCGATCCCGGCCGAGGACGACGAGGATTTTTCAGGGGTAAATCCTGAGATCACGCACTTCCTTCGGAAGGGAAGTAAAGCCGTTGGTCCCGTGTAGTCGTTTGCCGGCTGCACGTTAAAGAACCCTTGCGAGGCAAAATTTGCGGCCCCTATAACGCCGTCCTGAAATGACCATGGCAGTTGAAAAGGACGTTAATACCAAACAAACCAAACCAAACCATCAACTTTCTTGGCCATCACCCTCGCCTGATTTTTCCGCAGTCGAGAGTGGATTGGACGACGTGTCATCCGTGCCATCAACTACCTACGACCATCGCCCATTTATGAGAGGCGGTCTAAAGTATTACAATTAACTTGATAGAACGATCGCTTTTGAAAATGCGTGATGCCAATGGGAAGCGACATCCCTCGAGTACTGGAGGATACAAAGCAGCGTTTGCTAAAACCCGCCAGAGCATCAAAAGCAACATGGCGCAGGACGTCAGAAAATTGGAGGTGCGAGCCGTGATAAGGATCCTGCAACTTACGAGTTGTTCAGTCTGTGTCAGGCTGAACCGGACGATTTTTTCGAGCAGCTTGTCACTATGGACGAATGCGTTGTTATCCTCCAGCACTCGAGGAACGTCAACTCAGTGGCACCACAAATTTTCAAAAACGATCGTTCTTTCATGTTGATTGCAATATTTATGACTGCCCCTCGTTTATCTACAAGTGGAACGACCATGGAATGACAACATTCGTCAATATGAGATTCGTCATCTGTATGATCGAATGCATGCCAGAGTTCGGGCTTGCATAGCAGCAAGAGGGCGGGGTTATACACATTATTAATGTTTGATCGTAAAGAAATTGGTACCATACACTGAGTGGCTGGATTATTATGACCACCCCATCTGTACTTCAATGAGCCGCCTTTTGCCTCTTCTTGACATAGACTCCACGAGATGTTGAAAGGTAATATGTGAAATCTGATACCGACAATGTGCAGTACGTTACATGATAATGAGTCGTGTTCGACCACATCGGGAGAAGCAGGATGTTCTGCTACTGCACGACAACGCACGGACACATGTCAGCCACTAAACCACAGAGGAGATGAGAAAACTTGGATGGAGAACACTGAACCACCACCTTACAGTTCTGAACTGGCACGATGCGACTATCATCTCTTTGGTAAACTGAAAGAATCCCTTCGTGGAACGCTGCTAAACAGTGGCTCAAACATGCTGGTCGAGACTTTTACCGTTCCAAGGTGGCGTAAGGCAGTTGAAAGGAACGGGGATAATGTGGAAAAATGAATGACATGTTGTTCTTAAGGGAACCGGGGATAAATTTTTAAAAAAATTGTGCATTACTTTTGGAGTGACCTCGTATCTAGCATATTTTTTGTGTAATGATGTATAGGATTTCTTCTCCCCCTGTATTTTCTTCGTTTCCTCCAAAGATATTTTATCACGGACCGGCCAACTTATTTGAAGCGCTTAAATAAAGAGTTTAAACTCAGATAAATGCATAACGGTTTTCATTTATTTTAATATAGGTTTTCAAAGGCTAAGTGGAATGGCATTAATAGAATAATCAACAAACCGATTTTCTTAAATGAATTTCCTTGGAAATGGGATGAAGGCTTAAAATCTATTTCCGTGTCAACATTTTAAATGGCTCGAGGCCCAGGTGAAATCAATGCCGTCTATTTGCTGCCAAGACCCCCGCTTCGCACTCTACCGACTTTAATTTAATAAATAGATCCCAACTTTCAACCGAGAGAAAAATTGAAAAATTCACTTCTCTCACTCTCACTCACTCACTCTCCCTCTCGAACAGCTTTTAAGGGGATTTAATCTATTTTTTAAAGCGAAAGGAAGTTAAACGCAACACAAATTGAAGTAAAGTCAGAGAAAAAAATATTCAAATGTCATCGTGAGTACCCTTAATTAAATGCTTGTTATTATGGAACGCTACGGAATAACCACATTTGTTATTGTCATAATATTTAATCTAATTCTATATTTATCCATTTAGTATGGTGATATTAATTTCACGCCAAGATTTATCTAATATTAAAGCTGCGTTGTTCGAAGACCCTAATTCTTTAAACAAACCCCCTTTTATTACATTATGAATAAGCTTGTCCTATTGGAGTAAATTTCAAAGTATTTTTTCATAAACATCAGCAAACTCACGCAACTCGCAGGAATACTGAAAAAAAAAAGACAGCATGTTTTCCTACTTAAAACATGGACCTAGCGATAATTTTTCTTAAGTAATAAAAGTTGAAGCCCAGGTATTAGAAGACACGCACACATACACCCAAACGCGCCTTTTTGAAAAATTATTATAATTATTATTTTTTTTTTGCATATAAAAGGAAGGAAAAATAAATGTATCAAAAAATAATAACTTTAGGTTTAAAGTTACCAATTAATAGCCAAGGACTTAACGGTTGCTCATTTTATTTATTTATTTTTTGTGTGTGTGTGTTAAATTAATGCTTACGTGAGTAATTGCTTTGGAGATTCGATATCCGTTTCCCTTTTCAAGAATGAAAGTTGAACACGAATAAGAGCGTATCAACTGTATAAATTATCGATTGTACATTCATCTTGACACAGTGTTGTTCCTTCAAAGGAAAATCGGAATTGCTCTTTCAATATTCGAAACGAATCATTCCGAGTAAGGTTCTTTGCATTCTTAGCAGCGCAACTTTTCATTAGGTGACTTGATTTTAGAAATAACGTTGTCCTTATTTAAAGACTCTTTTAATTAAAACGAGGAATTTTTCCTAGCCCGTTCGGTATATTCTGATCTAATAGCAGCATGTGCATGCAAGCAAAAATGTTTATCGATTTCAAAGAACTTTTTCAATCAAGCCAGCAACGGATTGAAAAGTTTAGATTATCGATCCATAACCATTTTCCACATGTAATGAGATTTATTTCATCTCTTGCTAATTGGAACGATCATCATTCTTACCCAATCGTATTTGCGTGCTAAATTATCTGTGGAAAATAGACACCCGTCGGGCAAAGGAAGTGGAAAGGGGGCCCGAGGACGCTGCTTATCATTTTCATCGCAAAGGCAATTTCCCCTTGTTTACCGGAACTGGCAACGCTACACACGGAAAGACATTAAGAAGCTTTTCAAAACTAATCCTATTGAAGAAGCATTAAATACAAATGATGTCAGCAGCTTCAATGAAATAAAGTGAAAATTCATTTTGAAACTTAGAATCAGTTTTGCGTATAAAAAAATATTGCTTCTATTTCCAAGAGTTATTAAAAGCCAAGAGTGGATTAATACTTCTCTAATTAACGCGCGAAGATACGTTTAGAGCTCTTAGAACATATTTACATTTTATTAAGAAGGAGAGCACTGACAAACTCATAAAACTAACAAAATTTTAGAAACTTTGAGTTTCTAAATATTCACTTGATTAATTTTTATGCTTGAAAAAATAAGCACCGAATCTGGCCTACTCTGTTCGCATATACTTCCATACCCTAGGCAATTTAACATTTCGTGCTTAGAAAGATAATAAGTTAATGACCTCCCAGCGGATCCAACTAACCAACCGGAACGCATTTCTAGTGATATGTTCATATTTCTAGCGGTGATAGCAGATGCTCAGAGCTTTCTCTTCGTAATAATTCAAATCCTGTTTGATACTCAGTTGGTGACAGCAAAACGCTATTAAGAACAATGCCGCGTTTTCTTTGCTTGAAATAATAATAATAAATATTTTTTTAGTAAGCGATGTCAAGGAATATTTTTAATTTAGAGCCATTAAATTTTTCAGATTCTGTCATCTACTTGATCAGAAATTGGAAGTGAACCTAGTTTTATATAGACAAACCACAGTTACTAAAAATGAAGTAACAATGTAATAAAGGCGATACAGTTAAACTTTAAGGTACTTTCAACTTTCGTAGGGTGGGAAATAATGTGAATGTGGATTCATCTGACCCCAAAATACAAGGTGTTCCATAAAGTTTTGTTTTTGGCGTTCTTAAGCCATTACCTGGCCTCCAAGATCTCCAAACATAACTCCATTGGATTTTATTCTTTGGGGCTTTGTGAAGGATACTGTCTGCCATACCCTGGTGCGAGACCTGCAAACGTTAATAAGGACATTCTAGTCCGGATATAGGAGGAACTGGAATATCGCTTAGAAATCCTACATGCTACAGATAATGCACACATTGAACTCTGTTAAAAGGCTACTGAAACTTTAGGCGTGTGTGACCATTATGCCGCAAACCGCACCTTTCTACCTATCCCCATTTTTGAAATATACGTGATCAAAGTTGTAAAGATCATTTTGGAACACCCTGTATATTTCTAATGTTCGGCAGAACAGGTTTTTTTCTCGCGGTATCACTGCTGTCTCCGTTCTGCATTGACTTGGGTTACGGGATGAAATAAGTTATGAAGAAGTATTATAAAATATTTGGCCCATAGAAATGCAGATAGCAACTCTTCATTGGGCTTGGATAAAAGAACATTTGAATATCACGCCACAAAATGGACTCTCGGCGTTGCTGTCCCACTTTGCAAAATTTGCTATATGTCGAGGAGCAGCGAGGGGTTGTTCGCTTTCTGCATGTGCAAGGGAACACCCCGAATGAAATTCGCAAACCAACTTGGTGGAAGTATATGAGGGGCAGTCAAAAAGTTCCCGGAATGACCGTATAGCACTCTAATAAAGTACATACGGCCACCCTCACCTAATCTCCCTCAAAGTAGCCCCTTTGTGAGCACACACCTTGTACCATAGAATCTAGCATTCTTGGAAGCATCATTAGAAGGCTTCTTGTGGAATCTCCCGAAGCTCGGCCGTCGTATTTGACTTGATGTCTTCCAAGGTTGCGAAACGTGTGCGCTTGAGGGCCATTTTCAGAGTCGGAACAGCCAAAAGTCACTAGAAGCGAGATCCAGAGAGTATGGTGGCTGAGGGATGAGAGGAATGTATTTGTTAGCGAGGAATTGCTGCACAACGAGCAATGTGTGGCTCGGTGCGTTATTGGGATGCAGAAACCACTGTCCTTGTACTTGTCGCGCCGCTCCCTCCGAACTGATGACCATTCTTCGATCGCTTCGGATCAACTGGTCCGCTTGTCCAATCATTTCTTCGGTTCTGGATGTCGATGGTCTTCCGCTGCGCTTGTCATCCTCTAACGTCTCCTGTCCATTTTTAACCGCGAAATCAATCGTAAACTGCGGATTTCTTCAGTGCAGCATTTTCGTAAACTTCCTGCAGGGCCGATAGCGTCTCTGAAGCAGATTTTCCCAATTTGCACATGAACTTGAAGTTCGCACGCTGTTCGAATTGCGACATTACCACAAACGACACGCACTCACGACTATTTCAAACTGAATAGTAACGAAACGGTACACTGAAACCTGTCAAGGCTTCATGCGCCTGCGAGCAGAGATGTTGTTCTCCCTTCAACAAAAGTGGGGTCGTATCTTATCGCTCGTTCGCCGTCTGTTGAGAAATTCCGGGAACTTTTTGACTGCCCCTTGGATGTCCAAATGGTGCATTTTTAAAAAAAAAAACCTGATGACCTTACCGCTTCGCCTAGTTGTGGCCGATCTGTAACCACTGTAACATCAAGCAGTGTACACGTATTGAGCAGGCAATTCATTCGGAGAGATGGGTTCATTTGGAGAAATCGCAGAGCAATTCAACATTTCGGTCGGAACAGCGTACGACATTATTCATTAAGCTGCATTTTCAGTCCACGATTGGTTCCAAAATACCTGTCAGAGGAACAAATGGGCATCAGAATAATGGCTACACATCACTGGATCACCTCTGACTGGCGATGAATCCTGGGCGTACTACTGCACTCCTTAACCGAAGCAGGTGAGAACACGCAGGCTCCCCAACGCCAAAGAAATTCAAAGTGACCCGATCTGCGAAAAATCAAGTATTAATGACAGTGTTCTGGGATAGAGAGTTCTTCTAGTGGAGTTTCTGAAGAAGAATACTGTAAAGCCGTATCCTATGCCAGCACAGTGATGAAGTTGCTTCGTGCCCTCCATGACAAACTCCCCGAAGGGGACTCTGCGGATGAGACTCTGCAAAACACGTTGGAGACAAGATTGTTGAATATGCTTGGGAGGACATCCAGCACTCATCGTCCACCAGTCCAAAACTTGCTCCCAATGACTTCCACCTATTTGATCGCATGACCAGGCAACGGTTTCATTCTGAGGAAGACGTGAAATCGGACATTCGCAACTGGTTTACAACCAGAAAACGGACATTTACGCAGCTGGTATAACGTAATTGGTGCCGTGATAGGACAAATGTGTTGTGTGACTAGTTCCTCCGTGTAGCTTCATTGTCGGTATTGGTTGGTTTCGATATACAGGGTGTTTTTGAACTTGGTGCACAAACTTCACAGGGTGATGGGTGATAACATACTGAACATTTTTTTTACCAGAGAATGGATGGTCCAAAGTTCACCACGGAAAAATTTTGGAAATATTCAACTCTTTACCAGTTGAATTATGCATGCAAATTAGACCTTGTGTCACCTCTGGTTCGTGAGAAATTAAAGAATTCGAACGTTTCTTCTGTTCCCTTTTACTATTGCTTGCATATTCATGCTGAATATAGGAAATAAATAAAATGTTTGGATCTGCATTCAAACACTGGCGAAAAAATGAAGTGCAATGCCGAACTTCAACTAATTTTGTTGTCAGGCCTTTCCACGCGACTGGAATAGGAAGCTTCTGAAACTAAAAAGAGTCATTCCCATTTAGGCTATTATCAAGGTTTACCTGCAATTAGAAATGCTCAAGGAATTGTGAACTCTTCTAAAACGAACGTAATCTTTATTCTTCTCTCAAAGAAAGGAGTCATGCTTTAAGAATACAATATCCATCATTGCCTTTTTAATTGACTAAGTGATTAATAAATTGGTTTCTTGAAACATTTTTGAGCAAAAAAAGTTTTTATGAAACTTTTTCAAAAGGACAAATGGGGGGCCTGTAGCATGAAACATATCACTTGGTTTAATTTATTTTTATAATTGGTTATTTGCGTTATATTTACAGACACTGCAACAGTTTTGATGGTTTCAATTAACATCTAAATTTTCTTCTTTGCTTTTTCCAAATACTTCACTCTAATATATGGTCGCTTACAAGTTTTGATCGTGCCACATTGCATTGTTTTCGGTATTAAAGCGTGCTGCAGAAGTTTAACTATCTGTTCAAGTGTGCCGTGAGATAAGGAAGTTTGAAAACACTGCTCTAGACGATGAATTTATCGAAACTTACATATTTAGCAGAGCAGATGGAGTGGTCATCCAATTCTACAGACTTGAATTCTCTAGGTAGAACATGTCTGGGATGCCCTGGGAAAAGCATCCTCTCCTACTCCTTACCAGCGCTATGACGGGCCTTAGTGGAGGAATGGGGTTCACTATTCCAGAATATCTTAGGCGCCTTTATATACAGCATGAACTCGTTTGAGAGCTTTATAGCTGCTAGGGATTATTAAACATCACTCATGGGTTAACATACAATTGACTCCGACGCTTCAAAGCACATGAACCATGATCTGCAGTGATTTTTGGAACGTTGTTGTTATGGGAACATCGCTACTGGACCCCAGACATGTGGATAAAGGTTGCCTGGACTGATGAGTAGAGATATTCATGTTGGTACATGCCGAAGGCAGGGTACGAGTACGGCTCAAATCCATGAAGCAGGATACTCTTCAAGCTGGTGGAGGAGGCATTCACGTCCTGGGACTGTTTATGTGGACGGAAATGGAACTCCTCATACGTGTGACAACGTCTCTCACAGGTGAAAGTTATCGGGATAGCCTTGACGATAATGTGCTCTCGTTTACACGCCTTCAACATCCCGATGGAGACCTCATCCTGAGAATGCACCAGGCCATCGCTCCCGAATTGTATCCGGATGCTTGGGTGAACAGCCCACAGACGTGACTTCGCTTCCCTGGCCAACTAGGTCACCTGACCTCAATCCCGTCAGGCATATCTGGGTTGTTCGAGCCTCTAACCTCCCTCTATCAAATCTTCGTGAACTATGGGAGTTTGTTCAGGGATCGTGGGTTCGTATGGCTTCCCAACGCTTCCGGATCCAAGCCTCATCTAAGGTGACTATGTTATTTCATTTGTCACCTGCCAAATAGTATTCATATAATTTTCTCCTGTTGGTTCGCCTCTATGCAATGGCACGAAAGCGTGAACTTCGTCCTTACGACGGTGTTCTAATTTCAAATTTTGACAAATAATGCGCTTTACAGATGCAACAAATGTTCCAAACTTGCTTGAATTTTAGCCTTAGTACGGGAAGAACGGGGGGTGGGCTTTTTGTTCAACAGCGCTCCACTGTTAATTGTTTGGATCCATTTATCTCTTGCGTTTGATAACTTCTGTATGCAATTCATGGAAATAATGAAACTTTTTCCCCTACACTGTTATATTATCTATAGTTATAATAAACTGTAACCGACCCGGTGTCTGTACATCGACCCGATTGCCAAAACAATCATTTCTAGAATTTTTGTTTGTCTCTCTGTATGCTTGTTTGTTACATCATCACGCAAAAAACTACGACACGAAAATTAACGCGGTTTTCACAGTTAGGTGTGTGAATTATCGTGATACGCCGTCTAGAAGCCAAGTTCTAGGCTAAACTCTCTTAAGCTGTTAGTTGAATACAAGCTGACATGCGGTCAAGGTATACTTTAGTTCACAAAGCAAACAACAGATGGCGGAACAAGCAATTTAAAACGCGCTTTCGTTTGTTTGTATATATTGCTTGGTGTCGATAAAGAATATTTGTATTGTATTCTATTATGTAAAGGTTACATTCAAGTACATATACATACGTATACTAATATCTATACTTAGCATAGATATTCTCTTTTAACTATGTTCCGGTTAAACATCCACGCAGACGAATCCGCGGGTAACAGCTAGTCCTAAAAAAGACTAGTAAAAGCGACCTGATTGACAATATAAGAGAATATTAATTAAGAATGTTAATTTTCTTTTGGCAATATGTATCGATTATTTTAACTAGTAAGGACATTCATAAGAATAACCAAAAGAAGTTCATTTCACAAAAGAACCGAGTCGATGATGTTTAACAATCGTATTACTGTACGTAGCCATCCCTCAGTTGATATTACTCCTGCGTTTATGAACATGCTCATCTGTTTTTGTATCACACTGTATACTGTATTTAACAAAAAAAATTGCCATCTAAATAAATGAATTAGATTTCTTATTCTAAGAATTAACCGAATCTTGTGATTGCTACAAATAATTAGGAAGATATAGAGGTATTATGTGGCAACAGGGATGTCAATACCTCTTCATATATTTATCTCGAATAAGCACTACGTTTCAGTACTTTAACAACGTCTCGTCTTGCAATTAATCATTATTACGAAACTGCTCACGAGAATAATATTTTCAGATTAATTCCATTGTGCTTGCTAGCACTGTACACAATTCTGTTTTCCTTGTCTTCAGACCTTTGTGATCCTTGTCTAACGTTGAGCAATAATCGTTGGCTAAATCGATTGAGGAGCTCTTCAGTGAAACGTCAGTCTTGACGTCATAAATCTTCATTGATCTTTTATTGGTTGAAAAACAAACTTCTTTACTTCAGCAATGGCGCCTCTTTAACCGGTGATATATTAACATTTACACTCTGCACAACACTCCTGCGATAATGAATCTGGGATCTAAATTTAATCTTAAATATATTATTAAAAATCTTTTAGCAAAATCTTGAATGAAAAATAATCCCTAAAAAAATCAAATTTTGGACCAATAGCTCACTTCTAAAATCCAAATCTGACAGAGTGCTTTCAATTGAAGAGTTATTGTACTTTTATGTGAGGGATTTTTATGTGTGTTCCATTTCCAAAAAGATCGACGACATTTTCGAATATGGAAGTCAACTTTGAAATGTGCAATGGAAACCCCTATTTTCAATGGTATTTTCATTATGACTCATCATTTGAAAAAATGCTTTATTCTTGGTGTTTTTTTCAATTGATCCAACCGTAGGAGATAGCGGCAGTGAAATTGTTGTATGTTTGGATTTAAAATAAAGGCAAATCAAAATATAAAATAAAGACTTTTAAACCACACACTTTCACCTTAAAAAGTGCAGTAAAAAGTAAAAAATTAAAAAAAATAAAAGTGTGGCGGAGCGTTGATTTTCTTATGTAGTATTTTCTTTTTTAAAATTTAATAATATTAAACGCGCCACCACAGTTTTGCCGTTTTTTTAAATTATATTTTTTAATTTTTACTGCACTTTAAGGTGAAAGTGTGTGCTTTAAAAGATAAGCTTCTATACGATAACTATAAAACCAAAAAACCTTGGAAATCTGCCAGTCAACACCTGCTAGAGAGAAGGCTTGCGGACAAAAGGTGTATACATTGTTACATCATCATCAAGCGGCCAAATTTAGGGCTTATTATTATTGGTAGAAATACGATTAACAATAGCCGATTGATGATGCTGTAACAATGTGTATACCTTTTGTCCGCAGGCCTTCTGTCTAGGAGGTGTTGGCCCAGTCGGCTACGTCTGTATCTCAGAAAAGCGTTTACAATACATTACGCTGTCTCATCATAAACAACCTTCTCCAAAAAGACGTCGCAATCAACAACTTTGCTAGCATTTGATGATCAAATTAACAACAATTACATACAACAATTAACAACGATAACAATGAACAACCATACAGGCAGTCTTACGTCATGATTGCACTGTATCAGCGCCTCCTATAAAGAAAGCCTCGACATTGAAACGTCATACATTGTTTCAGTCAACCAAATTTAGGGCTTATTATTCATAACAAAGGACGAGGTATGATGATGTAACAATGTATGACGTTTCAGTGCGAAGGATTGCTTTATAGGAGGCGTTGACTATATACATAGAAGGTGACAAGTATTGAGCTATATGAAAAAAATTTGATAACTTTTAAACAATTGGTGACATTCAGTTAAAACTTGGCGGTTGAATGCAGGGCATGTTGGGATTTTTTTGAGCATGCTCACTCGTATTGTTGTTGTTCTTTATTTTTCGTTGAAAATTTTAGAAAATGATCTCATCCCTATTATCCAAATGATCCAGATTTCGTAAAAATGTGGTTCATGCAGGACGGAGCACGACCCCATAGGACCAATAGAGTGTTTGAAGTCCTGGAAGAGCACTTTCTAGAGCGCATTCTGGATTTAGGGTACCCATAGGCCATTGAAATGGGAATCGCTTGGCCGCCATATTCTCCTGATCTCAACCCTTATGACTCATTTTTGTGGGGCAATATTACAGCCAAAGTTTACGCAAATAATCCCGAAACCATCACTGAGCTCAAAACAGCCATTCAGGAAGTCATGGAAAGCATCGATGTCTCGACACTTCAGCGAGTTTTGCAGAATTTTGCTCTTCGTATGCGCCACATCATAGCCATTGATGCCAAGCATGTCGAACATGTCAAACAAAATCCGAATATATGTAGTTACTTTTAATATTAGGAATAAAATTCTTGTTTCTCAGCAGTTTTTGAAAATTTGATTTTTTTTTTTTCATATAGCTCAATAATTGTCTCCCTGTATTAAACGTAAATATTAAGTTACGTGCGTCTATATATAAAAAAGTAAACTTATAGTTGGTTTGATAGTTTGACTATTTCACTTCCGTGGAAATGGTGCTGTAGTTTCAGTTTCAGTGGTAATACACATCACATTCAGTGCCTCTATCTCCTAAACAGTTGGATCAATTGAAAATGCACCAAGAATAAAATATTTCTCTAATGTTGTGTACAATCTGAAAATAGCATTAAAAATAGGGGTTTCTGTAGCACATTTCAAAGTGGACTTCCTTATTCAAAAAGAATAATTATCTCTTGAAATTAGTATTAAATAAAAATTGAATACAAATATTAGATTCAGGTTAAGTACATATCAAATTTTATCAGATCAAAAAGTATCAATTAATATGAACAGCAATATTTATATTTAAAAATAGGTATTAATTTTAAAAAAAACGCTGCTAAGATTGTGGTTCAATTTGCCTGTTTTTATTTATAGGAAGTTCCATGTTCACAACAGTTTTCAGGTCCATATACTCCCATTTCTTTAAACATTTTATTGTTGATTTATCCTTTACGTGTAAATTAAATTAGCGTCATTAGTTCGAAGTTTTTTAATTTTCTTGTAAGGATTTTACTCAACATCTTCGTAATTATGTTCCATAGATTAGTGTTTTCCAAAACTTTAAAAGCCACCGAGGGATAAGCAGGTAAGAAAGAAGTCTGGCTCTCGCAATTACTTCGAGTACCCTCAGGAAAAGAGATGCCCCGGTTTGGGAATCACTGAGACGTACAGCGCCATCACTGAGAGCTACTCCCCCATTATCATACAAACAAATGGACTTGAAAACACCACTCCAGATGACCATTGTTTTTGATAGTGCGCCATCGTGAGGCGCAAGTCAAGCAAGAAAAGTGGTTAAACAGGGCCTTGGAGGTGACAGCTCCTGATGCCTTTAAACAGTGATAGATGATGCAATGAGAAGCAAAGAGTTGATTGAATTGAAATTGAATTTATTGATTGCTTCCTGCTGTACAAATCCATGACAATTTAAAAGTTATCATTTGCCAACATGACTCTCCTGTTATTGAACGAATTTTCAGTTATGCTGGAAGCAACAGATACATACAACAGTGGATAAAGTGTATGCCAGTTAATTCAAAATTCGCTTCAAGTAATTTATCGTTTTCTTTAATTACGCAGAGCACATGTTTGTTTCCTCATGGTCACTCACTTAATGTTTGTGACCGTCCTCATTGACAGATAATATTCGCCATATTCCTCCTATATATTATACCCCGTTCTTGTATAATTGATTTTAATAAGAGAAGAGGGCATGTGTAGGTAGAGTGTTTTATGTTCAACAAATAGTATGTCTTAACACTCACCGTCATAACAGTATCTAACATGCAGTAGGTCAGGCAAATACATTCCTTAATTAGAATTACCATATATCCTGAAGAATCGGGATTTTCATGGATTTTAGCATCAAAAGCCCTAACTGATTATTAAAAAGATGAAAATGTCTTTAGGTTTAAAATTATTATATCTCTAATTGTAATAAATGATTATTATTATCGTCACCACAAATATCACGAATCTCCCGGTTAGTTTATATCAGGTCGTTGCATATCAAATGTCGGATTTCGAGGTGGGTTCCGCGCTTCAGCACGATTTCCACGTTTAGTAGCAAGTACCCATAACAAAGTAGTACATGCCCAGAGATAAACCTATCAGCGACCAGCTGCCTGAAATTTGCATGTCTGCGATGATATTTAATAGCGTTTGAACCCAAGCGAAGATAGTCATGACTTCATACGATTTACGTATGATAATGCATTACGAATTCAGGTTGAATCACACTGCATCCGACGCCTCTCGAAACATCAATAAGGTATTCGGTGTAGGCACCATAAACGAACGTACTGTCCAACGTTGGTTCCGAAAATTCCGGGCGGGAGTGACGGACCTGGCAATTGAGCCACGCGGCAGACCGCCCAACGTGTTGAATGACGCTGATCTGAAGCGATCTGTGGAAGAGGACCCGTCAAAAACTGTTCGGAACTTTGCAGGGGATCACGCTGTATCAGCTTCGACTGTCAGTAGACACCTTAGGACCATCGGCAAGGTGAAAAAGCAGGACAAATGGGTCCCACATGAACTAATGGAAAACCAAAAAGAGCGACGGTTGGAGGTGTTTACGGAATTGCTTTTGCACCAAGAAGAAGCTGGGATTCTTGATCGCATTGTCATCTGCGACGAGAAGTTGCTCCTATATGACAATAGGAAACGGTCAGCACATTGGCTGGATGCTGGTGAACCCCCGTGGCAGTTCCCTAAACCCCCGTTGCACCCCAGGAAGCTCATGGTTACAGTTTGGTGCATTATAGCTTCCTGCAGCAGAGGGAGACGATCACCGCTGCGACCTACTATCGTGAACTGCATCGTACGCACACAAAACTGTGTCAGCAACAACCTGCACTTGTGCATCGCAAAGGCGTCCTTCTGCTGCATGACAACTGGCGTCCGCACATTGCACGAACGACCGTGCAGGCGCTACAGGCTCTGGGCTACGAGGTGGTTCCACACCCCACCCTACTCTGCGGACCTCTCCCCTACCGACTACCATCTTTTCCAGAGCCTGGACAATTTTCTCCGGAGGAAAACATTCCTAATCCAAGCAGACGTCGAAAACGCATTCCGGGAGTTTATTGAATCCCGTGATCATGGATTCTATCGGAGAGGGCTCGAGAAGCTGCCAAATGTTGGCAACAATGTTTGGATTGCAATGGGGGTTATTTCGAATAGCACGTGTGAAGGTGTCCTTTCTAGAGGGCCATTAAAGATGACCTCTGCTATCCGACATTTGATATGCATCAACCTGATAGTATTCATCAATCAAAGCAATCCTGATGGTTAAGTATGATTTTAAGGGTATGTCATGCTGGGAATTGAATGATTACATGATGAGAAGTATCGAATTGCTGAAACGGTTGTTCCAAGAAGTAACATTGGTTCCAAGGTACTGCTTCATAAACTGTGTTGACTGTGTTGGACATATGGAGGGTTGTTTCATGTTTAGGGTGACGAGAATTTACTTACTGTAAGTCTATTGGAACCATTTCCCCATCGTATATTTTCTTATATGTCATGGCCCTTTCTGCTGGCAATCGCTCGACTTTTTAGTTTCCACTGTAAGAGTCTTCTACGAAGAAAAGCGAAGTCGATTCTGTTCCACTCCTCTTGACAGGCTTTCCGTAATCCAAAAAGTATTCTCGGACGTCTTCCATGAAGATCTCTTTTAAGAAGATCGAATCCACAACATTCCATGGGAGAGGTATCGAATGATTTGACAGGGATGTCTGAGAATGGGATAACCTTAATCCTAATTTCCTGTGCCATCCGAGCACAATACTGGGTAGTCGATCGATTTAGCCGTGTGGCTGGATGCTTTGTCTTGGTGGATGTACACGTCCTTCGCCCTAGGGCCATATAATCGTCGGATATCGTTACAATATGCGTAAGTGTTCACAGCCTTTCGGAAAACTTTCCTTGCATTGACACAGCCAATCAGATCGAGTCGTATCGTTCTGTTGTCGATAAAAATTTGCCCGTTTCTTGCCATAAATAGACCCTCATCTAAGGTGACTATGCTCTTCCTTCATTCATATAGTTTTTTGCTGTTCTTTCGCCTCTCTACAAAGTGTCTTGCCAACATAACGGAATCGGCCTTATGAGGGCGGTCTAATTTCAAATTTTGACGAACAATACAGTTTACCGATGCTTGCAATGGCCCGTTGTGTTGGCGGATTTTCCGTAAGGACTAGCCTCTTCACTGTATGAGAAGTATACATCAAAAATGGTTTTGATTTTTGATTCTGCCTCTTAGATCAATTTAGAAAAAATCGCAAATTAATCTTGCTAGTGAATTTACTTCGTACAGTGTGTTTTTGAATATGAAGTAAGTAAATGGCATTTATGTATTCGAGTTTGACTGCTAAAATGAATGGACAATTTTAACTGGAATCCTTTATGCAGAAATCCTCTCAAAATTGTTTTCGCTGCTTTAAGAGAAAGTCTCTCCAAATCCACTCCACATCCTTCCCCTTTCGAATATCAAGTGCTTGGAAAAGTTTCTTGTTTCATGAATTCTATATTCTAGAAAGAGATGGGGGGGGATCGTTTCAATAAGCATCCTATTCTTGCTTAGATATAGGCTATCCGTTATCAATTTTGTATTTTCTAGCTTTCATAATGGTCGCAGTAGTTTGACCACAGCAAGGAGCGAAATTATTAAGTTATTGAAATGCAAATTTAATGTGTAGATGCAGCTACGACCAGTAGATACGATTTTGTAAACAGAAACTAGAAACGATGAAATGAACATGTTGTTTACGATTCCTAGAAGATCGTTACGGAACCTCGGTGGAGGAATGGTTAGCGAGATGCCTTATGCTCCAGTGGCTGCGGGTTCGATCATCGGGCGAGGACGCCCGAAGCCTTTCAGGGTAAAATTCTAAAATCCCTACGTCTTCGGCAAGGGAATAAAGCTGTTTTATCCTTTAAAGGTACCTATAAATAGGCAACGTTTCTAGCTCCTGCCCGGAAGCTCCATATAAGTTTGGCAGTTAAGTGGGCCTTTAAAGGAAACTAAGGAAATAAAATTGAAGAACGTTCGAATGTTGTAGTTTTGTAGAGAGGCGTTAAACTGTGCCTGAGGTGAAAGATAAGAATTCAGTCTCACACCTAAACATGTTTTAGCCTTTTTGGCTTGCATTTTATTTGACTTTGTTAAGATTTCGTTAAACATTTAAATTACTGCAATTCCATTTATTCTCCCCCCCCCCTGCAAAAATCGTTAATTTTAGGATTTAGATAATTTTATATATTATTTTTTTTGCGTGATGACATAAAGCTATTCGTTAAGGTGATTTTCTATATCATCACTGAAACTTTAACATAGAAACTCTGAAATAAGCTGATCTGAAAATCTAAATCTCAACCTAAAGAGTCAGCTGAAATGATCATCGGCCATGAATTCTAAAATACGCACAGAAAACTGGCCAGATAGCGCTTCCTTTACAAGGAAGTAACTTGTTGACTCATTGCTATATATGCTTCTCAGAAAGTTGGATAAGTTAAAATTTTCTGGCCCTGACTCAAAATTTCTTTGCCGTTTAATTAACGTGCAATCCAAATCACACCGATAAAAGAGTATTTCTAAAATAAATTTTGAAAATAGACACGTTAAGAAGGTAAACCTGAAAAACCAACTCTATGCAACTTGATCTTGAAATAGGAGCTTATTTCAACGCTTTATACAGGTTATCCCAGTATAATATCGAAAAGCAGAGTCTGCACGTAGCCGACGATCACGGTGGGAATTTAGTCTAATGTGAGTGTTTTTTAATATGCAGAATGCAATTAGCTAATGGGTTCTTACGTTTTATTTCTGTTACAATATCAAAGGGTGGGTGACCACAGAAAATTATTTTCTTGAAAAAGTCTCAAAATTCTTCCGATGGGAATTAAATTCCCTTTCATTTAGTCCTGCTCCTTTGAGACCGGGATGCTTTATTTCTCTCTCAAGAAATCTTAAATAATATTATTATCTTTTTAATGTCAGCTGAATAGAATTCTCATTTGATTTGGTTCCAATAAAAAGCAAGTCAGTCTATCAAGAACTTTTTTTTTTTATTCATTTCACATGTCTGCACGAAATTTACACTGTATGAAGAAAATAATGCATTAACTTTTTATTGAGACGAATTGCTTAACATTAAATTTTTTCTTAAGTTAATGTGCATAAATAAGAGCTGGTAATGTTTAAACAACTCACAAATGTTAAAAAGTTCACTTTCCATATGTAAAGAAGTCATGATGTTGGCGAACGTCGCCCATTCGCCATTGCTGCTGTGTGAACGCTAGAATCAAAACACCGCTATGTTGTTCATACCGATATACCTTCACGTTTTGAAGATGAAAACACGAACTAGGCTATGTTGATTAATAATTTCAACTGAACAAACTTCAGAAATTTATTACCTGGAGCTTATTTACAATATCATTTACATTTATGTACGAGTTCATAATAACCAACGCAATACTATTTCTATATTTAAAATTCTTTTATTTTTCTAATAAAACTGGCTGAGAGCGCTAAAGCGCAGGTCTTACTGGCCGAGCGAGTCGCGGGTTCGAATTCCACCGAGGGCATGGATGTTTGTGGTTGCCCCCCTTTTCTAACGTTTCTCTCTCGAGAGGTTGCCAAATCTGATAACATCTGCGACCTCAGTGCAAATAAAGGGAAAAAGCTAAGGACGAAGAAGATAATCTTTGGAGTGATGCTGTAAGAACATGGCCCAGGATAAGCAATGAGCACATAGAAGACTATTTCGTGACGGAAAACCAGTAGGAGCAAAAATCAGTATGGATGCTGTGAATTTCTTATTAAGCGAATTGACTACACTGTCTCTTTTCATCTATTCACTGGGACATCCAACTACTGTACAGCATACCCCGCTTGATCTTGATGCAATTTTGAAGTTATAATGTTTGAGTGGGAAGTTAAAATATCCGAATTAGTAAGTAAACTTACCTTGGCGGCACACCAACTCACACTTGTAGCAATGGCGAACTGACCGCATCACCCCATTGAGGCAGTTCACTATAGTACTATACGAAACAAGAATGATTTTTTCGCCATGGCGGATAAAGGAGCACATTTCCGTGTTATAGCAGCGATACGATACCGTGAACAAGCCTGCATTTTAAAACACGTTAGAGAAAAACTATATGAATATGAAACTGAATTTAAATTCCTAAAAAAAATGAAACTAACGTAAAAAGAGAATTTAAAAGGGTAAAATTGAAGAACCGAAGAATTAAATGAAGAGACTTAATTTATCACTTGTAATTCTTCATATATTCCAGCAAATAAAAGTTTAGTACTTTAACAAGAGTTTAATTTAAAAAGCATTCATAGAATAATGTTAAACGAAGTGAACATTAATTATTGAACCGTTCTGTGTAGGCATCTACAGTATTATTCCTTCATACGTGTATTTTATTGATAAAGCGTTTCTACATAATCATCTACTGATGAAGCAAGCGATTAATTATTGACAATAATATGTCTAACAGAATTCAGATATTGATAATTTTAACCCAAACAGCAATTTACTCGTGATAGCATTTAGCTATGTATAACAATTGCTGTGGACATTACGAGTTTTTAGATATATTACATGCCATATCTTAGCATTAAAAGTTCCCAATGGTACTGTAATGGTACCATTATAGCACGTACTACTAAACTAATTTTGTCTACCATTAATTAAGACAGTCGTTATTTCATAAGTTGCATGCTATATTTTAGCATTGAAAGTATATGATATGGCACCATAGGAATGCGTACTACTAAACCAATTTCGAGTATCAATAATTATTCGTTATATTCATTCATGACACGTCGTTACGAATTGTTTGATATATTACATGCCATATCTAGGCATTGAAGGTTTCCGGCGTACCTTATTGTAACATTAGCATTAGCATTTGTACTACAACCAAAAGCGAATATCATTAATTATTCGTCATATTCATTCATGACACGTCGTTGCGAGTTTTTTGATGTTAGCGTTGAAAATTTTTAAGCGATATCCTTATGGTGCTTTTAGAGCACGGGCTAATGTACCTCATCCGACTATCTCACTTTCGAACATGCTCTTTCCCATATTTATCAAATGGTGAAAACAACGTGAAAAAGATAATACGTTTTTAAATTATGATACTAAATAATAAGCTCTCTACTAATCAAGAAATTATTTTGGCTTAGGCAATCGGCACCGATCTTCCCTTTCTATAATCGTCTATCACTGCGTCCTCCGCGTGCACCATCCGAACAATGTATAGAGCACGTGCAGAGCCGAATCGTAGCACGCGTTTTTCACTATGTGACGATGATTTGTCTCTTCCAATAATACACTACGCCCACTCTCTCCCAGAGACAAGAGAAAGTAAATATTCTCTGCTCTCTACAAAAATGTGCTAAAAAGGAGAGCTTAGCTTTGTTTCCCAGCTTTGCTGAATTTCATTGTTTAGAAATATAATTATAAATTAGAGCAAAAATGTTAGAACAGTATACAGGGTGTTTTTGAATTGAGTACAGAGTTTTTGGGAGATGATAGAAAAGGTCCTTAGAAGTATTTTTTGTCATATGAACATGGGGTCCCTGCAGCTCCGTTTACTTACAATACTGCATTGAACAATCAAATGACACCGGGACGCAATGTACGTTGGTAGGCCTAGATTATTTTATTTTTAACAATTAACACATCAAGTGAACTTTTTAAAACAAATCTTTACCTACTGCTTTCCCAGAATGCGATTAGTTCATTTACATATGGACACTAATCGTATTTTACAAAAGGGTTGGATACCATGGAATCTCCTTGACGAAGTTTGTCCTAAGACTTTTCAACAAACAAGCACGTGCACCTTGAAATTTCTTTGCAAACAATTACTTTAAAAGTTATTACAGTAGATTGCTTGTGTTAATTGTTAAAAATAAAATAATCTAGGCCTACCAACGCACACTGCATTTGATTGTTCAATGCAGTATTGTAAGTAAACGGAGCTGCGGGGACCCCATGTTCATATCACAAAAAATACTTCTAAGGACCTCTTCTATCATCTCCCAAAAAATCTGTACTCAATTCAAAAACACCCTGTATATTACAAAATAGAATTAATATCTCATGATGATGATAAAAATTAGATAACTCAAGATCTTTCGGAATAAAAATAATAAAAATAAAGAAAACACTTTTTCACAAATTAACTTTAATGCAATTATGTACATTTCGAGGACTACGTCCTCTTCGTCAGCGTGATAACGCAGAAACTGACCCCTCGCAACGAGCGCAGAGAAAATAAGACAGAGAGCCGCCGCAGGGTCACCAGTCCACAAAAGGAGCCGTTCAAAGAGAGAGGGGAAGGGTTGTAAACAAGAAGAAGAGAGGCAAAACAAACTCACGTGGTCACCATATGCGCAACTACTACACGCAGTAAACCACCTCTTCCTTCAAAACACCTCCTACATCCTCAAAACAATACTTATTGCCAAGAAGCACACCAGCGGCGATATCAGTCCCAATCCCCCACCCGCGTGACCACGTGAGTTTGTTTTGCCTCTCTTCTTCTCGTTTACAACCCTTCCCCTCTCTCTTTGAACGGCTCCTTTTGTGGACTGGTGACCCTGCGGCGGCTCTCTGTCTTACTTTCTCTGCGCTCGGGGTCAGTTTCTGCGTTATCACGCTGACGAAGAGGACGTAGTCCTCGAAATGTACATACGTGCATTAAAATTAATTTGTGGAAAAGTGTTTTCTTTATTTTTATTGTTTTTACATCCACAGTTTCGTGACCCGATTACTTTATGTATCTTTCGGAATGTGTTTATTAAACGCAAACCAAAAGTTAAAGCCCAGCTAAAAGACATTTTGTGTGCACATAGGGGAGACAAGAAATCATCAATCTATAATTACAGTGCTACGCCTGCCTGCGCTTCGGACACGTATCCATGGGCTGCACGGAAGACCCTCGTTGCAACAAATGCGCAGAGGCACACCGGTCAAGAGATTGCCCCAAGATTAAAGGACAAGACCCCCCCCCCCCCCGAAGTGCATAAGATGTGGTGGACAGCACACTTCAAGCTATACAAAACGTCCAAAATATCCCCAGGTTAAAAGGATGCATAGTTCTAAGGTGACCGCGGACAAATCCTTTGCAGCTGCAGAGTCTAAGCCGGAGGAAAAAGGTCTCCATATTAACGACCTACATGGTATTTATAAAAAAAATTGGACGAATATGTCATTTGTTTACAAATCTAGGCAAACGTTATCCACAGTTGAGTGGGCTCCTTATGACCAACTAATTTCATCATGGCTACACGACATTATATTGAGATCAACAAAGGTGAACTTCAGTGCGTGATATGGAACGCTAGGGTGGTCCCCGAAAGCATATAGAGTTTCACAACTTTCTGTCGAAGCAGGAAATCGACGTTGCCTTACGATGTGAAACACACTTCAAGCCAAGCCGAGATTTCAAGCTACCTGGTTATTGTGTTTACCGTAACGAACGTATGACTCCAAACACTACAAGATGTGCCTCTGGAGGTGCTGCGATCATCATCAAGAAGGGAATTAAACATCAAGAATTGGTCTCCAAATCTTACGCAGGTATGGAATCGGCGTCCGTCATCATCAATGACGTCTCCCTTGGTGAAGTGAAATTCGTGGCGCTCTACAATTCACCTAAACATATTCTCGACGTTAGCGATCTCGATGGTGACATTCCAGTTATACTGGCTGGTGACCTTAATGCCAAACATCCAAGCTGGGACTCCAGAACACGGAGCTGCAATGATTCTATAGCGGTATATACAAAGCAAAGATGACAACATTGCTGCAGGGCCAGTGGAGGACACTTACTACTGTGACCATTAAACAGGAGGCTAGACTGATATTGTGTTTGTAGATGGCAAGATGAACTCCAAAAGATATCAAAAACTGATGTTCGAACATTTAATCCACTTGAGCCACTCCTATATGACCGAAACTGAAAAATCAGCAAGACATTGTTCAGTACATGTTTCGGCATTCACCATGGACTGGTTTAAAAAAAAGAAAAGGTGGATATGATTTCATGACCCTCACGTTCTCCTGATCTCACCCCTATTGAAAATGTGTGAACTATGATGGTGAGGATTAAGTTATGACCAAAATAAACAATATCATCAGGGGCAATTTATCTGAAAGTCGCAATTGTGTATGCTTGGGACACAATAGCCATAGAAGATTAAAAAAAAAAACCTTGATCGATACGGTATCTGATAGAATGATAAAGGTTATGAAGAAGAAAGGAGGGCCAATAATTATTTCAGTATTGAGTTTATAATTTCTTTACTCGTTTAATTAGAACTCTTTGTTTAACTAAAAAAAAAACTACTCAAAATTGGCGAATTGTTCAAACGTTAGCGGCATTTATTTATGTTTATTAGCTTAAGAAAAAATTGAGATGCTGAACAATCAACTCAATAAAAAGTTATTACATTATTCTGACTTACTTGTGAGTTTATATTTTCTTTTAGTTTCCTGATTTTCAGTACAGTGCATTTTCTAATAAAATTATGTTCTAGGTAATTAAGACTGCGAAAAGTTTCTACACTTTTTATGTAAACAATCTATAAAAAGTCTATCACATCTGCGTCACATGGGATTTCGATTACGAGCACCGAAGCTTAAATCATTATTGACGCGTAAGCTACGTCGAGTTCGAATAAGATGGTACAACGAACGTCTGATGTGGGGTGTTGATGACTGCAAACGTGTGTTCTTTAGTGACGAATCCGTTTTTCTGTGGAGCATGGAGCTCAAGGACCACGAGTAATGCCCGTTTCACTATTACATGCGACACATCGCCATTTTCTCATCTCCTCGTCCTTACAAATGTGATTTACAAATGTATATATACTTGAAATATCATTTGCCTAATTTTTTTTTTTTTTTTTTTTTTGGAAAAGAGAATAAGTTTTAAACATTTTTTAAAAAACCATAAATGAATTTAACAAGCTTTGAGTTCTCAATCATACCTTTAAATTTTAAATTTTTTTATGTAGGAATCTTAGGAAAACTTACAAGTTAGATATAAATGAACCAAAATCAGAAAAAATATATGAAATTAATTTTATTCAAAAACCAATAAAAATAAAAAGAATTATCATAAATCTGAAAAAAGAAACTGAATAAATGACGAAATCTCAGATGCTAATGTAGAAGTTGTAGAAGTTGACAGGAAAGTTGACAGAAAGGTGGAGAATCGAATTTATGGAGATACGGATATATGGTGAAGAAGAAATGTTTTCGAGAGATTTTCTCTCATCATCAGTTTGAATTTTATTTTATTTATTCATTTACTTAACTCATTAGTAAAAGGAAATTTACTTATTAATTCAATGATTTAAATCACTCCTCTCTCATAAAAATAATTTGAGTTAAAGGTATACCAAAGTATGAAATGCTTGTGGAAACGGTAAGATGGCCGACCAGTGGCTTCACCTCTATTAGGGCCGGTTCTACCAACCTCGGATAATTCCTGAGATAGCTACCGAAGGTTTAAACTTAAACCCGGTATACCGTTTCAGTTGCGTTCTGCGTTCTAGCAACATTTTTTCTTCTTCTTCTATACAGCCTTCATCTTTCCATACCAACATTTTTTATTCCTCGGAAAACTTTATCGGTGCGCACTGTGATTGGTCAGTTTGATATTTAGTGCTTCCCTCTATCGTGAAAAAATAAAAGTATTCATTCCAGTCAGTGCATGTTAAGAGAAAGCCCTCTACCTTGAAAAAAAACAGAAGTATTTCAGTCAGTGTTGGTTTTGAAATGCGGCACGGCAGAAAAAACAAACGCGAAAAACAAATGCAGCTGGAGAACTCAGACCTCAGAGACGTAAAACTTCCGTTTCGTTTCTCCTTTTGGGGGCTATGTTGTCGATCATTGAAAATGAAATACAGACAGGTAATCTAGATCATAATCTGCTGTTCACTTGCACCCTAAAACTTATTCCTACCGTCGTAGTTTAAAAAGGTAATTATATAACACGAAATACTATGGTTTTGAAGGAATTTTGAAATCACAGCGGACCGGAAGTACCGCCATTTACGCTCGTAAATTTCAGCGGAACGGTTCACCGAGGAATAAGTAGCTATCCGACCTCTAGAGGACCGTATAACTTTATTAGGATAGCTGTGGTTATTCTGGTGTTCATCTGAGGATGATAGAACACCGTTTTGACTTATCTGAGCTTCATTCCAGTACTTATTCTATCTGAGGATTTACCCTTATAGCTCTATCCAATTATTATATTATTATAGAAGGCGTATTCGGCGGCACTCAGATCTGGCTCAGATCTGAGAGAACTGTCACGTGGTATCTGACTGCTTTTCTGAGCGTCTGAGTGACTGTTGCCGAACGCGCTTTTATCTCAGAAAGAAATGGCTTTATCAACTTTACAAATATTGAGAAGAAACGGCGGTTTTACTAATTTTAGTGTACATGAAATAAAAATCTGCATCAAATGAACAACTCAGCATGATTAATATTCGACCGCGAGAAGAGTATACCATAAGGCCAGGGAGGAAAGGGTACACTGGGCATCGCTATGATTTGGCTCTCGTAGCTTTTTTGATAGCTTCGCATCGCAGTGAGCGCCGCCATATTCTATCTAAGCACTCAGAAAAAGAAAAGCTTGCTGAGCGTCTGAGCTCAGAATCTGACAGATTCGTTGCGTGCCGAACACGTTTTCTTCTCAGGCGGAAGTACCAAAGTGCTCGCCGAACGCTGCTCTCTCAGATCTGAGTCAGATCTGAGCGCCGCCGAATGCGCCTAGAGATCAGTGGTCCTACCAGGCAGCCAATAAGCTGTTGTTTCCTGTAAGTGAACGCACAACCAGAAAATAAAAATAGAACATCAAGTGTTGTGAACGACGAAGCGATTTGAACATGATACCTTTCTGAAGATCTGTATCAAGCTTTCTGTTGAGTATGCTACTTTGGTCCTGGTCTGGGGATATATGACTGCAGATGATGTTGGTAAGCTGTGCATACTGAACATGTCCTGATTCATTTTGAAATAGAATTTGTTGATATTTTGATTATTTCGCAATTGAAAGCAAATTCATGGTCTCTTCAATTAAGAAACCATGACTAATTTGTACAGGTTACTAATTCGATAATCGCATCGCCATCTCTTGACGAGATGTATAATATACAATAAACAATATATAATATCTAAATAAAATCTTGTAAACATTCCAAGGAGGAACTTTAGCAGTGAAGAAGAAATACATGTATACATTTCTTAACAATAAATTACTCCCTCCGAGTAGGGTAAGGCAAGTAGCAGACCCTGCGGCCATCTGTTTTTACCCCTTTATCTGCAGTTTTACCTCCCCCTAAGTTTTTTAATCAAAAAATTAATTTTCTCGAACCTAGTGTATAGAAAATCTGAAAAAGCTCGTATCTTTCCTTTCTCATCATTTCTGATGGAATGACATATCACATGCCATATGTCGCCATAGTTCTAACGACCAAATGACTGCCACCCCCGCAATTCCAATCCCACTGGAACAATTGGCCCTAAACTTCATAGTAATGTAGATCTTGCCTAGAAACATCTGTATACTGAACTTCACTCCTTTACATACCTAAATAGCACATAGATCTTTTGTCTTATCTGAACCCCACCCCAGTAATTCCGACCCAGTGCACCAATCAAAACCATACTAAATAATGAAGGTGGACATGCCCATAGTAAGGTACATTCCGAATTTCAAACCTTCTACCTCAAAAATGTAGAAATTATGAAGTGGATGGACGGACAAAAAAAATGAATGAGTATTTGAGCAATCGTGAGTCAACAAAGCGATATCACGTGCGCGTGCCAATGTCAATAATGCCTAAAAGATGAACCGAAAGTAATAATATATTTATTCTTGACAAATCGATTGCTATAATGACAAGCAAGTGAATTCGACTTGAAGGGGTCCATGAAAAATTCTGAAACGTTGATAAGGCCGAGTTAAGACATTGATGGTCATATTTCTGAAAACAGAATTTGAAAAAGTTAATCCGTTTTCAAGTTATCGTGCAAACGGCGGATGGCCGGATAAAAGTACAGATCAAGGGCGCATTCTTCTGACAGCTTTTTGCTAAAGCTCCTAATAATGAATAAAATCTTGTAAACATTCCAAGGAGGAGCTTTAGCAGTGAAGCAGAAATACATTTATACATTTATTAAAAAGAAATTAACCCCCCCCCCCCCCCGAGTAGGGGAAGGCAAGTGGCAGATCCTGCGGTCATCTATTTTTACCCCTTTATCTGAACTTTTTACCTCTCCCCAAGAATTTTAATCAAAAAAATTGATTTTCTCGAACGTAATATGCATAAAATGTAAAACACATCGTATCTTCTTTCCTTTTTCATCATCATTTCCGAACGTATGATATATAACATGCCATATGTTGCCATTGTTCTAAGGACCAAGTGACTGCCACCCCCGCAAATCCGACCCCCCTGGAACAATTGGGCCTAAACTTCATAGTAGTGTAGATCTTGCCTAGAGGAATCTGGATACCGAATTTCACGCCTTTACGTACCTAAATAGCACACAAGTATGTTGCCCTCTCTGAATCCCACCCCCGTAATTCCGACCCCAGTGTACCAATCAAAAACCAAACTAAACAGGACAGATGAGCATGCCCATAATAAGCTACATTCCGAATTTCAACATTCTATCTCAAAAAATGTAGAAATTATGAAGGACTGACATTATAAACCCAGTAATTAGCTCCATTCTTCGGCTATTTAATAATATAGATTACTAGTATTAAAGCCCGTCATACGACGGTGCCACAACAGGCGAATCTGTAAATTCCATTTTAATTATAAAATTTCGCCTGCGATAGGATTGTGATAATTGACAGGGCTGCCAATAATAAATAAAAATGTTTACTTAGTTTTCAAACCTGCTTATTTGTTAAGGTCGCGGGGCAGCGCTCGAGATTTTCCGCCATCAGGTTCATGTCCTCAATTGTAATACCCAAGCGACTCGAACCCGGATGATCAATGTAATCTAGCCACATAGTTCTAGGCCGACGCTTGGTCTCTTATGAGACATACTTCTCTTCTTCCGCGACCTCCACAGTCACCTGACCTAATCCCATGATTGTTTTTTTCTTATGGGGTTACGACCAAGTTCATGTTTTTGCCCACCCCATACCCTCACCCAGCCCGTTGCCACGTGACTTAACCCAACCACCGACTTGGAAAATAGCAACTGCCTAGGAAGACGGTTTTGCGGCATCCGTACATGTGGCCAAACCAATGCACCTGAGGCCTCTCAATGCGACGAAGTAACGGTTCAGCACCTAAAGACTGCCCTATTGTGATGCTGAACACTATCTAGTAGCAAACACCTGTCCCACCTCTCAGAATCTCATTTCGGCACTATTTTTGTCATTACCCAAGACTTATGACCATAGAAGGAAATGGGTACAAAGATTTGAAAACAGACAGCTTGGGTTTCTTTCCTAGCTCAAGTTTTTTAAAACGGATCACCACAGTTCGCGTCAGACACAGCTTGCTGCACCGATCCGAGCATCCAATAAAATAATGTTATTGCTTTTGATTTTATTCGAAAGCCCAGCGTACAAAGGTTACTGCAATACTGGAAACTGCAAGTTGGATTTTATTTTTAAAAAATTTCATCTGTGACATGATTGTGATAATTGGCAGGACTGCGATAAGTGACAGTATTGCTAATACTAAAAAAAGTCACTGTCAACATGAGAGTGAAATCAACACAATGTGTCCTGTTACAATGGGACAAAGTCATTACTGTCAATTTGACAGTCATAACCTAACACGAAAACACATTTACAACTATTAGATGTAAACTTTGCTGTTCAGTGAAAATGACTCGTCGGGCTCTTTTTTTTTTTTTTTAATACCTCCCTCATTGCTTTATTTCTCGGCAGACCGTTTCTGGGGGGCACGACCACTATATTTTAAAACTAAAAAAATTAATTATCACATATAATGAATATTAAAAAGTGAGAAAAAAATGTTATTTGTTTTGATTTTTTTCGATTTGACTTTATTTTTCTAATTTATGAATTTTTTCTTTTAGCTGAAAAATTATTACTATACAAAGAATGTCATAAAATGTAAAAACTAATGTCACCTACTTGTGATTTGAATTGTTGTTAATTTCAAAATGTTTTATTTGAACGTTACTATTTTTTTAAAAAATTAAAAAATAAGAATGCATGTAATGAATTTAAAATTACTTACTTAGGATTTAAGTTGATTTAGTTATTTATTTTAGTGTGCTATTTTTAAATGTTCATAGATGTATATAGTTAAATCTATGACGACAATATATTTTTGAACCGTAGCCTACGAAAAATGTAAAAGTTTTTAATAGTCCTTTTCTTCGGCTGCGATTTTTGGATTTTAACAATCAGTGTTTTTTTCATTTATCGGATACAATGAAACTTGTATTGTTGCTCGTCACTATGGAAACGGGCACGGAGCAGGAGGATTTAGCATTTTATATATAAGATGAGCACTTGAGCAATCGTGCGTCGACAAAGCGATTTCACGTGCGCGTGCCGATGTTAGTAATGCTTAAAAGATGAACAAAAAGTAACAATGTATTCCTTCTTGACAAATCGATTGTTATATGACATGCCTTTATCTTTGTATTCTTACACTCACTGATTTAGCTCGTGAATTCGACTTGAAGGGGTCCACGAAAAATTCTGAAAAGTTGATACGGTCGAGCTAAGACTTCGATGGTCATATTTCTGAAAACAGAATTTGAAAAAGTTAATTCGTTTTCAAGTTATCGTGCAAACGGCGGCCGGATAAACGTACAGACCAAGGGCGCATTCTTATAAGTAGCTTTAATGCTAAAGCTCCTAATAAAAAATTCAGCATTTGTGCGGGGGTTTTTAAACTAGAAATTGTTGTGCATTTTTCCATTGGTTGGAGGTTTCAAATACAAGCAACCAAGCAGAGGCCCGTTGAAATGTTCTGCAATTGTCAATAGTTTGCCTTCCAAGTTGAAAGCTGTCAAAGAAAGCAAAACGAGAAGCTACCAGGAAATTTCCTTTGTCTTGTTTGTAAAACCTCATTTTTCTGATTTATTTTATTTTTCTGCTAACGGATTCTAATTTTTTGAACTGGCAAGTGACCATATTCTAATTTTGTGATTTCAGATTTGCTAGTTTATTTACGTGGAATTTGATTAAAATACATTACTGTACAACTGAAGATCTTACATTTTATCTGTCCTACAAAGGACTCCCTGATTTTAAGAGTGAATATCTTGGAAACGGAGATCGATAGAAGAATGAAGCAAGTGCTATATTTATTTCGAAAGCCGTAAAAAATCTGATGCAGAAGTTTCAAAATTAGTTACAAATATTGCTGACGGTGGCGCTGCACTCTGTAGTCGTAGTACGGAGTCCGAGAAATAGGCTATAAACTCTCGTTTGCAAGCAGCCATTGCAATCTCGTCACAATCGATTCAAAATGTGCATCTTTCGCAGCATAGAGATTGAGCAAACGAAGAATGAAATTTTCAGTTACGCTATGAACAGCGCCACCTGTCGGCACATTTGTAACTAATTTTGAAATTTCCGTATCAGATTTTTACGGCTTTCAAAATAAACATACCACTTGTTTCATTCTTCTATCGATCTCCGTTTCTGAGATATTTACTCTTAAAATCAGGGAGTCATTTGTGGGACACCCTGTATTTAGATAAATAGAAGAAGAATGTTTGGTTTCACATATGAAGGCCTAAAAAAAAAGAAATTACTTACTCAAGTGAATTGATATTCTGAGTCAAGTTGTAGATAGATTCAGTTATTAAAAAATTATCTTCAATGAAATCACAAAACACTAAAGTAAATCTACATTAAGTAAATGTGTAAGAATTTTTGATAGAACGATAAATTTTTAATTTGATTGTTATTAGCCATCATTTCGATTCATAAAAAGAAGTATAATCGTATATTGTATTTATATGAAAAACGAAAGTAGATCTCTCAGCAGAGAGGAAAGCCGAACTTTATAGATGGGCGAAATTTATATATTGGGGGCTGATAAGAAACCAACGAGGTAATGAAACGGTTTTCTGTCCCTATATATTTGTCCGTTTTTATCCCTCTTGTTAGGGTCTAACGTTGGCCATATCGTATTCTTTATCTTCGAAATAGAAGTTGGGAAATAGTTTTTTTCCTCCCCCTCTTCCATGAAGACGATTGCACAAGCATTTTCCAATATCTTGATCTCCACCGGTTTCATGTAACGATTTGCTTCTCTCGGCTACTCGCGAAAAGGGTGACTAGTCGTTTTCGAAGATGGAACGATGGGAAAAAGATATCGAAATTTAGCTTGTCATCCTGAGTGACAACCATCAACTAGCCGAATATTGGGAATCGCGAAAACTTTCATCGCCTTCCCTTCAAGCCTTACCCCGTAATTATCGGAGACGTAATTTTTGCAAACTTCTTCCTGTAGAATTTTCGCTGCACATTTTTTTTGATATTTTTATAACCAACTATCATATTTTATTTTGATACGTGCTTATTTTTAATTATATTCAAAATGTTTTAATTACAAATTAAAAGACCGAGTTTTGTATTAGAATGCTTTAAAAAATATATTAAGAAGCAAAATCAAAATGAAGAATATTTTACTGTCGCAATTCAAATATGAAACATTTTTAATACAATAGCAGCTGTTTTTGATGGATATTTATCTCTCTTCTTTTGTGATTTTATTTCTATTTGTGAGCAGAAAAGTTATAGAAATTGTCTTGCGGAGCTCTGCAAATTTTATCAAGAGCGTCCATCGATTCACCATTTCCAAATATTCATGGATTATTTCCAACAATTCGCATCAAAACGGTTTATGTCATAAAAACAACGCATCCTCGATATTAAATTTTTTTCTCATCTTTATGTCTATTTTTACCTTCGGTTTTATTTTATTACACGGGTATCATAAAGTTAGGAATGCGCCGCTTTCAAAATTCGTTTCTTAGTTGTTTTCTTCGGAATTCAGACTCATCTTCTCATAGATATATTGTCGTAAATAGTGATTGGGTTTCACTTGCAAAACAAAAATCGATAAGATGAGAGCCATTCAGAAAGGCATGCCGCCAATGACCTATAGACCTGGCCCGATTGCAATGGCACAATGTTGGTATGAAAATGAAAAATAAATGATTGAAAACTACATCACCGGAAAACATGATCAAGGCAAAAGAATTTTACAAATTTGTTTTGTTTTGAACTCTTATCTCCTCTTATCTCCTAGTAGCCGTTTAATGAAATTCTAAAAACAACGAAATGATCGTCTCTCTTTCAAAATATTGACCATTATAAATTAGCGCATAAAATGAATTGTATTCCTCTTTATCAATACCGTTGATGCGAACGTCACCAAAGCTCAATTTGGCCCTGCTCCGATTTTAACAAAAGCAGCCACTCAATTCGCTTCCACGCCGAGAGAGAGAAAGCACCACCTCCGAAATACCCAAGGACTATTTTCTGTGGTCTCAACCGGGTATCAAAGTCGCAATTTTGGCGAAATGAGAGAATCGCGCTAACTACCTTCCATTAGAGACCATTTTCTGACATAATGGTGATATCGACTCGTTGGCAAATTTCATTATTCTGCGGACAATAATAGGAAATACGATAAGGTAGAGACTCCTGTAACAAGATATTGCACTTTATTTTAGATGTGAATAGGGTCATGAAATTTTGTCCTCCCTAAATGTTGTATCAGAATAATCACTCTTCAAAAGCAATGGATCAATAACTCGGTTTGTGATTCACGGTACATTTTGGCCAAATAGAGTGACTATTTTCACAGAGAACGCAATCGTTTTCCCGTTTTTCTCTCCATAAAATATCTACATCCCATTAAAAATAAGTGCTACTGTGTTTTGAAAGAGAATTCTAGGTCCCCCGCAGGCGGCAAATATTTTGATTTCATTTTAAATCTTTATAGGCGTACTCTCTGGTTATAAAAAACTCTTTCTCCAATTCAGAGGCTTCCACCAGTAGGTTACATTACTGGCAAACAGGGAATAATTAATGCGGTGGTTTTCCTTTGCCTTCCGCATGATTAGTAAAGACAAACAAAAACATCTATGCCCCAGTGCTCTCGGCCACCGAACCGGCGTATGTTTTTAGTGATAGTTAAAGCGTCATCAAAAAAAATTTTTTTTATACATTAGTCAATTAATACGGGCTGCGTCATATATGAATAAGACAGATTATTAATAAGTTGCGATATTTGAGATAAAATAACATCCATAACATGAACGAATCTCTTCGGCATGGATTTCACAAGAGCTTAAAGTTTTTGTGGAGTTATTTGATCCCACACGGTGTGTATAGCTTTTTTCAGATCGGAAACGCTGTAATACTGTTTTCCATGAGCATAAACCACTCGAACCAGATAACCCCACACAAATTTTCAGTCGGGTTAAGATCGGGACTGCAAGGCAGGCAAATTCATTGATGTGATATTGTGTGATTTTAACCATTCCAAAATTGATGCTGCTTCGTGTATTAGCGCATTGTCCTGCTGAAAAATGAATTCCTGATCATTTAATTGATATCGAAGAGGAAGTTGCCTTCGATCGTGAAGAAACAAATGCCATTTGGGACTTTTCTCGCTCTGCTGGGACTTCTGAAAGATATGCTGGTTCTTGATGGAAATCATACAAGTAGTACAGAAAACCGTCTGGGTCGTCCAAATTAAACTTTTTTTTTTGTCACTAAAAGCAACATGGCTCCAAAGTTGACTATCGCTTTGCAAAATTCAGTCTGGCTGCTTATGATGGGAAGACAACTTTTGTTTGGACTTCATCTTTATGTACGCATGATGCTCTGATGCTGACAACACATCAGACTGTTCTTGGGGGAACCACTTTTGAAGTGGTGAGGCAGATGGTATTTTCTTCACAGATTTAAGATCTAAAAAGATCTTCAGGTGGCATTATACTACACCCGGGTAGGCAAATGAAACACCATCAACAACCCAAAAATTTTTGAACAGCTTTAAGAGCCTTTAATAATGCATAAGTTGCCGGTTCTTGGGGGAACCGGCAACTTCATTGATTTTGTAATTGAACTGTATGAGACGCCTGTAGCACTAGATAATCTAAGGATTTGTCTTTCAGTTCTTGTACTGGGCTATTTCGGCCGTCCTAATCGCTATTTTTTGCATGCATTTGTGGGTTAGCAAGATAATTGTGGAGTACAATAAGAGCGGCAATTACACGTTCTGGCTTTCCACATTTTCGATATGCATCAATTTGACCCTTTTGCTGATCTGTTAGTTGTTTGCCAGAACCCACTGTAAACAAATGCACTATTGTGTATACTTTAAAAAAGTCTATGTAATATGAGATTCATTAAAGCAGTTGGTATTCCTTTTCATGGACTTTTCTATCCTGGTCTTGATTTTTCCCGACCTCCTATGTGTGACAATAAACGTATATCACTATAATTTATCAAAAATTTTTAAATTTAATTTGCTTATTTTCTGTCTTAAACTTTTTTCCACCACCGTGCACAGTTTAACCCATTAATATTTTCGAGTATTGCAACAGCTCGTTGTCTAGGATACACGCCTGACCTTGCGTCGTCTTCAAAAGTGGAAACGAGATATGATGCACAATTTACTGAAATCTATGAATGCACCAGACTGGAAAAATTCGTACACTAACGACGACATCTGCACAGGTGATAAAATACGGCTCTTATCATTACGACCCCGAAACTAAGGAACAATCTAAACAGTAGCTCCCCAAAGAGTAAGGGCCACCACAGAAATGCAAACGTTTCCTGAGTGCTGGGAAGATGATGTGTGCTCTCTTATGCTTGATAACAAAAATACGGTTACTGTAGAGCGGTATGTGACATCCTGCGTGCCAAAAGTCCTTGAAGAATGGAAATAGAAGCGTCTGTAGACCGGATTTGTTGTGGCATCATGACAACGTTAACACAACTGAGTTTTTCCTGTGAAAATCGGATCAATATGCTGACGCATACCCTTTGTTCTCCAGACTTGGCACCTTGCGGCTTCTTTATGTTCCCCACAATCAAGAGGAAGCTCAGGGGGTTCCATTTCGATGACGTCCTAGCAGCTTGCAACGATTATATTCAGAACCTCACTGCTCAGACCGTGAAAGAAAGAATGCCCGACTGGTTCAGGAGGATGAAACTTTGTAAAGAAGCCGAGGGAGAGTACTGCGAAAAGTCCTAAAATGCGTGCAGCGTTCCTGGCTAAAAACTTCCGAGTACCCCTCGTATGGAAAAATATTAGTCCACCTCAACCATAAACATAAAACAAAGTAATTACAAAATGTATAGTTATATTTAGAATTTTGAAATAATTGGCCAAAAATCAAAGAGTTTACAATTTGCAGCGTCTTCCTTCAATTTTCAGCATAAAATTTCTGACGATAAACCATTACATAGTCTTCTGTAGGTCCATTTGTTAATCAGAAAAGGATATTATATTCAAAGGAAGAGTTGTAAGGTAAATAAATTAAAAAAAAATAAGTACTGTTGTTCCAAAATAAAAATGACGAAACGAGTACTGTTGGGTTCCAGCTTAGGTCCTCCATCAAGTCAAGAATAACAAAAACTAATCATAAATTTCAACTTAGATTATATACATTTGAATGAAATTTTATATTCACAAAATTGACTAATCTTTTTGTTAATGTTGATCCGTGATCAAAAAATTTAATTTTAAATTTCTAATTTTAATTGAGTATTAGAGTATACTTAAAGTATTACAGATTCCATGCTAACAACGAGTTGACCACACCTTTAGCTTTGATGACATCCACTATTCTCCTAATCATAAATTCTACAAACCGGTTAGAACCGATCCGCAGTAATATTGGCCTTTGTTGCAGGAAAGGAAAGAAACGAGTCGTTCTTAGATACTGTTAATTTTTGTCTTTTAAAAGGCTAGATCCAGTCGAGTACACTATTTTCAAATCTTCCATCTGAAACACTGTACGTGTATGTCAACTATTCTGATTAAAATTAAAAAGAAATCACTGTAACTATTAATATCTGGATTTATCTATCGATGAACATTTTGGAATTTATTGTAGAATTTAAGAATCAAATTTTGCGGTTAACCCTTGGTGAGGTGAAATATTCAGCGAAAATTCGTGTCAAAGTTATTTTCGTTGCTGTTAAGCGAAAAGGAAATAAAGCACTCGTCTTTCTCTTTTGCATTAACACAAGCAATTACATTAGATCTAAAAATAAGATAGACCTGTTAATTAATTAATTAATTAATCGGTAATTAATCTAGGAGGGAGGGATGGAAAGTAATGCGCAGTCGGAAGGTGGTGGCTACATTCATCCACAACAAACACGCCACGATTCGTTGAATTCTTTCATTTATTCTTTGTTAGTAACATTTGACATGGCGTCGAGTGTGCCTGCTCTTTAAAACAACACGCAGTGATTGAATTTTTAATAGCGGAAAAAAAAAGATGAATCCTTTATTATCGCTTACAAGCCGTTTATGGTGATGAAATTATTGATCGTAATACTCCGAAAAGGAGGGCAAAGAATTTCTGTGCAAGCCACTGCAAAAAAAAAAAAAACAACAAAAAAAAAAAAAAAAACTTCTCTTTGATGCCAAACACGTGCACGCGAGAGAGTATCTGGAAGTTGCGACGATTGCGTGAGACATTTTAATACTTGAGAAGGCGTGTGTGTAGTGTTTTCGAAAATCCTATGAGTCGATAACCTTGCAACACGATAACGCTCAGCCACACACTTCGCGAGCTACTGCCGAGGTTCACCGGATTTGACGCCCTGTGATTTTTTTTTCTTTTCGAGAATCTAAGGGACCTTAAGAGCATTTCACCACGGATAATGCAGTGAAAGAACGCCAGACTTTTTCTTTGAACCCGTTCTTCGTTGGCTGAAATGTATAGCTCTGATGAGTCTCTTTTAGCCAAAAAATGTACGAAGTTTTCGTCTCATTCGAATATCTCTTCATATGTGAGTCACAAGTAAGCGCACATTGCTTTTCATCCGCTCCACGTAAAATATCGTGATAAGTGATTAATTAATTAATCTGAACGGTATAAAGCTAAGCTTCCACTTTTGTGATGTTCCTTTCTAGCTCTTAGGCTGCTACAAAATAATTGAGTTTGTTGGATATTGATAATATGCATGTCATAAAATTTATACTCTCTCACATCAAGCAGATTTATTGATGGTAAATAAAGAAATCAATTAAAACTGTGTGATGTTTATTTCAATCACGCAAGAGTGAGTGAGAATTTTTTTGCTAAGTGATATATGAAATTAAATTTTCATCTAACATTAATTTCAACATATTTCGCCTTCCCTTTAGCAAACTTCTTTAAGAATGCATCGAATGCTGTAAAATTTCCCTATAAATTTCATCCATTGTTCATTTAATTTGATGATAAATTTTCATTTCGAACCCGGAAAAAATTCAAAATAATGAAACTGATATTGAGGAGATGCGGGAAAGCAATAAATTTAGATTTTTAAATTAAAGATTTCATGAGTATACTGAGAACTTACTTTCATTTAAGCAAGAAAGTTTTTTTTTTTTTTTTTCTCCTTTATTTTGCAAAAGCAATTTTGATTAAATTCAGTATTTCCTCCAACTACTTTGAAATGAAAACAAAGAAATATAATGAAGGCAGAAAGGAAGGACAATTCTTTTCTGGTCGTTTTTGAGATTTCTTTCCCTCAAAAAACGTTCCATGTAATAAAAAAGAGTGAATTTTAGAATATTGTGAACACAGTATGAAAATTTTGAGAAAGAACTAAAAGAAAGAAATTTAAATGTTTTCTATTCCAACTGTATTATTTTAAAACTTGACATGTTCGATATACAAGTTTCTCATAGACTATCATTCTTAAAGAATAACTCAAGAATGATCTATGAGGATTTCTTTTTACACCCCATATCTCAGACGTTTAAATTACACAGGCTAACGATGAAAAAACATTTTGAATGAATTTGCCTTCTTTTTGTAGTTTTTATTGTGCTGATTCTGCTTTTAGAGATTTTTCTATCACGTCACGTTTCCAAGTTATGCACATAGAGACTGCAATGTTAAAGTAATGGGTCTGAAGAAAAGCGGCTGAAATGTTAAAGTATCCATATGTCTGGGCCACAAGGAAATTTATCAGGGCCCAAACTCTGTCATATGTTTCATTGAAAAACAAGAAATCTGTTATTGACAGAAAAAAACTGAGATCAGATACGGATTCAGCACTAAAAGACATAAGAATCAGCTCTTAACTTTAAAAAAGATTTTTAAAAGTTTTTTTTGTTGGCCTGTGTTACTGATGAAAATAGGAAAGAAAATTCCACAGCCTGGACTCGATCAAGGCACCCTCGGCTAATCACGCTGGTCACCTAACCACCTGAGCCACTGTGAACATAAAAAATTACACTCGCACTACATTATTAAGAAGCTTTGCAAAAACATAGGTCCACCTAATAAAATGCTGCAGTTAGAGCGAAGACATTGTGACAAAATGAAACAAAAATTTAATGTTATTGAATTATATATTTTGTAATACAATTTCATCAAAAAATCACAAAAAAAAGTTTTAATCTGTTGCAAAAATTTATGTCCACACAATTTTAACAACCGAATTTGACCTCCATTTTTTGATGATCTTAAATATTCGGTTGGGCATTACTTGATTCAGTTTCTGAAGATAATAAGACATCGATTTACTCCCAATTTTTAATGATTGTATTCTGCGTCAAAAAAGCGTCCTGTTTGCCACCAGCATAAACGGCCCAGGATAGCACTCCCCAGAAATTTTCTATGGAGTTCAGATCAGGGCTGTGGACAGGCTAGTTTATTAGCTGAACCCCATTATTGAGACACCACTCATTTCTCGATTTAGCTGCGTGTATGAAAGCATTATCCTTTTGGTAGATCCAGACTGGACCTCCCAATTTCTCCCCAAAGGAAGTAAATTTTCTTTCATGAGGTTTTGGTATTTCTCAGCTTCCATTCGTCCTTTAACAAATTCAATATGGGTTTTTACAGTCCACCCGAAGGCCCCCCAAGCCATTAGACTACCTTCTCTAGCTTGCTGTTTTAAATATAGTTGCTTCTCTCTTCTTAGATCGTGCCAATAGTAAGCTAGCCGGACCATCGAGATTAAATTTTTTCTCGTCATTCCACACTCTTTTTTTTCCTGTTGACATTCCAACCGATCATTTCTCGTGTCCATTCCAGTAGTTTTTGTTCGTGAGTTAAAGTGAAGTTTTTTTTTTCTGTACATGAGACGGGAAGAATTTTTCATTAATCTAAACAGAGTGGATTTTGATACCGGCATATCTGGCCTTTTAGCTAGGCTCACGGAATTGGTTGTATTTCCCTGATTAAAGATTTTTTTTTGCCGTGATGCCAATTTACTATTTGGTTCTCTTGAGTGTGACTGTCCGTATTGGTTTCCTAATTTATAAAATTGTTAATAAAATTATGGAAGCGGGTTTTTGTTTTAGCAACAGCACGATTTGAGAGTCTCTCTGACTTCCAGGCTGTTCTTTGTCCTTTTCAAAGGTTTGCCACGTCCCAGATTCCACTGCGAGTTAATTATTAAAGCATTTTTTTAAATTTTCGTATTTATATTTGCCATCGTTTGCAACTGTAAATTATTGCCCTCTAACAACATAAAAAATTACAATGTTGATAAAATATTTTAATTATAGAGATTGGCCTAAATTTTTGCAACAGAGTATGATGAACTTTTCTAAAATAATATTAGATACAAATTTTTGTTGAGATTTATTTTTGATGAAACTATATTACAAAATATGTAATCAAATAACATTAATTTTTGTTTCATCATGTCACCTTGTTTTCACTCTAACTGGACCTATCTTTTTGCATCGCACGTTAGAACGAGTCAATCTGGATTCATTAAGAAACTGGATTATTTTCGGATCCACAGTGTTCGCACTTCGGCGCTGCTAATCCATTTAGCGAATTCATACTTTAACCACGACCCAGTTTTACAATTCCAAATGTTCATTATACTCAGCATGTGGCTCATCTTGGAAATAGGTTATTGCAAGAAAACTGGATTATATGGACGAATTTCTTTTTTGTCGTCTCAGTCTATGCTAGTTTAAAGTTAAAAAGTTTAGTTTCTTCTTCGAAACGTAGTCAGTCGATTTCTTGAACCCATTTCTTTGGTTTTCTGCAGTTTTGCATTGATATCCACCAGAATTTTTTGCCGGCTTAGTTGCTTTGGTTATGACATTTTACAGCGATGCTTTTCGTGAAGACAGCTTCACAGCTCAGCAGCGGCGACTTTTCATCGCCAAGGATTCGTGGACTCTGCTTTAAAATTAATAAGAGATATTAAATAAAAACAAATAAATAAATAGAATAATAAATAAAAAAATGATATTTCGGTTAAAGGCCATCTTTTGTCAATTGTTTTAAATTAAGTAATTTTCAGTCAAATGTTTCGGCTTTACGCTGATTATTGTGGCGGGGGGGGGGGCGGTTTTTGTGTATATTAAAAAACATTAACAGATAAAAATCTCATTTGTGGAAGTGTAGTTTCTGGCATTATTCTCATCCATATAAAAAAATTCACGAAGACCTTCGGCCTGCACTGTGCCAAATGAAGACGCAATCTGCAATATGTCTTGAGGGGAAGGTATGATATCAAGTAATCCTTTACATCAAGTAAGCATATTTTTTTGCGAAATTTTGCATCAATACATTGAAGATTTTAAACTATATACAGGGCGGCCCAAAAATGTATAGACCCTTCAGCAAAGTAAAAAGCTATATAAAAGTTGTAACACCAAATTCATTCAGACATCAAGGGATGAACATGACTCCTCTTTGATTCTACATTACGACAGGTGTTTCACCTTTAAACTGATTATCATAACCGTCGAGATACTTTAAACTGAATATGGCTTATCAAGTTGCTCATTTCCCAGCAAACTCTTATCAAGCAAATCTTCTACGTCTAAGTGGCAGTGCGGTCTTCTTTGATTGGAATATAAGCTTTCGATTTTGCTGTTAAGAAAAATATTATAGATAACACATCTAGTAAATCGTCTATGGCCTAGATCGCTAAGGCGCAGGTCTTGTCGCTCTTAGAACCGTAGAGTCGTGGGTTCGAACCCCGCCGAGGGCCTGAATGTTTGTGTTTGTCCCTGGGTTTGGCACAATATTCCCTCGAGGAATCAGTGCCAAGGTTATCGTTGGCATTGTACAATGATAATCTATCCTACTTTAATAATAAAAATAATAATAATAATATTAATGATGATAATAAAGCATGTATACTTTCATTTGGTCACCCTATAATTGTTGACAAGAAATAAGTATATCACTTTGTTTAATTCAGTTTAAATATAACTCAAAACGATCTTGTACATTACAACAACTGAGCTCTAAATGGGAAAAAATTCGCTCAATTTTTCATAACTTTTGAAATCGATTTTTATATAATTAAACATAAATCTTAATCATAAGAGTATTAAAATTCATCAACAATAATTCTAAAGTTGGTTGTAGCTCTCAGACGACGGCTTCATTTTTATTTCTAAAAAAATTCCCCATAAAAAAATAATACTGCTATCCCAACCTCATTGTTTTTGAATTATAAAAATGCAAAAAAAAAAAGTTATTCCGCATATATTAATAATATTCAATTTTTTGTCGAAAAAATTAGCCATGAATTTTTAAATCGACCTGCATAATCACGAATTTGTGCAAAATCGCGAGCAATAAAGTAGACGATGATTCCGAGTATCGCGTTATTTTATTACAGAAAAAATAAAATAAAATGGCAATCGAACTTTTTCAAAATTTGCGAACTTGAAGGGGGAATTTGATGTTTTTTTAAGCCAGTCGTAAAACTGCCAAAAAGCGTCACGAGGAACCTCTGCAGCTGCGGCGACGGGCGAAACTTACGACGCACTCGGCTGCCTAATTACGACAAAGACGATGTTCCTGCGACGGTATTGCAGAATAATAGCCAGAAGAATAAAAATAAATAAAAAGGGAAAAAAACAACTTTAGGAATAGAAGAAAATGTTAAATTGGATGACAAACAATGAGAGATAACTTTAATCTCGGTCGTAAAACAAGAACACCACAAAGTGAAAAACCAATTTCGCAAAACTGATGCGTTATGCACGATAACAGAAACAATATATACGCGTAGTCATCCTCCTGTCTTTTCTTTTTGTTTTCACATTTTTCTTAAATATTGCCCATCTCATGTTTAACGACTTGTAAGGAAATATATATATTTGTCTTTATCTACAACGCAGAGCAGAGATGCATTGTTTTCAGATTTCTGAAATGCAAACAAAAATAGTATTTAAATTTCGAGAATATCGTAACTCGTTTAAAATACAATTAAGCTTATAACATCGTTGACTAAAATAAAAAAAAATTTATATCCTCTCTCGCTATAGTTTATCTTTTTTAAATCCTCAAATATACATTACACTTGCTCTCTCACAGAGCTAAAAAAAATGATTTTAATGTCAAATGTTATAAACCCAATTTATTCTCAGAATATCAATAGAAACCACTTTAAGGGATGTGATTTGGATAGAAGACGTATTTAACTAAACACAAGACTGCGCTTGGAAGAATTCAACAAGAAAAGCGTGATCGCCTCTGATGCCCGAGGACGCGGGTTCGATCCCGGCCGAGGATGACGAGGATTTTTTCAGGGGAAAAATCCTGAGATTACGCACTTCCTTCGGAAGGGAAGTAAAACCGTTGGTCCCGTGTAGTCGTTTGCCGGCTGCACGTTAAAGAACCCTTGCGAGGCAAATTTTGCGGCCCCAATAACGCCGTCCTGAAATGGCCATAGCAGTTGAAAAGGACGTTAATACCAAATAAACAAAACAAAGAAACAAACAACAATCAACAAGAAAATTAACCGCTGAGAGAAAAGTATACTGGGTGTTGTTAAATTTCATCACCAAAATGATAGGGGTGGTGGAATATGCGATTCTAAGCAAAAAAAAGTTCATATGACCATAGGTACGAATTTGAATGATAACTGACATATGATCAGAAATAAAAATACCGCCACTAAGATCAACAAGTTAATAACTCATTTCTACAACATCTAGGATGATGAAACTTGGAAGATTCCAACGAGTAGTTTCTGAGTTACGTAGTCAAAATCGTAACATTGGTGGTTAATACTCCGAAACTACTTGTTGGAATTCGTTCAAATTTTAACGGTATACACAGTTTCATCATCTTAGATGTTGTAAAAAGTGAGTTATTAACTTGTTGATCTTAGTGGCGGCATTTTATTTCTGTGCATATCTCAGTTATCGTTCAAATTCGGATCCATGTTCATATGAACTTTTTTTGTTTAAAATCGCACATTCCATCACCCCTATCATCTTGGTGATGAAATTTAACAACACCCTGTAGAAAGCGGCGGAAGCTTGAGTTCAAGGAAATTTGGTCTCCATAACTCCGACCCCAATGGGCCAGTTCTTTGCATTTATGCAAAACCTGCCATAGTTATGTAGGGTGCACTCTTTGTCTCGCCGATCGGTTTGCCATATCAGTGAATTTAAGCAATTTCAGGCAGGGCTAGCCACTGGTTAAGTAACAGCCAGTGGACATCCATCTCACGAATCTAATGCCCAAACCCGTGGGCTCCAATGATCATCCCTCTTTCCTCTACACTAACAAGGAAATCCCTCGAACATGTATGTCACAGATTTCCACCAAATTGAAATATGTTACTCATCTGAAGCTACTATAGATGCTTGCGAAATAAGAGAGTGCGAAATTGTGTTTCTTTCAAAATAAACCGCGAAAACGAAAAAATTTCAGCATACATAGCCGTACAAGGACTCCATTGTTAAAGCGGTTAGGCTATGTGGGGTTCCCTTGTAAGTTCGCGACGTCTGTTCATATTGACTGCAGCTGATATGAATGAATCCAACCTAACCTAATTCGTCAACGTCTTTTATAGGTTGTATAACGTTAACGAATGATCCCAAGCGTTTTTGGAGAGGTGTCCGGTAACGAATGGCCAGATAGTGTATATCGAGAAGTAAGTACATTTCCGAGTAATTAGTGTAAGACTAAAATAAAGTGCATGTTACTTTCTAGAAATTCAGGCAAAATAAATCTCATTAAACCAGAAATGAAATAAAAATAAACGAAATTATTATTAAATAAAAAGCCTGCATCCTTAAATTTAACAAAGTTTTTGAATTAGAATTTTCAATTAATATTTATTCATTATTGCCACCAGGGCCGCTAACGTCTTACCTTCCTGGGTCTTTACTGATTTACATAATATAACTTTCTAATAAATGTTCTGATGTTCATGTAAAACCCTAGAAAATTCTACAAAAAACGTTTTACTAAAGACTGCTGACGAACTGTGGTTATTTTCCTTTTAGATTTTTTTAAGATGAACATTAATTTAAGGAAGATCAGGTACAGTGCTGACTGCCTCTGAAAAGGGATAGGCTGAATAGAGACTACTTATTATATATATTCAGACATCTTAACTAGTAACAAAGTACCCCATTTATTGTCAGATAATAATTAATTATCTGCTCTCAGTGGTTGATAGATTACTTGCCTACTCGGGTGGCACAAGCGAGTAGGTATTAAAACTTAACTTCTGACCAGCGAAAGATGTGGGTTAAGTCTATGCTGTCTCGTTAGAGGTGTTTTTTTGCGTTGGGTGTAGCATTATGCCACCTGAAGATCTTTTTAGATCGTAAAAATCCATAAAGGTAATACCATCTGCCTCTCCACTTCAAAGGTGGTTCTGCTGTCTTCTTTTTTTTTAATTTCTTTGTAGATAATGAATTCTCCACACTTTTTGATAAGTGGCGGATTAGAATAAAGAAATATTCTTTCGTCAAGAGTTATCTCCACAGAAAAATATAAAATTACTCAAATTGTGTGAACTTTGTTAGAATTATAACTTTAAAGCAGTTTGTGTGATTGGCGCGTTTGTGTGATTTGCTTCCCGTTCAGAGTGAATTCACTGTACTTGTTATTTAAGCTCACCAAATCGCGTTCTTAAAAAATCAATTGGAAACTGTTTCCAATACAGAGTGGTCCATAAGTCTGTCCCCCCCTTTTGTTTTTTGAACCGAAGCAGATATGTCAATTTTGATGAATCCAATGAATAGGAAGTTGTGGGTGGCCTATCCCATGGTGCACTTTTCATCGTCCCAAATATGCAAATTAGGACACATTCAAAATTTATCTCAAAAACCGTAAGGGATAGAGAAAAAAACCCAAGTGCAAACTTGTTCAGCATAAAAAAACAAACAAAACAAAAAAAAATCATCCAAATCGGACCAACCAATCACCCACAATCATGTGGTGAACTGTTTGTAGCAGAAGATCATGTTGACCATTTCCGGAACAGTGTAGTGTGCCATCCTGGAATTGTTCTGTCTTCTGTGTGCTGAAAGATGCTTTTATTTGCTTTTCCGCGTAAAAGTGAATGTGAGTATGGTAATTTATGTTAATTTTTTGATTTGAATGCTTTACATGGTGGAAATATCAACATTCAGTTTTCCTTGTGCAGTGTGACTGACTGTAAGCTACAAACTGTTCACCACGTGATTGTGGGTGATTGTTTGGTCCGATTTGGATGATTTTTTTTGTTTTGTTTGTTCTTTTATGCAGAACAAGTTTGCAATTGGGTTTTTTTCTCTATCCCTTACGGTTTTTGAGATAAATTTTGAATGTGTCCTAATTTGCATATTTAGGATGATGAAAAGTGCACCATGGGATAGGCCACCCACAACTTCCTATTCATTGGATTCATCAAAATTGACATATCTGCTTCGGTTCAAAAAATAAAAGGGGGGGACAGACTTATGGACCACCCTGTATAAATTTGTTCATTTTGTTGCAGATACTTATGAACTTGAGCAGAAATTTTTTCAGTATCAACCGGTTTTTATGGCGGCTCGAGAACTGGAAAACCTATCCAAGATCAAAAGTCGGAAGTATCTTTTCATCTTAGATTAAGCATCATATCACAGTTCTTAGATTAAGCATGGAAATGTTTTCTAGCTTCCTGGGTCATTATGGATTAGTTGTCTCGCTGATCGATTCGCCGTATTGGTGGAGTTAAGCAACTTCAGGAACTTCAGGCACGGCAAGACACTGGTTGGATGGCAGCAAATGGACATTCAGGTCGTCCCCTCCCCCATGCTTAGGAGGACACGTTAAGCCATCGGCCCCGGCTGCTACTGTCATCTTGTGTAGCAGTCGTTATCTTTATTGGAAGGGCGCAAAATTCCCTTGCTGGAATAAGAGCTCAGATCATCGCTGAGGGGGGGGGGGCAGTTGGCGATGATCTACCCTCTGTACGAGAAGAAGAAGTTCTAAGAATAATATAGTTTGCTTTGTTTAAATTCATCCAAGAGTGAAAGTTTTAATTCCGGCGTCCTTTACCCTATAACCTTTCAAAGACATAATGCGTTACCCTAGAGAATAGATCATTTATTACCAAATGCGTTACGACATCTCTGTACTAACTAAAGCAAATTAGGACAAATTGACTGGCAAATTATAAGGTTTGTGATCCTTTGTATCCAAATCTACACTATGTATCAAAAATTTCCGGACGACCCTCCAAAACAAAGTTACGTGTCCTAATTTACATGTCTATGATAACTATAATAAAAGGAGAAGTCAGTAAGTAAGTTACAAATAAGAGTACTGACTTGAAAACTACTTCTATTTCTCCACATAATCTCCCTGTACATTGAGGCACTTGTCCCATCGTTTCATAAGCCCCTCAAAACCAGCAGCAAAAATTCTTTAGGCTGTTGTCTGAACCAGGAGGTGAATTCCTTTTGTACAACTTCATCGCCGGGAAAGTGATGCTCGCAGTCTTCTATGATCACTAGGGCATACAGCTTACCATATTCCGGCAGCGAGAGTAAACTGTAAATGCCGACTCCTACTGCAACATACTCATGTAATGTCATTGGACGAAAACGAACAGAACTCTTCAAAGGTGTGTTGTTATTGCATGAAAACGAATTAAAAATACCTGGTTTATGTTTATAATATTTAACATTTTATTGAACCCCATTTGGCATACAGAAGTTTAAGAGCACGAAACTGGAACGCCCTGTACTGCTATTGTTTTAACAATCTTCATTGTTTCCTCCTGGCCCGATCGGACTAATCTGTTTTATTCAAATCTAATTCTTCCATGGTATTTTAACGCCACAACGTCTTTTATGGATTGTGTACGGTACCCATACTGGCCGCCTGTTGTTAAACCCAGCTCGGTGCAAGGTGCTCCGAAATGGGTTGGAATGCTCCCTCATTGAACTGCGCTGCAATTTGTTGGGCTGTTCCTGTCATGTTGCTGTGGATGATTCGTGCCAGTCGCTGTTGGCCTTGTTCATCCACGGCCCTGTTTCGTCTGGAGTTGTGTTTGTTAGAGGTTGTTTTTTGGCATAACTGCCATTCACGGAATACCCTTGACACTGTTGCACGGGAAAACCTAAGGAGGTTCGGGGATTGCGAAATGCTCAACTGCGCTCGTCGAGCTCCAACGATCATGCCTCGTTCAAAGTCGGTCAAATCCTTGGATTTACCCATATTCAGTCCACTTCTGCTGCTGACTGCAACTTGTAATCCAATGCATCCCTTTTATACACCGCTTTGGCCTGTTCCATTGTGTGGGTGTCACTGGGAGGTCGATCCGTTTTCCGTAAGAGGTGTCTCTAATAAATTGGTCGTTCAGTGTATAACGAGTGTATGTCGAGAAATAAGTACATTTCTGAGTAATCAGAGTAAAAGAAAAATAAAGTTCATGTAACTTTCGTGAAATTCAGGCAAAGTAAATCTCATAAAACCAGAAATGCAATTAAAATAAAATCTTGTAAACATTCCAAGGAGAAGATTTAGCAGTGAAGCAGAAATATATTTATACATTTATTAAGAAGAAATTAACCCCCCCCCCCCTTCCGGTCGAGTAGGGTAAGGCAAGTATCAGACCCTGCGGTCATCTATTTTTATCGCTTTATGTGCACTTTCACCCCCCCCCCCCAAGTTTTTTAATGAAAAACTGATTTTCTCGAACTTAGTATGTAGAAAATGTAAAAAAGCTCTGTCTTCTTTCCTTCCTCATCATTTCCAAAGGAATGACATATCACATGCCATATGTTGCCATAGTTCTAACGACCAGGTGACTGCCACCCCTTCAATTCTGACCCCACTGTAACAATTGGCCCTAAACTTCATTGTAATGTAGATCTTGCCTACAGGAAACTGGATACCGAACTTCACGCCTTTACGTATCTAAATAGCATATTTGTTCGGAATTTTTGGATATTTGGTGGATTGGAATAAGGTAATTACCTTTTTTCAAGAGGTATCCCCTGCGGAGATAACTTCAATGAAAAATACAAAATTAGTTAAATTATGTGAACGTTATTTGAGTTATAACTTGGAGTAATTTGTGTGTTTGGCGATTTTCTTAATAACGGAGATAATTTGCTTCTAATTCAGAATGAATTGTTAATTTAAGCTCGCCAAATTGCTTTCTTAAAAACTCAATTAGAAACTTTTTTCAATATAAATTTGTTCATTTTGTTGCAGATTTGCCACGGAAATCGAAACCAGGTTCGATTCCCGGCGACACTGGCTGTGTCTACCGCTTTCGGATATTCACCCCTTTCGAAGGCGGGGGAGGAGCGGGGCAGACAGTGTCGTCATACCAGCCAACACGCAAGAGCGAATGAGGTAGCAAGGAGGTCTCGAGACGGAGGCTCGAAGTTTTCTTGGCGGGAGAAAACGAGCAAAGAGAGGAGAGTGACCCGGACGACGGAACGGACAGGAGTCCGAAGGAGCAATCTCGTCTCCAATGCAAAAGGGCTCGTCGTCGTCGCTTCCACCAAGCAGGGACGAGAGGAGCAACGGCCGTGCGGAGGCAACGGAACGCCGGAGCGAAGCCCTGAGAAGCCGACGAGAGCAGAGTTCGGCGGGAAAGCTTCGAAGGCGGCGTTTTCCTCTCACGGGAGTTCCTGCGCGGGCAGTAATATTGCGTACACAAGGCGGAGCGAGAGTTTTGTGTCGGACTCACCGGGAAGAACCCTCGCCGTGCCCGGAACCATTTTTGTGAGTACTATGTCTTTAGTTAATTGTGACCCCCGAATGTTTGCAACCGTCTTGAGTGACTTCTACCGGCGGGAGTTCGACGGGCGTGCGACGGTGCGAGGGCAATTCCCTAGAGGGCTGAAGGCATACATATCATCGCAATATGGTTTTGCCTATGTAGATAGGAAAACGTAAATGCTCTATGTAATTTTTAGGCATTTGCCGAGTGTTAATGGTGTATTGTGGCGTATGTGATTACTCCGAAGAAGGGCGCCATTAGCCCGTCACGTTACGATTCAAGGTGTGCGTAACCTTGCATTCTTCTTTCCTTGTAGTTTATTAACCGCCGAGGCGGCTTTGTAATGTATTGTAAAATTTACGTCTGTAACCCATTAAGACGTTTTCTAAGTTTAAACGCGGGCTAAACTGTGAACTGTGTGTCTACGAGTGGGTCTTTGACATCGTAATTTGTGCGTGTAAAATTTGTGAAACAGTCTGATAACTTTTTGCTTGGACTAGACTGTTGGGTTTGTGTTGGTATTCGGCTGGAGCTATATGAAGGAATATTATTCATTTAACAGTAATATTTCAGCCTAACTTTTGGTTTCATTGGATAGCAGCTTATTTTGCTAATAAGTATTGAATTGTGAGAGGCCGACATATTTGCTATTTGTGAATTGATCAAATGCATTTATCTTTTCTTGCAGTTTATTATCTGCCAAGGTGGCTTTATGATGTGTTATAAAATTTACGTCTGAAACCCATTAAGACTTTTTCTAGTGTAAACCTCGGTCTAGACTGTGAACTGAGCGTCCACGAGTTTGGACCTTTATATGGTAATTTGTGAGTGTACAGCCTATGAAGCAGGCTGATATTGTGACGAGCCCCCACCTAATTATACATGCATGAACCCACATTAGCATAGCCAATGTGTCGGAAGGCGACCGTCAACGGGTTCGAGACTGATTTATGAGAAATGAGGTGTTGTGAGACCAATTATGCAATTAATCAAGCAATATTTACAATAAAACGTTAATTTTATTTCTATTACCAGCCCAATACATCTAAGAATTAACTGTGCTCGGAATTTTGGTAAAAATTAATATTACTGACTAATTGAGTTACAATCCTAGACAGTAACGCTAGCCTAAAGGGGCCCCTTAGTCTAACGCGCTACCGCTATGCAAATCGCCACCAGGCGCGCGGAACACATGCAGTTCCTTACAATCGCATACACATAACCTGAGTCCTTCCTACAATATATTTAATAAAGGCCTTAGCAGGAGCAACAGAATTTTTTCCTTTTCCAATAATCATCATGAGGACGCAGTGTGGGTATCGTAACGTTGGGTCTGACACGGGACATCACCTCTCTTTAGCTGCTTTGGCATGACGCCGGAGAGCGTCACGTGATTCTTTTAACTTCACTCTCAATGAGGAGTGCGAGGAGAATCACAGAAACCCCGCCGGTGATTCCCATGCAGTTAGCTACCAACTACAAGTGTACCCCCTACTACACTCAGTGATTTGCCTCCCCTATAAGATCAAGGGATCCACTGCAAAACTTTCACTGCCTCAAGATTATTGAACTTTGAAATCAGTGACTCACTGCTTACAAGCGCTCCTTAAATCTATATATCCGTATTGTTAAAATTAAAGGCAAACATTAAGCTGAACATGTTACAAACTTCGCATTAACCACAATGTTCATTTTCTGTAACACTCAAACTGTGCGAATTAGTCGAGGACGAATAGTTTGCACCGATAATTGTCATCTGTTGCATGTCTATTACTCTGGTGGACCCTCGCGTAGTTCCATGGACAAGGAAGAACAGTAAAATTAAAATTTCACTCACCATTCGACGACATCAATATGGCAATCGGAGAAATTCGAATACTGCGCCAACAGTGATACCTGTGCATTGAACAACTTTCCATCGGGATGGCCAAACGAAAACTCCCTTCGAACACTCCGCTCAAGGTAGCAACGCCGCATCTGTAACGTCCTTTCACAAACTCCTTCCTTAGCCGAAAAGAAACAAACAATCTATTTTTTATAACATATAAAAAGGTTAATGTTGACCAATAATGTTATACTTGCTGCTATTCAATGATACACAAGTGTCAACTTTGAAAGGCCGCGTTCTATTTCACAGTCCGACGCCATTATCGCTGTTTTCCACAAAAAAAACAAACGTCCTGTCATTCCGAACTTTTTTGGTACACACACAAAAACAAAAACTTTAATTTCTACAATAACAAACAACACGTTAACACAACAATTGAAGGATGACGAGAACCTCATCTTCCAAGAATTTCTCCCAACAACAATGCAACAGCGATCATCTCACTCTGTTACTTCGCTTTGTTGACGCAACAGGGTTGAGATCGACACAATGAAATGAATATTTACGTATAAAAAATAATATCATTTAATTCTAAACAAATAATATCAAAAATAGTAATTATAAAAATTATCACAAGGAATTAGGCTGGTAATAACATAACCAAACAAACACTAGAGAATTGCTAGTAACAATATAAAATTATTAAATTCCCATTGGGCCCATGTAAATTCCCCCAATTTAAATACGTGACTTGTCACAATATCTTTTTGCTTTGACTAGATTGTTGGTTATATTTCTTTGTTCGGCTGGAGTTATTTGATCGAATATTTTATGTTATTCTTTTGTCAGTAATATTCCAGCCTAGCCTTTTTGTTTCATTGAATGATAATTGGTTTTACAGTTATGTAATGTTTTGTGAGAGGCCGATATAGTTGCTAATTGTGAATTAATCAAATGCTTTTGTGAATCTTAATTCTTTAAGTTAGCGAGCCTCGTAACTACGATTATTGAACCTTACTATTCCTTTTCTGGGTTGTAAGATTTTTTATAGAAAGTAGTAGTTATAATTCTTTATTTAATTACTTTCCGAAAAGAGTAATTAAGAGAAAGTGTGTTTTATTTTAAGGTTGGTTACGAAGTGTTTCCAGGTATCAACTTAGCTTTCCGGCAAGGCCGGTTGTTGGGGTTTTGTTTTAAGGAAACACTCAGAATTATATGTGTAAGTAAGGTTTGCTAGTACACTTAATTTTTAACGCCTAGCAAATAAGGATCCAATTATTACTTTATTTACTTGTCCTTTTTCATGTATTCATGATTTATTACCAAATTTCCATATCTTTATTAAACTTTATTTTTGATACCTTACCCTGTTTACGTGTTTAATTAATTCCATTGCGCTAGCTGTTTTGCTCTGCATTTACACGTTACAAGATTCTTGTTAATTTGAGCAGACATTTTTTCACTGCCACCCCGCTTCCATGGTGGCTAGAGAACTGGACAATCTATCCAAGATCAAAAGTCGGAAGCTTCTTTACACATAACAGCCCTTAGAATAAGCCAGGAAAGGTACACTAGCTTCCTGGGTCATATTTCAAAACCTCTAAAAGAAGCTATTTTGTAAATGAAGCTTTTAATATGTTTTGGAACGTTGAAAAAGATTCTTAAACCATTTTTCTTTTAACTGTTTCTATGTTGCATGTTTCTTCATGAGTTTTCTTTGTTCTCATAACACTACCATTTCCCATTTTAAGTATGCAGTGTGGAATATGTTGCACCAACCCTAATCTGGCCTCATTACATGTATTCATGGAGTGTATTCTGCGATCAGTTGCTGCCCTTAAAGACTACTGTTAGTATGGGAACCAATAGATAAAAACTAAAGGAACCAATCTGAGAAAATTTTAAGTTTATTCTTTTTTTCAATGAATCATAAAATATGTCTAAAAGGTTTTATAAAAATTGTTTATATAACTTCTGAGTATTAATTTGACCAAATGAAAAATGGGCGCGTCTCATAACGTCATAGCTACAGCAGCAACAACAGCTGCTAGTTGATTCCAGACGTGTACCGGAGAGCATAAATTGCGACTTCACCTGTTCGTGTGTATACAACGAACGTTAGAAGAATGAAGTGTATGGATGCTTACAGGACGAAACAGCGAAGAGTAGGGCGTTTTTAGTGGCGGAAGGTGAGCAGAATGTCAGCATTTATCGTCGAATGAAGGCTGTATATGGTGAGCACAATTTATGAGGAACTGGTGTCACAATGGATCTGCCCAGACCAGGTCAAGCAGAAATCGCAATAGACGCCGGATCCATAGCCGCTGTTGTTTAGAGCGAATCGAAGGGTTACGACGTGTGAAATCTTGACATTCAAGAAGACATTTCAAGGACAAAAAGGTGAAGGATGCAGTAAAATTAGCCTTCTTAATGATGATAAACGAGAAGTTGTGCGCGCAAGAAAGAAGAAAAGCTGGGTGTTAGGTGTGTATCATATACAGTTAAATTTCCACCAAGCATCATGATTTATAAAATTGTTCATAGGACTGGACGTTTATGTTTTGATAAAGGAAATGTCAACTGTTCTTACTGCAGTAAAATAATAGCCCATCATCTGAAAACAAGACGTAGCAATGTCACAGAGCAAAAGCGACACTAAATTGATTCGAAGAACAAAATATTCATCTCCTGAAATGGCCAGGAAATTGTCCAATTGTCCTGATCTTAATCTAATAGAAACAATTTGGGGTAAAATGAAGCCAGACGTAAGAGACTAATGAAAAAAAGATTTGACTCCCCATCCCCCCTAGTGACGCAACTGATCCAAGCCATACTGCTCTAACAAATCATTTTTATTTTAAAAACAGTTATTTGAGATGAACCCTGCATTTTATCAAAAATCTGTATATTTTAGTCAGAAAGTGTTGTTATGGCAGTGCTTAGCTCATTACCTGGACAAATACAGAGTCGGGACACATTAATATGACCAGCTGCTAGCATCCAGAATATCCACCTTTGGCGGCAAGCACAGCAGCTAGTCGACGTGGCAGAGAGTCAATAAGTCCAGCTTGCGGACATGGCGATCGAGATGGTCCCACAAATGTTCAATGGGGTTGAGCTCCGCGAGTTTGCTGGCCATGGGAGTAACTTGAATTCATCCTCATGCTCCTCGAACCAGTCGTGGACAATTTTGGCCGTATGGCAGGGAGCATTGTCCTGTTGAATGGTGCCATCACCCTGAGGAAACACTGTCGACATGAAGGGGTGTGTACCTGGTCTGCGACGATAGTCAGGTAACGAGTAGCATTCAGTGTACCCTCCAGCGGTATCAGTGGACTCAGACCATACAACGAAAACATCCCCCAAACAGTCGCACCTCCCCCACCAGTCTGTCGTCTGCCAACGATGGTGTCGGGATGCCTGTTCTCAGATGCTTCTCGGCGAATTCTCCATCGTCCGTCCACTCTGTTCACCAGAAACCGCGATTCGTCAGAGAAAGCAACCCTTTGCCACTCGGCCGAGGTCCAACAGCGATAGTCCATTGCGAATTGGAGGCTTTTTCGGCGATGCACAGGCGTCAACATGGGTGCTGTTACCATACGCCTGCTCCGGAGCACCAACCTCAAGAGGGATCGTTGCACTGTCTTGGTTGTGACACGCCTAATGGCCCCACTGTTCATTTGCAAGGTTGTTAGAGAAAGGCATGTCTCTGGCCCGGGGGGGGGGGGGTAATCAGCCCCTTTTGGAGGTCTCTGCCGATGACGGTGACAGTTGCTGTGTTAACGGATGCTACTACACGTCTGCTTCTGTCAGCGTTTAATGATATGCAATGATTTTTCATCTGCATACCATGGGACGTTCCAGCATGCTCGAGGAGACGTGGTCATATTAATGTGTCCCGACTCTGTATAAGCACTTATGCCCATACGGGAAAGCAAACTTTGTATTACGTTTCATTTAATTCATACATCTTTTAATCATTTGATGTCGGTGCTAATTATCTCCGGAAAAAACAGACGGCCACATAACTAACGTAAACTAACCATCAAAAATATTCAAAAATAAGTAGAATATTTCCGAAAATACAAATGCCGCATCCCCGCCAAGATCCTTGAGGCAATCCAGGCCAATAATGAAGCGGGAAGATGAAGCAAATTTGTCGGTTTAGACAAATTACAGGAGGTCGAAGGAAAGAGAAAACGGATGGCGAAGGGAGTCCAGAAGTAAACCAGAGAATCCGAGGCATGACAGATTGGGGAATCATTTTGTTGAGTTCCCGCATGAAATTTTACCTAGTGCTTCAATACTCCAGAAGGACACAGAGACTGCGAAATATCCCTTCATCAGGATAAATGACCGTCTTTCTTCACTTTTCAGACAAATAAGAGGCGGCTGCAGGGTAGTGGATCAGGTAAATTGACTAATCGAATAAGTTTCAAATATTCTAAAAATAAATCTAGGTCTGCAACAACAGACCATTGAATGCGACTTTTCTCTTAGAAATCCAGAGAAATTCAAAATGAAAAGGATTCTGGCACATAAATTGACTATAGTTCAACGCTTCAAATATCGAAATACAAAATTGTTCCGATGAGACGTTCGAAATCTCGAGAATTTAGCAATCAGGCCCTAAAGGAGGTAATTGGGTCTTAGAGCCAGACAGTCTGCTTAAAGCCAGGTGCAGCCAGATTCTACTATTAGCGAACGAAAAAAACAGTAGAAGAGCGACCTCCGATCGAGCTGAACGCTTTCCCACGCAGCTTAAACCTGCAATCTTTCTGTAATTTGATGGAAGTTCAACTAAAAGGGATACCTCCAATAAGCTCTTTCGACAGAGGTGCTTCATTACTCGTCAAAGCCAAGATCGATAGAACAAATATGGTCCGAAAGCGGAGACAACGGACGTTTCGCTACCATGAGTTCATTGGATCTGAGCTCGTTTCCACTTCCACGACGGAACCTTCTGTCTTAGTCGGTGCTCGTGGAGACTTCACCTTCAAATGACACAAGTACCGGGTGCACTTACCTGAAAAGTACATTGCAAATGCAGCTCAAGGGCATTCTTCCAGTCCTCGTATTAGCGACCTCATCGTCTTTTATGATTTCTCTTCGTTTGGAGAAGTAAGAGGCACCAAATAAATATTTCACAGGAATTTGAATTGCAGAATGCCCGTTTTGAAGTATCTTAAAAATCTTGCTTACTTCTTTCTAATACCTTTCGATCTCAGTGAGATTAATCAGTAGCAGATGCTGAAAAGCTTAGACGGAAACAGAGTGAAAAAGAGATCTTTCAAACCTCAAATTCTAATGCTGTCGCTTTTCAGTAGAATAGAAAGAAAGAGGACGTCTAAAGGACTATCACATATAAGATTTTACTGTACAGTACAGTTTTCATTAAGAATTGCCTTATGCGAATTTTATTAAAAGTCATCATTTCACTTTATTAATAAAAATTTTGACCTTTGATTCCTAATCTCGTCCATTTCACTTCCAACAAAAATTATTCGAAACGTGACTCGAAAAATGGCTACGAATATACACTGATTTGATATTTCCTTCTTGGTAGTATGCTTTTTGCAATTCCGTTCCACTGCTCATAACCTTGCTATCATCACAGCTCTGATTGAAAAATCTCATATTCTCTTTTCATTTGACACGTTCAAAGACTCCAGGTAAAACTATATATGTACAATGGCGCTTGCATATTAGTAAGTGGTCCAATCGCCGTCGTTGTTGATAATATCTTCACTTCTCCGGAGCTTGCTTTTTACGTGCTAAGGTGACAGCAAACTCTAGAGGTGAACACTTCCAACTTGTCGAGTCATCTGGTTCAAACTCCAGGTAGTATTCGGAGAAGCTTATGCTTCGTGTAAGCCCTACATTTTCTATGAGACGGCCAATCTAACTGTGTAATGTCATGTTGTGCCTTTAATTGCGTGCCAGCCTATTACTTACTTTTTCAAGTCTCTTACTTATAAAGAAGTCCTTGCCCTACGTCTTTCTGCGTATCTTTAACAGTTATGGGCCTAACCTTGTTCAATACGTACGTACAATATTGACACTCCAGGAATTCTAAATATTAATGGCTCTTGAGCAACGATTTTCAAAACTTTAAAATGATCTTTGTAAAATTAATTTTAAGACGAACAACAGTACTAGAGAATCTGTGTTGGAAAAGGTCTTTATAGATGGTCTTCGCTTAATAATATAGAATGATAAACGGTAGGCCAAAATAAAGGAACGTAGAAATTTCACATGAACTGGTCCATTCTTTCTGATCGGTATCACCTGAAAAAGGCCTCGGTCGAAACGCTTTTAGAAGAATTATTCAAAATAAATCTTCACTTTCTCGTCCTTTTTATTGCGACTTACGGTTCGTTATTCAACAGTATTAATCTTTTATATCATGATCCGATTATATTCTTCGTTCACTACTAAAGCTGTTTTCCTTTTATATCGTGATTATTACTCTCATGATTTATAAATTTCTTAAAATGAATTTAATTTTCTTATACATAATCAAGCACGGTATCAGGTTCGGCAGAGAACTGCGACAATTTGGAACTATCTGTAGCACAATCTATTAACCGGAATGACACCGAGTTTGGTAGGGTGACTAATCAAGACATGGAACAAAGGATTCCACGGAAACTATCTGTAGTTGCAAGTGTCATCAACAGAGGGAAACGTGGCGCTGTACAATACAAAAAAAATTACAAAGGATAGACAAATGAATAACAAAGACAACAAATTAATCAATCCCCCCAAGGACGGTATAGGAAAGTACCGAAGCGCAGGGTTCCTTTATTTTTACCCATGTATCTGTACTTTTTAACCCCCCAATTTTTTTTTTTTTTTTATCAAAAATTGATTTTCTCGAACGTAGGATTTGGAAAATATAAAAGAGCTCTATCGTCTTTCCTTTCTCATCATTTTCTATCAAATGATATATCACATGGCATATATTGCCATAGTTCCAAAAACCCAGTGACTGCCACACCACAACTCCGACCCGACTAGGACAATTTGGCCCAAACTTCATAGTAATTGTTGATCTTGTCTAGAGGAATCTGCATATCGAATTTAACTCTTTTACGTACCTAAATACCACATAGATCATTGGTCCCCTCTAACTCTCACCCCCCTAACTCCGAGCCCAGTGGGTCAATCAAAACCAAATTGAATAGTGAAGTAGGACATGCCTAAGATAAGCTATGTTCCTAACTTCAACCTTCTACGTCAAAAATGACAGGGGTCGAATAGATGAACATTGTCAAAACAATTTATCAGCCAAACCCCTATGGCAAAACTTCACAAGTTGCGGCAATGCAAGACGCTGGTCTTAAATGGTTTGTCTGAATATGAAGGAAAAGCCTCTTACCGCAAGAAAACATCGTAGATACGAGATGTGGAAATCGTCATGGAGCCAAGTTTTTTAGCCGAAATCAGGGATGTTTAGGTTTTGTTTTCCTTCGTATGATAAAATAAATATTTCACATGAAACTTGTATGACCTGTGTTCAGATCCTGTATAGATTTTTCAGTATGAACGCTACACATACTTTATTGCTTTTTGTGTTGCGTATGAATGAACGAATGAATGCTTTATTGCATTACAAGAATATAATCTCATTAATCTTTATTTTTAAAAATGCTTCATTGTTAAAATATGGAACGAATTCTCCGATCTTTATAGGGGTTCGGTAATTCATTATTCATCATGTAAATTTCACTCATTCCTAATGAACCCAGAAATAAATTTTCCTAAAGTAAAATTTGGATTCCCTAATCTATAGATGCCATTTCTTTCTTTTATGATCTGGACTCATGAAATGGTATCCATCGTGTCTGTCCTACATGTCTTAATGGAACCCTTCTCTTGAGTTATTCTGTGGAGGTTTTAATTCCTTGGGGAGCGCAAAGGTTCATGGCTAGTGTCATATAAACATTGTTCTACGAAACATTTTATGTTCCGTTCTTTAATTAAGTGAAAACGTTTACAACTTTTGCATCATCCCTCGCGAGGCGCCAGTGGTAGTTATCAGTTTCCACGGGTTCAGGTGGAATCAGCTAGCGAATCAAACGCGGAAATAAGGTAAATCGTAAATTATAAGATATTGCTTTGATTTTTTTTCAATAAGAACATTACTTTTTATATATTATTCAGATTGAAAAGAAGGAATCCACTGCAGTAATCCACCAAGGCAGAAAAACTTTAAATGTTTCAATCACTGGCATTTATAATAAATTCTATTAAATTTTGGTAGAAACCCTTGAAAGGGACTCTATGGAGGGTTTTTTTTTAATTGGACAATCAACGTATGTCCGAAATAGTGGAAACGATATCCTAGGATATTCTGGGATGCATCTGAATAGAGGTATACTACAGTTTCACATGTTGCGTGTCAACAAAGGCTCCCATAAACGTATAGGCCTAATATTTGTATTGTTGGTTGGGTGGTTGGAGTTTTAGGGCGCGTCAATAGCCTGGTAGGTTTGTATTGTGAAAGGGAAACAAACATTTACTTAACGTGTCTTTTCAGATAATAACAGGTGTTTCAGTGGCGTAGTTAGAGGCTAGGCCACCCAGGACGGCTGTTAAGTTTTGTCGCCCCCTCCCCTCGAGTAACACAATAATAAACATCAAATTTATAAAACAAATCTGTAAAATGAACAGTGCCGCTGTCCCGACAGTAAAACATTTTTTTCAATGCCTTAGGCCAAAAATGCCGCTCCTTTAAAGGTGTCGGACCATCCATCCCCTACAACCCTTTGCTGTGCCCTTTAGTTGTGTTTGGTGCGGTCAGGAGTTAATAAATTTTGTATGTATTTATTCCCAAGGAATCCAAACAATAAATAATAATAATAAATCTACTTTTGCATCATTCTTTTTGTATAAAGAATAACATTTTATTCAGAGGTCTTATACAGATTTCTGTTAAACAGATTTTTTCTCTGGAGTTAGGATGAGCCTATGAAAAACGTAACCTTTGACATACGGGGGGGACCTTAAGTTTTTGAGACTTAGTTACAGGAGAAGTAACGCCTTTGATGCAATCATATACGATAATTGAAAATTCAAAAGAGAAAGACCAGAAACTGAAGTCGTCTTCCTCTTTTATAAGGGTCTGTTTTGACGTATGAAGCATATTAAACGCTAATAAAAATGTTCTGCATGAAACGAGTTCTGGATGCAGTTTTCATTTACAGTATCAAACCCTTAACTTAAAACCTCGCCAAGAATGGTTTTATAACGGGACATATAAGGTCTCTTCTAAAATGATAGAACCATAGTCGTAATATTTTTAAACAACATGATGAAAACATATATTTAAGTCTGACTCAACATGAACCATTTTGCGAATATAAACATTATTTTATTGTTTAAACTTCCTTTTATATTCACAATATTATAATGAAAATTGCAATTTGCTTGTCCCAGAATGATAGAACTACTGAAAATTTTATACAAAATAAACAAGTGTAGTAACCAATAAAAGTACCGTTATTTTGCAGCACTTTTATACATCCATCTGGCATAGATTTAATCAATTTTGTAAACTAGACATCTTAATTTTGACCCATTGTCACGGAAATCCGATCCTGACGTGATTTCCCGCGACACTGCCTGCTGTTACCGCTCGAGAGTATTCACCCGTTCGAAGGCGGGGGAGGAGAGGGGCAGACAGTGTCGTCACAGCCATCAACACGCCCGAACCAATCATGCAGCAGGGAGACGTGGTGACGGAGGAGCGAAGTCTTCTTGGCGGGAGGTTCGGAGGAAAAGAGAAAGAGTGACCCGAACGACAGAACCGAATGGTCGTGGAGCTTCCAGCCCGAGATCTACGGGAAGAGTGATATTCGTCGTCGAAAGGCAAGGACGGCAACGCACGGAGCTTCAGCCGGGCGGAGGCAGCGAGTCGCCGAGCAGACAATTCTCCACTCCAAGACGAGAAGTGTTCGACGGGGAAGCCCCGCAGGCGGCGACTTTGAGGAGCGATATCTCCGTCGATTCCGGTGTACCAGCCCGCTCGAGACGGCAGGAATACTTCCCGAGACTTACGGTCGGAAGAACGCTCCGCACGACGGCAACGCTCTTCGTAAGTACATTTACTTTAACGAGCATCGACTCCCGTTCCTTATTGGCAGCCTTGAATGACTTTCATGGCAGGGAGCTCGACGAGCGGTCGACGGTAAGAGGCCGTTTCCCAGCAGGGTTAAATGCATACCTGTCGGCGCAATACGGATTCGCCTATGCTTCTCCACAATAAGTAAAGTGCCTTTACGGAACTTTACGCAGGCAATTTATTGCGAAGTTAAAATAAATAGAAAGAGGCCCATTGTGTTTGTGACTGAGTGGGGAAGGGTTGGATAACCTGTTATTTTCCTCCCTAACGTTATGTAATGCTTTTCTATTTTTAAATTTCCAGTGTTTGACCGTCCAAGGCATTAATCTATGTGAATGTTATTTGGTGACGTGTGTTCCGTTAGGTCTTTACAGTTATAAGGCTCAGTGTAAACCTCATATTATTTTTTCAGTAGTGTTTCATTTAATCAAAGACTCTATCCTTTGTATTTAAAGACTCAGTGTCATCGCTAGATAGACTCACTACTGTTAATAAAATTTTGTGCAGATTTTTCTGTGTAATCGTTCATCCAATTTCATGTTTCGTGAACTGGAGCCTAGTATGTTATAAGACTACTCGAACTTGACTTTCTTTATCCGGCTGGATTTATTCTGGCTTTAACTAATTATTGTGTATTTTTACTGTGTCCTATATCAATCAAAAATTATACTTTTAATAAGCCAACTGACTTTGTTTTGTGGTTAAAGGTCTTAAGAGGCCACATACTTCGCTAAGTGTGAATTTGTTTAGGTGATATGAGACTCCCCTGTAATCCTCTAGTTATCATTCATTTATTAGATTGTATAATTTAGAGTGCTTTAATATGTCTTTGTGATATTTTCTTAAGTGATAAGAATTGTAGTCATGTGCTAATTTATGCTAATTAGTGTGTGTGGAAAAGAATTTACGTTAAGTCTTCTTAGTTGAATAAGAATTGTTTTGTTGGTAAATTCTTGTTTATCCTTAAAGCAGAGAAAGCTTTATTTTTGAATTATGGTGAGTTTGCTTAGCCTAATATATTATTTTATTGAATGACCGGTGCGGCCGGCTGATTTGGTGTTGTAGTTTTTGCCTGTCACAATTTATTTAATAGATGTTTTGTGAACTAAGCAATCTTAGGTAAAGATTAGGGTATCTCATTTAAACCCAATTGAATTTAGTTTCTATGCTTTGTGGCTCAATTAAGCTATACTTTTTATGTTACTTACGATATTGTGTAATTGATTATATACTCCCCGACCTTGTGTTAGGTCTATTTTTGCTTTATTATTTTGCCAAATTAAATATTATTTATATCCCTTACCCTGTTTACGTGTAACTCTTAATTTTCCACTGCGTTATTTCTATTCCTCTGCATTTACACGTTACACCCATGCTATCTTTATTGCTTGTTTTAGGTCGTCACAGAATCAAATTGTCTTCCATCTTGGTAAACTTTTCTGGAAAGAATACCCCATAAATTCTCCATGGAATGAGGTCCGGAGAGCACGCTGGCCAGTCCATAACGTGGATTCCGTTATCCAAAGTCCATTTATAAATGGATGTTGCATTGTGGACAGGTGCATTGTTTTGCTTCAATATGAAAAACGGTCCATCTAATTTATCTGAGAATGACAGAAAATATTCTTCCAGCATTCTTTCATATGCAACAGACTGAAACGAATTCAATAGTGGCCTTTCCTCTTCCTCCAAAATCTGCCCACACAATCACAGACCCGTCTCCTTGTTGTCATTTAGAAAACAATCGTTCTTCTTTCCTTAAATCGTGCCATTAATGACTCCATCCATCTGGCCCATCAAAGTTAAACATATTTTCTTCTGTCCATATTACCCTGTTGAATTCCTTCCATGAGATATGAGACTTGGTCCATTACACTCTCTTGTCTTAAGATGTTGTTTTAGAGGAGGAGGTGTTTTGCGCTTGCAGTTTTTAATGTAATCACGTCCTGTTACTGCTCGATGAACTGTTGATTTAGAAATATTTATGTTGGATTGTGAAGCTTTTTGCCTTAAACTCATTGTGGAATTGCTCATTTGCCTCATAACCTGTCTTTTTTAGCGGGCAATCAGGTTATGCTGTCTACCGGTGAATTTCTTGGCCATTAGATTTGTAAAAATTTAGCACAACAAGATGGGACGTATTAATATTCCTTGCAATAGTTCGAATGGAGATGTTCTGTGATTTGTACTTTTTCAAATTCAGATAATGCTCTTCCTCGTCCCATAACTTTTAGAATACAATTTAAAAAGATCAATGCAAAATACTGAAACAGATTGAGAAATTGGTGAATAAAAGTTTGACTTTGTGCTTCAGGAATATTCCATTTATTATTACGTGGTTCTATCGTTCCGGGTCAAGCAAACTGAATATAACAAGAAGTTTAAACAATAAAATAATGTTCACATGTGCAAAATGGTTCAAGTTGAATGAGAATTCAGTATATATTTTCATCAAGTTGTTTACATAATTATCGACACGTGAAGATGATGTTTCTATCACTTTGGGACAGACTGTGCAACGCTTTTATTTGCTGACTACCTCTCTTTCAGAGTTAATCATTACTAAGCAATAATGTTTCTACCGAGAAATATAATTACATCTAAATCAAGTGAATTTAATAGGAATCGTAAAGCACATAGACTTGTAGACAAGTTTGCGGCGAGTTCATCACTTAAATGCTTAGCTCCCAATAAAAAAAACATTTTATATCTAGTGAACGAATTTCGATCGCTCCTTTCGTGTCACGTTTATCTTTTATAATCCTATTATCCTTCTCTAGTTAACTTAGACGTAATTCCCTTGGCAACATTAGATTAAAGGTAACTCAATTTTATTTGAACGTTGGAAAAGAAGCTTTTCGTTTCTACATGAAGAAATGTCCAATTTCTTTGTTCTGTTCTGTTCTCTTTCGCCTCCTTTTTTTTTTACTTTCCTTTTTTCCCCCTTTTTCTTTACCGTCCTTCGCCTCATTCCCCATCGACGGAGAGAAGCGCTTCAGCAGCTAATTTCGTTTCTACCTTCACTTTAATTATTCTTCCCTTCCATAGCTGCAGAGTCAAAAAATTTTCTCTGTTGAAGACTTTATTTTCTAATGTCAATTACTATTAGAAAAAGTTATTACTGCAATTTAAATTAATAACTTTAATTAATAATTAATAACTATAACTATAATTAATAATTAATTTATATATTCTGTCCATTAGTTCACGATCGCCCGATTCTCTTGAGCTTTTAAGCGTTTCATTATACGTTATGTTTAATTTCTTTACACCACTTAATTATTGCTGCCCTCAATTTCCCATTAATTAAAAACAACGAGAAGGAAAGAATCTCTTTAGAAAAACAGTCAAATTAGAAGATAATGTATTCAAAACAGAAATGTTTAGGATAATCGTTTTCAAGTTTCCTAAAGTAAAATGAGTAATTTTAACAATTAACATACAGGGTGATTCAAAAGTCAGTTACCCGATTTAAAGTGTATACAGTTGAACGATCCGCCTACCATTGAAAAGAGGGCATCGTCAAGTTTTGTTGAGGTTTCCAGTAGAGGTCTAACCAGTCTCAGTTGTTTTCAATTTCGCGGCCCAGCAACAGAAAACGTTTTGCTTACTGCGCTGCAACAAGTGTGAATCAGCGATAACCGTCCAGCGATATAATATTCGGAACGAAAGTCCCTACTGCTAAGAGCATTAGAAAAACTGTCTTGTTGTCCTTGCATTGGTGCGGACGAACTCTGAATTCGTGCTTTAAGACTCGTATCCAGAATGAGCGCTAATGCTCTTGCTCTTACTCTTCCTCAAACCTCTGTTGAGTACAAATTCAATAATATGGAATTTGTATTCAACATTGGTCTTGGGAAAGCGCAAGAGCGCTCATTCTGAATATGGGCGTAAGTCTGTTTTAGGGTTTCACAGTACCTTACAGAATTTATGGTAGTGCCTTTAGGCATTAATTCCAGATGCACTAGAAAACTGTAAGCATGAGTTTGCCTGCTGATGGCACAGCTTTGAACTATTTTTGCTATCGGTGATACTCAGCAAAGATTTCCCTAATCATTATTGTATCACCTAAGGTATCAAATGGAATTTTTTTCAGAACATATTATTGTATCACATAGGACATCAAACAAGAAACAAAAAACAAATATTCCATAGGACAAACACGAAACCAAAAATAAACAACATAGTAACACAAAAAAGTGTTAAAAACGGACGTACCAATAAATAAATCTATATCATATATAAACATATAACAACAACAATCAAAATCAACAATTATATCGTATACATAAAACTATATAAAATAAATCACAAGCACTCGATCTATACAAAAAAATTCTACTCAATAACTATACTCTCACAAACTTAAAAAACAAACATTCTCCAGTAGATTCTATTGATTGAAAGACATTCAAACTATTAATCTCCAGAGTTTCTGCCATTTTACTATAAACTTGCACAATTTACCACTACACGCATAATATTTTCTGCAAATGTCTATACCGATTAATATCTAATCACCTATTTATAAGTGTCAAACTTATCTTTATAAAACATTGCTATTATACCTTTTTGTAAACTGGGCACCATAACTGCAGCTATCTCACTTATAATATTCCTATTATTTAGCTTCTGATTAATAGCAAGTCCATCCATCGAAATACTCCATTTAAACCACCATTCTTTTGCGCAATATAGTCTAATAGGTCATAAATCTTACAAGGAGACGCTAGGGCGTAGGCTTTCTAGTTCTCGAGTCCGCCTGGTCGTGGGGGTTAGAATCCTGCCTTGGGCATGGATGTTTGTGTTTGTCCCGTACAGATATAACTTGTGACAATATAGGCGCAAAATTATCTTAGTAGTTGACGCCAAAATAAATCAATCAACCAACCAACCAAACAAGTACTCTGACTCACCAATTTTGATAAAAAAAAAATGTACTTGTAACTTTCACCAAATTAAACACCCATGCAAAGCCATTCGACGCACTTCTCAAAATTTTCCGAGGAAAAAATTCATAAATTTTGTTATAATTGACTTCATATATATATTATAAATAACCTAATTGTAGCATAGATTTTTGTCCTGTTCAGGTGGTCTAGTGATAAAACGCTCGCTTTCTGTTTTGCAGGTACGGGTTCAAATCGCGCCTTCGATAATTCTTTTTTCTCTTCGTAAATTTTTTTTAACAAAATCAGTGAGTCGGGGTATTTGGAGTCTCCTTGTTAGAAAATCGTACAATGGCTTTCATTTTCTGTTGACATACCATCACATTTACAAAAGGGAAATTGAATTTTCCCAATTTTATATAAAAATCAGGAGTTACCCCACCACCTTCCCTAAGTTTATAACTTCTCTGAGCAGTGTCCTGCAAAGCAAAATTTACTATCAGGCAATTATTACCTCTTAACATATTTCTTATTTCACTTTCCAAATTCGTATTCTGTTTTTGTTCAATTTTCCTCTCTTTTATCATTAAATACCCCTTATGACACCTTCCTTTACAAAGACCACCATCCCCTACTCGATTGTTAGTCAATTGTTGACAAGTAATAGGAAAGTAAAATATCCATGCGCTGATTGAAATTTTTTCTTGTTGTCCCAATAAGACCAGGAAGTCTTTTAATTGCGGATTCCTTCCACCACACAAAAAAGAAAGACTATCATAATACCAATTTTTTATGCCCTATGCCATAGGTGAACCTTTGTGATGGAAGTCCATTGATGATCTCTTGGTTTCTGGATCGAAATGGTGTACCCAGCTTTCGTCACCTGTAACAATATCGTTTAAGAGTCCGCTATCTTCACGTTCGTAGCGTAGAAGCAATTGTTGGCTGATGTCCAATCTCTTCTGCTTCATGTCAGTAAGGAGCATCTGTGCACAAAGTTTCCGGAACCCCACTTCCGTAATTATTGCCTGCAAACGTGCCCGTGATATGCCACACTCGATTGACAACTGTTTTTGAGTTATTCGACTATTCGCATACGTTTATTGATACGATTCCGATGAGCGACATCACTTGCAGTACGCGGCCTTCCACGTCATCGTTTGTCGCATAAGTTGAAAGTTGCTCTCCAGGTTCATGACGAGTACGAACAGACCAACCTCCATAAACAGCCTTCAATCTCCGATGAATATACAGTATGCGTGGCAAATTTCCTGCAGTTAAAAACTATATTACAGTACGCTGCTTCATGCATGCCAACATCGTTTCTGTTACACGCTTCCATGATTCCGACTATTTTCAGAACTCTCTAGCGGCAGATGTACGAAATTTGCGTCAGTGAAGCTGGAACGTTAACTGAGCAGAATGTGTGATAGCTGATATTCTGAAGTATATTAACAGTAACACAAAAAATTATTTTTCGGCATGCCCTCCTACTTCACCGCACCTCTGTATGTTTATTTTAACAATAAATACAGCATTCTGAAAGTGGTTACGGACTTTTCAATCACCCTGTACTGTTATAGGATATATCAGAAAAGTAATTAGTTATTCATTTGATAAATTTAATGTCAATAAAAGAAATAATTGATAATAATCAATTTACTTACAATTTTGGCTCGATCAGTTTGCTATTCTCGTTTATGCGGCCAGTGATGATGGGACAAATTTAATTAAACGAATGTTCGAGGGTTTTAACAGAAATAATCAATTCTCGACTTAGATTCTTTTATCAATCGAATACGAATTGGAAATCGTGACAATGATTAATTATCAATTTCAAATATGATTAATAGTACTTTTGGCTATTTTCCAATTGCAATGCCAATATAAAACCTTTCTTTCAAACAATTATAAGAAAGTAACTTCGGAAGCAGGAAATTGCATTAAAATGAGAGACAATTCAATTCCCGCTTTTCATTGATAAATGTATCATTCAGATGGAATTTAATAATCGGTTGTATCACAATTTTCATTAAATAATTCAATAAAAAGATTAACTTTTCAAAACTCATGGGTTAATCTTATTATAACGCAATAATAAAACTGACTCTTAAAGAATTATAAAATTAATCATTGTAATAAATTAAACCACTGATTACCAAGTTGTGGGAAAAGGTCGTTCATATTCTAACAAACCAATCATAATGTTGTCTCTCTCGTTAATGTGTTTCCAGAAAACTTGATACTGACGGCCACAACGTTTTTAATAACCAAATACTACAGGTTTGTAATTTTACAAAAGGTATTCAAATTGTTTTATCATGAGAAGCAATGCATGCCACAATTCGCGCTCTCAGCTCCTCTTCCGAATCGACAGAAGTACCATACACCACATCCTTATCCTTCAGATGTCCCCAAAAGAAGAAATCTAAAGAGTATAGGGATCTTGCTCATGGAAACAGGTCTACGCAGAGGCTCGGCGGCGCGCCCCGCCCCTACTGAATGCGGGGGGGGGGGGGGGGGGGGGGGGGGGGGGGGGGGGGGGG